>JALUTQ010000026.1:600000-1152380 GCA_032718865.1 Tilletia caries | reverse complement strand
AAGAAAAAGGTAAATCGCTGCAACAAGCAGTTGGTGAACTGGTCAAGTGAGTCGCTCGCTAAAGGCACTTCTGAAAAGCAAAGCACCGGCCCAGCCATTCAAAGGCAAGGGAAAAGGTGCAAGCAAAATCGAGGCCCACAAAGGGAAGAAGCCAGACAACAAAAAGCTAAAGGCTCAAAAGACCAAGGCTAAGTCTAAGGCCTCCCGGCAGAACAAGTCCAAAGTCCCTAAGGGCAACTGGTCAGTACCTTCTAACTTTGATATAGCAAAGATAAGTACTTACCCAGTGGAATTTCTTTACTGCTCTCCTTTCAGAACGACACGCTGTTCCTCGCAAGACATTCCTCACTGGAATATATCGACTCAAGATCCTTCAACGATCAAGTCCATAACCTTCGAAGACACCTCGGTCCCACACCCTGTACAGAGAATTATCTCTCAAGCAATATGAAATTTCATTCCCACTCCTAACCCAAAGGAAGAACTTTGGAAGAATTCATATGGGGACTTCAGTTCGAAGACTAAGATGGAAATGAGCATCACCGTAAGAATCAATACAAGAAAGAATTTAACCCTAAATTCCATATTGTATCTAACACGGAAGCACTCTAAGGGCAATGCTAAATTTGAAAAAGGAATTAGCAAAGGCTATGCCATCTAGAATCTTTAATGAGTAAGAAACTCACTCGGCCTAACCCACCGATACATGCCATGTAAAGACCTCGACGACTTTCAAGAGAAGAGTCCTTACTAATTCTACCTACAGATAAGAATATGGGTATGGCACGCACCGGCCGAGTGGTACTATAAAGAAGTCTTTAAGACAACTGACCGCCAAGGCAGTTTACAAGGGAAAGCAGGAAGAACCAGATTGGTTAGATGGACAGAAGATGGATCAAGGAAACGATGCACAAACTTTGGGAGGGTCCTTTGACCCTTCAGGAACGTAAGTGGCTACTTGTGAGATCCGATGGTAGAATCATCCCTTCCTTACTTTAAGTTACTTCCCAAAGTACATAAGCAGTCCTGTCCTTAGGAAGACCCATATAGTGCCTAGGCTTTAATACATTCTATACGAATGCATCAATCTGTTGCAGAAAAACTTAAGGGTCATAGCCAAGGACTACCCTTGGATCCTGTAAGGACACGACTACCTTCTTACAAACCCTGCCAATGAGATATACTTCCACTGGATCTCCAGACCCTGAAGAGGACATCTGGTTGATTTCAGGAGTACGTTGAAGCAATGTACCCTAGCATCCCTACAGACTGGGGTCTAGAATGCATGGCAAATACACTTAAACGCCCCTCTTCTGCCTAGAGAGACCATAACTCTAGTACTAAAATTACTAGAAAAGATTCTTCGTAATAACTACTTTACCTTTATGGGAAAGTATTACGACAAGTTAAAGGCACAGCCATGGCACCTCGTAGTGCTCCCATGTATGCCAACCTGGTTATGGCAGAAGCCGAGTATATACTGGGACATCTCAGACTAATCTCCTTGGGACAGGGACAGAACATAGTACTATGGCAGGTATCTTGATGACACTTTCTGGTGGTAGTCAGAGGCAACAAAGACTCTCCACAAAACTTCATCGATAACTTTGAAAGCGAGCAGGTTAGTAACTCTCAAGTTCACCTGGAATGTTTCAAAAGCTCAATGACCTTCGAGATGTTGAAGTCGTAACTGCTAAAGTTAAAGACAACATTCAACTCCTTAACAAAAAGACATATCAAAAGCCCACGAATGCATACCAGTATATGGCTCATGGTCCTCGTATCATCCCACTTACATGTTAAGAAAGCATGGATAAAAGCTGAACTGCTACGACATGTAAGGAACCGCTCAGAATTGAACAGCTTCTGGGAGATACGGAAAAGTTCTATCTTAGATCATGCGCACGAGGTTACCCTCGACGGGTTCCTCAACAAAGTCTTCCCCACGGTCGACTGCTTCTCAGAACACTCAGTGCATCACCTTAACAGGGAAGACAGAGTGTACTCCAACTGAGAAAGACAAGGTTGAAACTCTCATCTTTAAGAGTACATATAATCCCTCATGGGAAAGGTACTAACATGGCAGAAGACAGTATGATGCTATTCTAATCGACTTGAAAAGGCCCAGAATTTCTTCCAACTCAACACTAGAGTCACACATAGCCAAAGTAAAACTCTCCTGCCTCTAGGAGGACTTATTCAACCGTAAGAACAAAGAGACCAGAGAAAGGTTTAAGGATAACATTGTTAACTCTTAACTTAAGAAAGTACCATATGGATACCATAAACTTAGTAGGATGTAGTATGGCGAGTGCTTGAGGGTAAGTAGTTTTAACAAATTCGGCGACCATGGACCAGTGGTAGGAAGTTTTGATTCCTGCATCACTCCAGAAGTCCCTTGTTCGAATCCGCGTGATGGTCGTCAATTTTTCGCCGATCGACGATGGCATTATTTTCCCCGCAGTCTCCTTTAGTGGGTCGCCTCAGACGGGTATATCCTATTTAGGGAACGGCTTAGGCCTAGCAATGCCAAAAATTGACATTTTCAAAAAGTAGAACAATCAGCGATGGCTAGCATAAGCGTTCCAGCACCTTATACATAGAGAAGTATCGTCTCGATTAACTAGTCTAGTACAAAAGACAGCTCTAAGAGCGACCACCGGTTAGTAACTAGAAAGCCATACACAGTCGATTTGTACTTTCTGTGAATCCATTTATGACTTAGAGTTACAAATGGAGAATGAACGATGACGCCATCCTATATGGGACCATCGACATAGACAGAAAGACAGAGCTGAAACAAACCTCTCTTGAGACCCGTATCCCCACATCTCGGCTACCTGAGACTTATGACAGATCACCGACTTAGCTGAAAGGACCCCAATTTGGTTGAGGTCCCCACACACAAATTTGGCTGTGGCGAATTCGGCCATCCGTCGGTCTCCTGATTAAGACCCAGCACTGCCACGTCAGTACTCGAATGAGAACCCCCTGGAGGGAGCTAGGACCCATCGGCTGACACCGAGATGAAAGGTCACACGGATCATTCTGAGAAAAAGGGGTACTTCGATCCAGCGCCGAGGGCACTTAATTTGGGGGCACTGCCAAAGCCACAACTGCCACATCGAAATTTGAGGGACTCCCCCAAATTAGTTACCCCTTCTTTCTTCTCTGTTGGGACAAGTTCACTTAGTTTTCCTGCGGGCGCGATGCGTCTTCGGAACATCAGTAGAAACCCTCGCAGAAAGCGCACCTTGACAGGGATGCCCAACAGAAATCAGAGAAGCTCCCCGTAGGGGATCCAAAAGGTATAAAGACGACGCCTCGAAGAGTCCAGTTTGAGGACGAAACGAAAGCAAGCGCACCTGTAGCCACGTCTTACTCGCCATCCTCGACTCCTCTTCAAGTCTCCTCGCCGTTGTCACTTCACTTCTTACTTTCACCCCACTCCACCTCGACAACACCTTTACGCTGATGAGGCACGTTGTAGTTCCCCCTTCTCCTACTCCTCTCTCTCCTCTCCCTTTCACATCCTCTCACGCCCGAGCGCAAGCTCTACGTGACCAATCTCGGCACGGCCGCGGGACGTCGAAGGACCTCCATGCGGTGGCTCAGGCGGTCAGGACTACCATCAAGGTATCCGACAAGCAGTATCCCCGGGACCCGCTTCAGCTAAGCTGAGCCTCGCCCGACCTTGAGAATATCACGAGAGAGCACCTCGCAAGAGCGTCCTCCGTGTATTCAAAATACTTCAAGGCCAGGGAAAACTTGGCCGCGTTGGAACGTGCAAAGGCCCCAGGCCCAGACCACTTCCCTCCTGCCACTAAAGGCACAGTGCACTCTCCTCCTCTCCAGATTAGTAAGCGAAAGCTCATGGAGTCAAACCCAGATGCTTTCCAAACTCTTCAGGAAAGGATGGCTGAGAAGAAGGAAGAACTGCTTCGAGGTTCACTCCTCAACATTCTGATCGACGGGCTAGGAAGACGGTAAAAGCTTCCATCAGCTGGTCATTGAGGGCGATTACCCAGGCCCTCCTCCCCAAACCTCATCGTAGTGCACTGGAAGCCAGAGCTGAGGTGCCTCGAAAGGATCATGCTGGATCAGACATTCCCCTCGTCAGAGGTGCAAGTGGAGGTCCTCAAGTACAACCTTTGCTAAAAGACCCTCGATAAACTTTACCTTCAAGCGGCTAACAAGTCATCACTTAAGGAAAAAGAATTTAAAGAACCTAAGCAACAGAAAGCCTATGAAGCTCAGCTTGCACTCCAAGAGGTAAATCGCTGCAACAAGCAGTTGGGTGAACTGGTCAAGGAGCCGCTCGCTGCCAAAGGCACTTCGAGAGCCAGCACCGCGCTCAGCCATTCAAAGGCAAGGGAAAAGGCAAAGCAAAATCGAGTGTCCACAAAGGGAAGAAGCCAGACAACAAAAGCCTAAAGGTTCAAAAGACCAAGGCCAAGTCTAAGGCGGGCAGAACAAGTCCAAAGTCCCTAAGGGCAACTGGTCAGTACCTTCTAACTTTGATAGCAAAAGATAAGTACTTACCCAGTGGAATTCTTTACTGCCTCCTTTCAGAACGAACGCTGTTCCTCGCAAGACATTCCTCACTGGAATATATCGACTCAAGATCCTTCAACGATCAAGTCCATAACCTTTCGAAGACACCGGTCCCACACCCTGTACAGAGAATTATCTCTTACACATGAAATTCATTCAATTTCTAACTAAAGGAAGAACTTTGGAAGAATTCATATGACTTCGTTCGAAGACTCAAGATGGAAATGGAGCCACTGTCAAAAGAATCAATACAAGCAGCAATTTAACCCTAAATTCCATATTGTGGCTACACGCACGAAGCACCCAAGGGCAATGCTAAATTTGAAAAAGGAATTAGCAAAGGCTATGCCATCTTAGAATCTTTAATGAGTAAGAAACTCACTCGAGCCTAACCTCCACCGATACATGCCATAAAGACCCTGGACATCTTCTTAAGAGAAGATAGAGTCCTTTACTAATTCTACCCATACAGATAAGAATATGGGCAAAGGCAATCGTACCGGTCGAGTGGTACTATAAAGAAGCATGAGCACAACCGACCGACAAGGCAGTTTACAAGGAAGTGGAAGAACCAGATTGGTTAGATGACAGAAGACGACCAAGGAAACCATTTACAAACTCCGGAGGGTCCTTTGACCTCTCTGTGAACGTAAGTGGCTACTTGTGAGATCCGATGTAGAATCATCCCTTCCTTACTTTAAGTTACTTCCCAAAGTACATAAGAGTCCTGTCCTAGGAAAGACTATAGTGCCTCCGCTTTAATACAATTCTATGCTTTGAATGCATCAATCTGGCTGCAGAAAAACTTAAGGTCATAGCCAAGGACTACCCTTTGGATCCTGAGGACACGACTACCTTCTTAGCAAACCCTGCCACGAGATATACTTCCATTGGATCTCCAGACCCTGAAGAGTGACATCTGAGCTGACTGTCAGATGACGTTGCAGCAATGTACTCCTAGCATCCCACAGACTGGGGTCTAGAATGCATGGCAAATACACTTTTAAACGCTCCTCTCTGCCTATAGAGACCATAACTCCTAGTACTAAAATTACTAGAAAAGATTCTTCTGTAATAACTACTTTACCTTCTTTATGGGAAAGTACTACCTACAAGTTAAAGGCACAGCCATGGGCACCTCGTGTGCTCCTGCATGTATGCCAACTTGGTTGAGTGGCAGAAGCCGAGTATACTGGGACACCCCAGACTAACTCGACAGGGACAGAAACATAAAGTACTATGGCAGGCATCTTGATGACATCTTTGTGGTAGACAAGGAGGCACACAAAGACTCTCCACAAAACTTCATCGATAACTTTGAAAGCGAGCATAGTAACTTTTAAGTTCTACCTGGAATGTTTCAGCTCAATGACCTTCGTAGATGTTGAAGTCGTAACTGCTAAAGTTAAAGACAACATCCAACCTCCTAACAAAAGACATATCAAAAGCCCACGAACGCAACCAGTATATACCATGGTCCCTCGTATCATCCACTGCCATGGCAGAAAGCATGGATAAAAGCTGAACTGCTACGACACGTAAGGAACTGCTCAGCAATTGAAGCAGCTTCTAGAGATACGGAAAAAGTTCTATCTTAGACTGCGTGCACGAGGTTACCCTCACGGGTTCCTCAACAAAGTCTTCCTTAACGGTCGATTATCGTGAACACTCGTGCATTCACCTTAACAGGGAAGACAGAGGTGCGTACTCCAACTGAGAAAGACAAGGTTGAAACTCTCATCTTTAAGAGCATATAATCCCTTATGGGAAGGTACTAACATGAAGACAGTATGGATGCTATTCCAACGACTTGGGAAAGTCTCAGAATTTCCTTTCCAAACTAACACCAGAGTCATACAGCGCTAAAGTAAAACCTCCCGCTCTAGGAGACGCTTATTCAACCGTAAGAACAAAGAGACCATAGAAAGGTTTAAGGACACATTGTTAACTCATAACTTAAGAAAGTACCATATGGATACTATAAACTCAGTAGGAATGTAGCATACATGAGTGCTTGAGGGTAAGTAGTTTAACAAATTCGGCGGGGACTATGGACCAGTGGTAGGAAGTTTGATTCCCTGTATCACTCGAGTCCCTCGTTCGAATCCTGCGTCGGCAAGTAGTCGTCAATTTTTCGCCGATTTTTCGACGATTTTTGGCATTATTTTCCCGCAGTCCCCTTAGTGGGTCGGTCAGACGGGTATATCCTATTTAGGGGAACGGCTTAGGCCTAGTAATGCCAAAAATTGACATTTTCGAAAAGTAGAACACCGATGGCTAGTAAGGTTCCAGCACCTTATACATAGAGAAGTATCGTCTCGATTAACTAGTCTAGTACAAAGACAGTTCTAAGAGCGATCACCGGTTAGTAACTAGAAAGCTATACACAATCTGATTTGTACTTTCTGCGAATCCATTTATGACTTAGAGTTACAAATGGAGAATGAACGATGACGCCATCCTATATGGGACCATCGACATAGACAGAAAGACAGAAGAAAACAAACCTCTCTGAGACCTATATCCCCACATCTTGGCTACCTGAGACTTATGACAGATCACCGACTTAGCTCCGAAGGACCCCAATTTGGTTGAGGTCCACACCCCCAAATTTGGCTGTGGTAATCGGCTATCCGTCGGTCTCCTGATTAAGACCCAGCACTGCCACGTCAGTACTCGAATGAGAACTGAAAAAGGGAGCTAGACCCATCGGCTGACACTGAGATGAAAGGTCATACGGATCATTCTGAGAAAAAGGGTACTTCGATCCAAAGGCCGAGGGCACTTAATTTGGGGCACCACCCCAAAGCCACAACGCCACATCGAAATTTGAGGGACTCCCCCAAATTAGTTACCCTTCTTTCTTCTGTTGGGACAAGTTCACTTAGTTTTCTGGGGCGCGATGCGTCTTCGGAACATCAGAACCCCGTAGAAAGCGCACCTTGACAGGGATGCCCAACAGAAATCAGAGAAGTCCCCGTAGGGGATCCAAAAGGTATAAAGACGACGTCGAAGAGTCCAGTTTTGAGGACGAAACAGTAAGCGCACCTGTAGCCACGTCTCTCTCGCCATCCTCGACTCCTCTTCAAGTCTCCCTCAAGTTGTCACTTCACTTCTACTCTAACCCTAACCCTAACCCTAACCCTAACCCTAACCCTAACCCTAACCCTAACCCCCTAACCCTAACCCTAAGCAAAGGCTATGCCATCTTAGAATCTTTAATGAGTAAGAAACTCACTCGGCCTAACCCACCGATACATGCCATAAAGACCCTGGACATCTTCTTAAGAGAAGAGTCCTTACTAATTCTACCTACAGATAAGAATATGGGTATGGCAATCGTACCGGTCGAGTGGTACTATAAAGAAGCCTTAAGACAACTGACCGACAAGGCAGTTTACAAGGAAGTGGAAGAACCAGATTGGTTAGATGACAGAAGATGGATCAAGGAAACCATTTACAAACTTGGAGGGTCCTTGACCCTTCAGGAACGTAAGTGGCTACTTGTGAGATCCGATGTAGAATCATCCCTTCCTTACTTTAAGTTACTTCCTAAAGTACATAAGAGTCCTGTCCTAGGAAGACCTATAGTGCCTAGCTTTAATACATTCTATACGAATGCATCAATCTGGGTTGCAGAAAAAAACTTAAGGTCATAGTCAAGGACTACCCTTGGATCCTTAAGGACACGACTACCTTCTTACAAACCCTGCCAATGAGATATACTTCCATTGGATCTCCAGACCCTGAAGAGGACATCTGGCTGATTTCAGGAGACGTTGAAGCAATGTACCCTAGCATCCCTACAGACTGGGGTCTAGAATGCATGGCAAATATACTTAAACGCTCCTCTCTGCCTATAGAGACCATAACTCTAGTACTAAAAATTACTAGAAAAAGATTCTTCGTAATAACTACTTTACCTTTATGGGAAAGTACTACCTACAAGTTAAAGGCACAGCCATGGGCACCTCGTGTGCTCCCATGTATGCCAACTTGGTTATGGCAGAAGCCGAGTATACTGGGACATCTCAGACTAACTCGGGACAGGGACAGAACATAAAGTACTATGGCAGGTATCTTGATGACATCTTTGTGGTAGTCAGAGGCAACAAAGACTCTCCACAAAAACTTCATCGATAACTTTGAAAGCGAGCATAGTAACTTTAAGTTCACCTGGAATGTTTCAAAAAAAGCTCAATGACCTTCTTAGATGTTGAAGTCGTAACTGCTAAAGTTAAAGACAACATTCAACTCCTAACAAAAAAACATATCAAAAAGCCCATGAATGCATACCAGTATATACCATGGTCCTCGTATCATCCACTACATGTTAAGAAAGCATGGATAAAAAGCTGAACTGCTACGACATGTAAGGAACTGCTCAGAATTGAACAGCTTCTTAGAGATACGGAAAAAAAGTTCTATCTTAGACTGCGTGCACGAGGTTACCCTCACGGGTTCCTCAACAAAGTCTTCCTAACGGTCGATTATCAGAACACTCGTGCATTCACCTTAACAGGGAAGACAGAGTGTACTCCAACTGAGAAAGACAAGGTTGAAACTCTCATCTTTAAGAGTACATATAATCCCTTATGGGAAGGTACTAACATGAAGACAGTATGGGATGCTATTCTAACGACTTGGGAAAGTCTAGAATTTCTTCCAACTAACACTAGAGTCATACATAGCCAAAGTAAACCTCCCGCTCTAGGAGACTTATTCAACCGTAAGAACAAAGAGACCATAGAAAGGTTTAAGGATAACATTGTTAACTCTTAACTTAAGAAAGTACCATATGGATACTATAAACTTAGTAGGAATGTAGTATATGAGTGCTTGAGGGTAAGTAGTTTAACAAATTCGGCGGGGACTATGGACCAGTGGTAGGAAGTTTGATTCCTGTATCACTCCAAGTCCCTTGTTCGAATCCGCGTATGGTCGTCAATTTTTTTTCGCCGATTTTTTTCGACGATTTTTTTGGCATTATTTTCCCGCAGTCCCCTTAGTGGGTCGGTCAGACGGGTATATCCTATTTAGGGAACGGCTTAGGCCTAGTAATGCCAAAAAAATTGACATTTTCAAAAAGTAGAACACCGATGGCTAGTATAAGGTTCCAGCACCTTATACATAGAGAAGTATCGTCTCGATTAACTAGTCTAGTACAAAGACAGTTCTAAGAGCGATCACCGGTTAGTAACTAGAAAGCCATACACAATCTGATTTGTACTTTCTGTGAATCCATTTATGACTTAGAGTTACAAATGGAGAATGAACGATGACGCCATCCTATATGGGACCATCGACATAGACAGAAAGACAAAAAAGAAGAAACAAACCTCTCTGAGACCTATATCCCCACATCTCGGCTACCTGAGACTTATGACAGATCACCGACTTAGCTCCGAAGGACCCCCCCAATTTGGTTGAGGTCCCCACACCCCCCCAAATTTGGCTGTGGTAATCGGCTATCCGTCGGTCTCCTGATTAAGACCCAGCACTGCCACGTCAGTACTCGAATGAGAACCCCCCCTGAAAAGGGAGCTAGGACCCATCGGCTGACACTGAGATGAAAGGTCATACGGATCATTCTGAGAAAAAGGGTACTTCGATCCAAAGGCCGAGGGCACTTAATTTGGGGCACCACCCCAAAGCCACAACGCCACATCGAAATTTGAGGGACTCCCCCAAATTAGTTACCCTTCTTTCTTCTGTTGGGACAAGTTCACTTAGTTTTCTGGGGCGCGATGCGTCTTCGGAACATCGTAGAACCCCGTAGAAAGCGCACCTTGACAGGGATGCCCAACAGAAATCAGAGAAGTCCCCGTAGGGGATCCAAAAAGGTATAAAGACGACGCCTGAAGAGTCCAGTTTGAGGACGAAACAGTAAGCGCACCTGTAGCCACGTCTTACTCGCCATCCTCGACTCCTCTTCAAGTCTCCCTCAAGTTGTCACTTCACTTCTTACTTTAACCCTAACCCTAACCCCTAACCCCTAACCCTAACCCTAACCCTAACCCTAACCCTAAGGCGGGCAGCGATGACCTTTCTGTAACAAGGTCTTTGATCAGGGTTTGGTGAACCACTTGACCGGCCAGACTCAAACGAGTCCACACAGACATGATGCATCATTCGATGTATTGGAAATCGGAACCTGCTCATGTCCGGCGCCACCATCCGACGCGACCTTGCCGTCTTCCACGGCAATCTGGAGTTGGACATGAAGAAACGGCTGCAAGGTATCGACACACTCTTTTCCGTACAGCACGACGCATGGACGACCAAGGGCTTCCAGTATTCTTTCGTAGCCATGCTGGCAACATACGTCGATCGAGACTGGGAGTTCAGCGAGACGCTACTGTCCTTCGATGTCCTGAAGGAGAAGCACACGGGAGCCACTTTCAGCGGGCACTTGGCGAGGACTCTACTAGCCAACGACCTCGGTGACAAGTGGGCTGGATCCGTTACCAGCGATTCCACCGGTACCAACCACAGGATGATGGACGTGCTGGAGTACGCTCCCGAGCTCGACAAACTCCAACCGAAGGGACGTGGACAAGTCACGCTGGATCGCAAGTCGGCTGCTCAAGTGAAGGCATCGGTCTCAGCTCTGTCGATTATGAATCCTCGGGCGAAGAGGACATGGGTCCAGAGGCAGGTGAGCTGCTCTCCGACGACGGCGGCGGCCCAGAGGTAGATGGGCCCTCCAAGACGCGGATCTCCAAGACCAAGGTCAACGCCGTCACCAAGCTGGAGGCGTTCACGACGTCTATCCATAGAGGCAGTGGAAGGAGGGACGACTTTCGCACCACCATGGCCAAGGAGTATCACAGGAGGCCCAAGCTGGCCAAAGCGCCCTTTCCCCCGAAGCCAAATGCTACACGCTGGAGCTCCCACTTCCGGATGATCAGGGCGGCGCTCAAGATTCGCGAGGCGATTGACTCCCACTGTCGCGCCAACATCGGAAAGAAGAGCGACAAGCTGGGCTCCTACCTGCTCACCAAATCGGAATGGACAATGTTGGAGTTTCTGATGCCGATCCTGGAGCTGGCATCAGAGGCAACCAAGGAGCTCGAGAAGGCTCGTGGAACGCTATACATGGTCCTCGATCACCACGCCAGTCTCCGTGACAAGATCAAGGCCACCGTCGCCGAACTGGACACGGCAGATCTCGGAAAGGAGACGACGGAATCGCTGAAGTCCTTCTTGGCGGCCATGAGCTCAAAGCTCTTGAAGTATCGCACCCTTGCGCTCCACAATCGATACACGCTCGTCGCAGCGTTGCTGGATCCCGCCAATCGTATGGAGCTCTTCGAATTGGCCTACCCAACGTATGGAAAGGAAGCTGAGAAGGCGCTGCGGGACATCATGAGCGAATGGCTAGGGCAGGGTCAAGGAAACAATCAGCTGGCTTCCACGGCTTCCACTTCAAACGGAGCGGGAACCTCAACGACGATGCTACAAGAAGCTAAACGACTTCGACAGCAACAGCTTGCGGAAGAAAGACGCAAGAAGACGGACACCGATTCCGATGAGGTGGCACGGTATCTCAACATCAAGAACTGTCCTTGGCGAGACTCCGACGAAACACCGTACAAATGGTGGCGCGACAACGAGAACGTCTTCCCCAATATTGCAAAGATTGCTCGAGTGATTCTTGGTATCCCAGGAAGTTCATCTTCCGTCGAACGGGTCTTCTCGCAGGCAGCGCTCTTCAGCACCAGCAAGCGCCAAAGCCTGTCTTCGAAGGCGCTCTCTAAACTGGTCTCGACCAAACACTGGCTCATCCACGGCGCGGACGAGCTCTCTGGGCTTCCTGCCGAGGTCAAGCAGATTGCGGAGACGATAAACAAGCTACCGGACCTTTGAGAGAGCTCGGATTCAGTGCTGTCCATTCGAACGAGACGTCTGCTAGCAAGCAATCAATCTTTCCAATAGCTTTTAGATTGTATCATGATCTCAAAGAACTTCTGGATAGCGTAGCGGAGGATGAGCACGAGAGCATGTTGAAGATGGAAAGGTCACTTGATTCCTTGATAAGATGGAGGCTGGAGACTTGAAGGAAACATATCGGAGCACTACCCCTCGTCGGTGGTCTCATCGAATTGACGCGTTACTGCGAGGGAGCATGGGATTGATCCGGTTTGGACGAGGGTCGGTGGTGAAGAGACTGTGAGGGAAAAAATTCGCCAGGTGAGGGCGACGATTTGGTTGAAGACAAAGCATCTTCTCGATGATGTCTGCCGCGTCCCCGTCCACGTCCTGAAGAATAGCCGATGCCTGAGATTCGAACGGCCTCCAGTCCATGGTTAAGTCGAACGCAGACGGCGAAAACCGAGCTCGTGCAAATACGGGCCCTCCTGCATGACCGGTGAACTGTAGTATGTCTTCCACGGAGCTGGCCGCATCGTACAAGTTGGTGAAGAGGGGTCGGCCAAGAAAGAGATGCGCGATTACGCAGCCCGTCGACCAGACGTCCACTTGAAACGTGGGCTTGATGGATCCGAGGAGGCATTCCGGAGCCGTATATTCGAGGGTGCCGTACGTGCACGCGTCTTAATTCTGTCCGGCGAGCGCAGAGATGCCGAAGTCACCGACCTTGATCGTAAAGTCTCGAGTCAGCATGAGGTTGGCGGGCTTGATGTCGAGATGAATGACCTCCTTGCGGTGGATGAAAGAGACCGCGACCAGAAGCTGCAGCGTCAAGTTCTTCGCCAGACTCGTCTCCAGTTCGCGGCCGTTTGCCTGGTCGAAAAGATCTTGCAGCGTACCCCAGTAGAGTGGCATGATGATGTCGACCTTGTGTGTTGTAAAGCACACATCGAGGAGCTGGGTGATGCCTTTGTGGCCCTGCAGACGCGTCAGGGCCTCGACCTCGAAGAGCAGAGGGCGCGGTGGCTCGTTGAGGAACCGAATGCGCTTACGCGCGCACACCGTGCCGCCGAGAAGGACGTCCACAACTCGAGCAAGCTCGACATTGCCGCCACGAGACATCAGCGGAGCGTGGCGGACGCGCACGTAGCGCCCTGTATGGGTGGAAGATGAGAAATGCGTACCCCGCTTGACTTACGGCTAACACTCTCGCTTCCCATCGTCTCATTCCCTCTCAGAAAAGGTGACATGCCAAGTGTGGCCGGGGCGTTGGCGTCGCCGCGTTCGCATCTCCCCAAGGGCCTCGAAAAACTTCCGTTTTTCTTCTCTTTCTTCTTGGGCAGATACGTGGCGTGATGCGCCTAACGAGAGAGCGCGAGAGCGCCACGTATCTGCCCAGCTCGGTGAGTTATGCATGTCTCTCTGGCCCACTCAGCATTCTCTGGCCACTAAGACTTCTGCTCTTCCCTCTTGACGACCAGCAGCCCATCCCATCCGGCGAGAAAGAGCCTGGAGTGAGGCAGGAACTGGGAAACGAGATGAAGAGGTGACGCGGTGACGAGCAGCGAAAGGGCACGTGGCTCAATTTGTCCTCATTTCATCATTTGATGACGACCAGGGCGTCAGCTTCACGACAGAGCTGGTTACATTAACGTCTGCCCACCCATTCTCATTTGGTTACTGATGACAAGTCTCCGGCTTCAACCCCTTCTCACTTCCAGCAGATCAGCATAAAAGGGGCTCAAGAACTGACCCACTTGCTGATGTTTTTCCCCCCAGAGACTCCACTCCCATCCTCACCACACGTCTTTTTTTTGCGATACGCCAGACAACACTCATCTTCAAGTCACAATGCGCTTCACGTCCCTGCTCGCAATCACCACCCTGCTCGCTGCAGCCATGGTAGCTGCTCGCCTACGCAGGCCCTCTGTGAGTAAGCCCACACTGCTATAGGTGCTATCTGCGGAATGTGTGCTCAACGTCTCCTACACGAATCCACAGAATGATTTCATCAAAGGCGTGGAAAAATGACTGTAGTGCCAAGACCAACGAAGCATGCCCTGCGATAGGTTACAGCAACGCGCGCTACCGGGCCCGCGAGACCATCTGGAACGCATGCATGTACGCCCAATGGGTTGCTTACTCCGATCACGAAGGCGTGAGTGCTTCCTTCCTAAGTCCATTGCGAACATCATATGTCACTGACCGTGCGGATCTTTCCAGTGCCCGCACCGTGACGCAGACTGTGCGTGCTACAATGGCTGCGTCGTGCTCTCGTCTGGATTGCACGCCAATCCTGGCGGCATTTGCGCAAAGTCCTGCCGCAAGGAGAACTACACCGCACTACCCTGTACCGACTAGTGATCGTGAGGTGAGCGTCTTTGAGCAGTCTACGCAACGATTCTCGCGGCCCTCGCTGACAGATCATCGATGATGACACGCTATGCTTCACCCCAGACTGCCTCCGACACTGTCAAGCACCCGGTGCTCACGAGTTCAAGCCAAAAAGCCCATCGTCACGAGGACGGCGATTGCTGTGCTGCGTCAAGCTCGTCCAGCGACCATAGACTCATCACTCAGGGAATCGTGCAGATTCAGCTGGCACATCAAGTCGTCATTCAGCCCCTCTTCCATCCATTTCTTCATCACAACCCGCTTCGATATGACCTCTTAGGTTATTTCCAAGGCTTTCATGCCTTCCGAAATTCAGAGTCCTTGGTCATACTTGATCTGCCGGAAAGAAAGAGCCAATAGCGTCGAATTGTGCGAACGGATATGAGATTCATGGTGGGGTAGGTGAACACACACCTGGGTCCACAACCTGATACTCTCTGCATGCTTCGTTGGGTACTTATACTTGGGCCTTCTCGCAACGAAGTCGAGCCCACCAACATACAGTCCCTAGAATCGGCCCAGCCTCATCGCCGACTTCCTCAAGACTCTTCCCATCGGCCAAGTACGCAACGGTACCGTCGAAATCATGAAGATCAGCCACTGCTCCGAAAAGCGCACCTGGGACCTTCCCGTCAAGTACGGCCCCCACCAGCTCGTCGAGTCCGGCTACGGCCGCAAGGAGAACGGCAGCCCAGAGCTCAAGAACGTCGCTGACGAGGTATGCCGATGCTCCATCTGGCGCATGCTCGAGCTGGAGTGCGGAAACCTCCGCGAAATCGGCCTGGACCGCGTCATTGCCAACGGTCACGGCATCTCTCCCACCCTCGAGCTCGCTCCCTTCCCCCCGCTCCGACACGGCCACGCTATCACCGTCGACATGTCCTACACTGTTGTGCTCAGTCACGCCCGCGGTCTCATCACCGACCAGTAACGCGACGAGTGGTTCACCCTTGCCAACGGCATCGGTCTCACCATCGACCACGGGGCCTTTGACAAGACAACGAGCTGCTCCATCGCAGTGTCGAGGCTATCAAGAAGACGCGTGACGGTCTTCAGCGCTTTGTCCTCCCTGGCCCCAAAGGCTACGTAAATTGCGTCGTTGCCAACGACACTGTGAGTGTTCCTTGATGAGTTGGACGCGTTGAGAGGATTCTCTCTGGTTTTTTCCCCTTCTCTCACAGTCTGAGAAGGAGCTCGAGGCTACCCTGGCCGAGCTGAAGTCATATGTCAAGAAGCGCTTCCCTGAGTACCCCGGCCACGGACAAGACGCGTTTGCCGATGCCGATGACCTCTGTGCTGACCCGGCCAAGATTCTCGCCAACAAGATCGCCAAGGGCGAGTACCCATCGCCGACCGACAAGCTACAAGCTGTCAGCATCGCCAACGACAAAGCAAGCCGTCGCGAATCGCGTTGGCGCATAGAACAGAAGACATTTCTTTTGTGTGGATTTTTCCCAGTCCCCATCCCTAGAGATTTATTTTCCCTCCCCCCTCCCCCCTAGCCCCTAGCCCCTAGATCCTTAGAATTCCAAAGAAATCTCTCTCGGCTCGTCGCAACTCAACCCCTTCGCTGGTTCGATATGTAAAAAGGCATCGTATAAACGCACCGATGACTCTGTGTATTGTTGTGGCCGAATCCTTCGCAGCGGGGGGGTCGCGGGAGGGAATGATGCAAAGTAAAGGCTTGTGGAAGCATCAGGAGTGGGAACTTGTCCCGACCTTTCCTCGCAACGACCTCCAACACGCGCGTCCTGCTCACTTTCTCCCCTTTTAGTAGCCCGCTTCCTGACCTGTGACAACCGTCAGGTCGACTCTTTCCTTTCCAGACATGGCGAATGATCAGCGACACGGCCCGGTCGCTTGCCTGCTCCTCGCCTTTCTCTTTTTGCGCTCGTGCCAGTGACGGCGATCCAAGTACTGCGCTCGCTTCTCTCGCGTTCACAGAAACAAAGCGGAGTTTATCTCGGACCGGAGAACGCGTTCACGGATGGCGAGTCCTCAAATCCCCTAAAGGATCGGGAGCAAGGACGTGTCGCGCTCGTCAATGGCGGTCGCATGCAAAAGTCACTCTACGTGGTCCGCGCGCTAGCGCGTCAAAGGTACCGCGTCGTCTTCGTTGAAGAGCGCGGATGGGGGTGAGTCATTTTCAATATCTTGTGACGCTATTGGAAACATGGGCGGGGACTGACAGATCATTTGATGCCTACAGTGAATTGTGCGCGACCCGCTTCTCCAACGCCGTCTCGCGCTTTCGGCTGGTACCGTCGGGTGGCGGGCAGGACTACGTCGATGCTCTTGTAAAAATCGCGCCCGAGGAACGCATCACTCTATTCGTCCCATGCAGCGGCGCTGGGACGACGGTCCAAGATGCTCGCGCGGCACAGCTGATGCGTGAGCGACTGGGAGGAGGGATCAATACCCTGATTCAAGACACGCATCTCGCAGAGACGTTGCATGAAAAGGTGTGTGTAAAGCAACGTGCTGTGTTTGAAGCCGTTTCACGCGATGCTTTGTTCACACTTTTTCTTCCTTGATAGGACCGATTTATAGACCTTGTCCATGACTTGGGTCTCGAAGCACCCCAGTCGCGGATCGTCCGCAGTCCAGAAGAAGCACTCAACTATCTGCGCCAACAAGAAGTATCGAAAGGTGGTGTTCTGCTCAAAGCGGCCACTGTGCTCGACGACGTCGGACGCGCAGATATGACGACCTACCCCCTTCACGATGCGCGGACGAACGACGTCGACTGGGAGCAGACGGAAGAGCGCGTTCGGCGGAGACTGGCGTTTCGCATCTCAAACGCGACGCCATTTCCTGCTCAGGAGTTTATTGGCGGGCCTGGTGCGAGCGAGTGGTGCTCTCATGTGACGGTGTGGGATGGCGAGCTGGTCGCGTTTGTGTGCTCTCCGAGTGTGAGTAATGGGGGAGATCGAGTGCTTGTGCGTCCGGCAGCTGATTTTGATCCGCCCGACCGACTCTCACATTCAATGATATCTGAAACTTGACAGAATGACATGCTCATGACATACCACAATGCCACGGAAACGCCGATAGGTCAGCAGGCGCTGCAATGGACGCAAGAGTTCTTACGCCGTCTGCGCAAGAATCCCCGTTGGGCAAACGCCCGGCTCACTGGCCAGTTCTCGATGGACTTCATCCATCAGCCCGCACTGGATCGGCTTGTGGTGATTGAATGTAATCCTCGCGTGCACACCGCCGTCTGTCTCCTGCAAGATCAGTCCGCATTTGGCTTGGCGCTGGCAGGAAAGAGCTCGGCGATGGTCACGCCTTCTTCGACATTGACGAGCATCAGCTGGCTGGGTCACGATCTCGTCGGACGGTACCTGTTTCATCTCCTCCCTGCCTCGCTGGTCAAACGCGTCTACGGCCCGTCAGCAGGTCTTTCCGCCAAAAGCTCGGCGTGGAAGGATGCGTGTACAGATGCAAAGCGGAGCATCACAGTCAGCAAGCCGCCTTCGACCTCGAGGTATGTGGACAGGACGGTGCATGATCGGCCACAGACCCACTCGTTTACTTCGCGTTCTACCACGTCCAGTGGCCCGCGCTGCTGTTGCGCCAGTCTTTCTTTCGTCGCAAGCCTTTCTCCCGGATCAACGTCAGCACGGCGCGAATCTTCGAATGTAACTGGGATTTGGTCAGCGTCCTGACATCGGATTGGAACGATCTTCTGAGCTCTCCAAGACCGAGTGAACGCGCCTGATAGGATGTATGAGCGGCGCACTTACATTACGCGAGAGAAGCGGACTCGGACAAGAAGGGCAGTTCGTCTCCGAAACAGGTGCAGAGTTGACGGCAGTGGCGATCAGGAGCAGAAGGTGAGGCAAGAGAAAGAAGGCGCGAGGGTAGAACATTCTGGTTCGGGTGAGAACGTTGGTTGAGGTGTGGTAAAGAAGGCGCGATCTGTAGAAAGTATTGAGGTTTGTATCTGTTGACGACGAGAGAGAAAGGATTGGATCAGAGCGGGCAGCTGAGCTGTATTTATACCTTCAGCTGTCCCAAGTTCTCACTTGCGTCTCTGAACTCGATGCTGCTTCCTTCGATCAGCCTTCCTGGCTCGGTACAAGGCAGCTTGAAAGTAGGGCGATGAGGAAGTCGGACGGCCTATGAAAGAACGTTCTTTGGAACACGGACTGTATGGACTACGCCCCGAAGCCGGCAGCTTTAGCCCCGATACTGAGGAGGATGGCCAGCACTACATCCTTGGCATGGTACTGATTGAGTATTGTTCGTGGTTGGGCGTCAACCGCATTCATGAATGAAGTAATGAAGTACGTGCTGCGGCGCTGATGCCAGAAGGAAAGGAGGATAATTTAATAGAGCCACATGTATATCAATCTGAGTTGAAGATGAAGACAGGGCGTCGGGGCGTCCGGGTGATTTCGCCAGCTGACTGCTCTCCTCATCTTCATCTCTCACTATCTCACTAGTCACTCGCTTCGCTTTGGCCTCTTGCCACTCTTTTCTGTCTTACTTCTAACCCGCAGCTATCTTCGGCACTCTCGCCCATCATACATCATGCATCATGCATCGTGTATCATCTGAAATGTACGCATCAACATCGCCTTTGCTACCCTTTCCATCCTCATCTTCTACTCTATCGCCATTCTTCTCGAGCCCCGTCAGAATGGCACCCCCAACTCGAACGGCTGCAACGTTCGAACGATTGTCGGTACTCACGTCACCCGCCACCTAGACAACAGCGCTCATGCGCTCACGTCGCATCTATCGTCCCGGATCACTCGGACGACGAGGATCCGCCTCATAATTGAAGACCAAGTACAAGGGCGTCCCATCGCCCGGCACTGCTAAGTTTGCCTTCCAGCTCTGCACCAGTGCCAAGTACATCTACGGCCGCGACCGTTTTAGGCTGCTCAGACTGACGAGTCTCCCTTTTCCCGTGTTCCGTCTTCGTTTCCTTCTGTATCTCCTTTTCCCCCTTCTACTCTCTACTCTCTAGGGCCTTCCGTGCGAGGAGGGAAACTGGAGAATGAGACCTGGATGCGCACCTATGTCCGGAGTGTCCCCTCGGGACCCTCGCAGTTCGCGTTTCTCGGACGAAGGAGCGATTTGAGATCCCATCGGACCTTGACGATCACGTCGACGAGGTCGTACGCGGAGGTTGCGTTACGCCCGAAGCACGACCCGTGGCCTTCTCTTTCCACTTCCTCCCGACCTAGGACAAAGAATATCAGGAGCACCCAGGCAATCGTACCTTCCTTTCCGAAACTACTTCTGCCTGCGGATCCTGTCGTGCCGGCTGATGTCTGACGTCTACAACTTTTCCAGCTGACTTCTCTTCTCATACCGTTCCAAATAGAAAACGTTCCGTTGACGCATCGTCGCTGTAAACGTTGGTACATGATCTGTTTGTTTGTTGCGCTAACTTTGGAGCTCATTGGTATTTGCTTCAGAACCTATGTACTGCACCAAGGTCGTTCTCACATATCTGCTATAGCGCCAGGCTCGATAGACGAGAGCTCCACACATCCTCTTGCCGGCTGATCATCCAGATGTCTACCCCAAAGGATCAAGGTTGCAATATGTGGCAGGTGTGCTTGCGTTATGTGAGTATGATACGCTGATCGACGGGGTCAAGTCGACAGCAGGACCGCAACAGCATCCTGAATTCCTAGCTCGGTTTGTCCGCCCGTCCCTTGATTATGTTCGATGTAATCCATAGGTGGTTTCTCCCTCGATTAGACCTGTCTCAGTGTTCGAACGTGATCCTCGGGGGGAAAGGAGAAGGCGAAGCATACAAGGGTTGCAACATGCAGTGCGCCCGGCAGAGCTGGACGTTTGACGATGTGGAGAGAGTATCAGGTTGTGGACCTAAGGTGTGTGTTCACCTACCCCACCATGAATCTCATATCCGTTCGCACAATTCGACGCTATTGGCTCTTTCTTTCCGGCAGATCAAGTATGACCAAGGACTCTGAATTTCGGAAGGCATGAAAGCCTTGGAAATAACCTAAGAGGTCATATCGAAGCGGGTTGTGATGAAGAAATGGATGGAAGAGGGGCTGAATGACGACTTGATGTGCCAGCTGAATCTGCACGATTCCCTGAGTGATGAGTCTATGGTCGCTGGACGAGCTTGACGCAGCACAGCAATCGCCGTCCTCGTGACGATGGGCTTTTGGCTTGAACTCGTGAGCACCGGGTGCTTGACAGTGTCGGAGGCAGTCTGGGGTGAAGCATAGCGTGTCATCATCGATGATCTGTCAGCGAGGGCCGCGAGAATCGTTGCGTAGACTGCTCAAAGACGCTCACCTCACGATCACTAGTCGGTACAGGGTAGTGCGGTGTAGTTCTCCTTGCGGCAGGACTTTGCGCAAATGCCGCCAGGATTGGCGTGCAATCCAGACGAGAGCACGACGCAGCCATTGTAGCACGCACAGTCTGCGTCACGGTGCGGGCACTGGAAAGATCCGCACGGTCAGTGACATATGATGTTCGCAATGGACTTAGGAAGGAAGCACTCACGCCTTCGTGATCGGAGTAAGCAACCCATTGGGCGTACATGCATGCGTTCCAGATGGTCTCGCGGGCCCGGTAGCGCGCGTTGCTGTAACCTATCGCAGGGCATGCTTCGTTGGTCTTGGCACTACAGTCATTTTCCACGCCTTTGATGAAATCATTCTGTGGATTCGTGTAGGAGACGTTGAGCACACATTCCGCAGATAGCACCTATAGCAGTGTGGGCTTACTCACAGAGGGCCTGCGTAGGCGAGCAGCTACCATGGCTGCAGCGAGCAGGGTGGTGATTGCGAGCAGGGACGTGAAGCGCATTGTGACTTGAAGATGAGTGTTGTCTGGCGTATCGCAAAAAGACGTGTGGTGAGGATGGGAGTGGAGTCTCTGGGGGGAAAAACATCAGCAAGTGGGTCAGTTCTTGAGCCCCTTTTTATGCTGATCTGCTGGAAGTGAGAAGGGGTTGAAGCCGGAGACTTGTCATCAGTAACCAAATGAGAATGGGTGGGCAGACGTTAATGTAACCAGCTCTGTCGTGAAGCTGACGCCCTGGTCGTCATCAAATGATGAAATGAGGACAAATTGAGCCACGTGCCCTTTCGCTGCTCGTCACCGCGTCACCTCTTCATCTCGTTTCCCAGTTCCTGCCTCACTCCAGGCTCTTTCTCGCCGGATGGGATGGGCTGCTGGTCGTCAAGAGGGAAGAGCAGAAGTCTTAGTGGCCAGAGAATGCTGAGTGGGCCAGAGAGACATGCATAACTCACCGAGCTGGGCAGATACGTGGCGCTCTCGCGCTCTCTCGTTAGGCGCATCACGCCACGTATCTGCCCAAGAAGAAAGAGAAGAAAAACGGAAGTTTTCGAGGCCCTTGGGGAGATGCGAACGCGGCGACGCCAACGCCCCGGCCACACTTGGCATGTCACCTTTTCTGAGAGGGAATGAGACGATGGGAAGCGAGAGTGTTAGCCGTAAGTCAAGCGGGGTACGCATTTCTCATCTTCCACCCATAGGCGCGGGTTACTAGCAATAGATTAAAGGGCGTTTCTAATGGCCGCCCCGGGGCGGCCCTCCAATTCAGTGACTGCTCAAGCGGCTTGGGGCTTGACAAGCCTTTAAGCGCTTGCCAGGCTTTGTCAAGCTTGCGGCCCAGCGGGCTACGCTTGCGAGGGGCTTGAGACACCAAATACCAGTGAAAAGATATAGATGGAGATTAGATTTAAGAAGATACGACTTCTCATCGTTCAAGTTCATCCTGTTCCTGTTCGTCCTCAGAGGTGAGGTCCACCACCTCTTCGTCATCTTCACCTTCTGCATCAACATCGTCAAGCATATACTCTCTACCAGTGGTCCAAGGTGCCGCAGGTTCTTGTAGCGCGTCGAGCTGTAGCGAACCTTCCATCTTGAATACTTCGCACAATTGATACTTCTTTGGTGCTGATGTCTCCGCTTGACCCTCGTTGCCTTGTTGATCGTCAGAGAAGTCGGGTCTGCCCATGTTCTCCAACCAGTCCCTGGTAATTTGTTCCCAAGCTTCTGGGTTTGAAGCTGCCTCAAAGATCTCATCCTCAAGGGTGAGGGGACCATCCTGCACTTGACGACGCTCTTGCTCTTGTCGATTCTCCTGGTCGAGGTTGTATCGACTGTACAGAGCCGCATCGCCGTGTACCTTCAGCTTAGCCACTTTCCGAGCTGGTCGGCCACTGAGTTCTCCTTCTGCTAATCGTTTCTGACGGTCTACCATCTTGATCGTTGCGATAGCTGCCACCTTGTCTGGGTTGATACGATTGCGCCTACGGTCGGAGATGTCCAAGAACGAGGAGAAAAGACGTTCGCAACCCGCGGAGCTCGGAATCATCCGCAAGATTCGTAGCGCAAGTCGTGCAATAGGCCGACTGTTCCAGCCCGCAGCTCCCCATTCCTCCCACAGCACAACTGGACTATGTTCTTTTTGCCTCCAGCTTCTCCTTAATGCTGAAGAACGAATCGGTGAAGTGACCTGATGCTGTACTGTACGACATGAAGTCCGCTCGAAGCTTTGCTGTCTCGTCGTCCGTAGGAGTCGATCCGGCATCCGTGAAGAGTCGTACAAAGGTTGGAAGCAAGATCTGGTTTTGAAACGCAGCATGATTGAGACCCATTGCTTCCAAGCTGATGGCCTTCAAGTTCCTGCCGAAGAATGGGTTGAGGACCAGAGCACAAAGCCACACGGGTTGATCGCAGGCCATCCATCGCTTGCTCAATGCCCTGCATAGACTCAGGCATGCGTCCTGAAGGTCTGTGCTGCGTTCCATGTCGTCTCCGATAGCGGCGTAATGAGTGTAGAGCTTGCCCATTGTGAGTAGAGCTTGATCGAGGCGACAAAGATCCGTTTGTGCTATCTGTGCAGCAATTGCAAGAGGTTCAAGTGCCGCGATCAGATCGTCAAGGCCGTCCCAGAACGATGGACTCCGCACATGTCCGAGTACCTGACGAGCCTTTGCCATTGCGTCCGGACGCTTGCCTGCAGCCAGCTCGAGCTCTTGTCGCTTTGCGATAGCAGCACCTTCGAGGCTGTCGCGAAGTCTTGCAAGCCTAGCTGCTGTTGAGAACGCAGACGTCCAGCGAGTCGTGCCCGGTCGAATCAGGACCAGCGGATCAAGCCCAATGCTGCTTCTGTACTTTCGAAGTATCCCCTTGGCGACAAGATGCTTCTTGAACCAGTCGACGACCGGAACCATCGTGTTGTAGGTGCTCTTAAGCGCTGAGGATGCTTTGAGGGCATCCGATACCAGTAGATTGACCTGGTGCGCGAAACAGTGGATCGAGACGATGTTGGGGCTTTCGATGAGCAGCATACGACGAGCATTGGCGCAATCCGGTCCTTCATCCGTGCAGACCGTCGTAATCTTTGCTTCGAAACGTGGTCCTTCTCCGTTTTCCAGTCCGAGCTTCAGGTGCTTGAGGAAGGCTGCGCCTGTATGTCGTTCTTCGGTTGTGTCAACGACATCGAGAGGAAAGACCTTGCCATCCAAGCAGAGAATGCTCCCCATCAGGTGGTCGCCCTTGGGACTGTTCCATGTATCCGCGCAGAGAGTAGCCTCCTTGCCTTGTGCGGCATCATGCAGATTCGATCGAGCCTTGGCTACGGCTTCATTGAGCAGGCGACCACGTACCACACTGGCCTTGGCGATCTGAACTTTGAACCACTTGGAGAAGAGTTCTCGGAGGGCGGGAGAGTTGAAGGCCTCGCCAGGGATTCCGCTCGCAAAGGCCGCATGAGCCATGTCGACATCGAACTCTCGCTGCTCCTGTTTGGTAAGACCGTGCTGGTTGCGGACCAAGGTGAGAACGGTCTGAACGGAGAGAGAGCCACCAGCAGAGGACGACTGCTTGATGGTGTCGCCGTAGTTTGGCAAGCCGCAATCAGATAGATCTGCCGTGTGTGCACGCGCAGAGGAGCAGTTCTTCAGGTGGCTTTGAAGCTTGAAGCGTTCGCCTGATACGGCTGCGACCTGACCTATTGCTAGGAAGGCAGAACAGAGATGAAAGGGAAAGAACGCGTCAGAGATTGTCGCTTGGCTGCGGGCCTATAGGCCTACAAGGCGTAGACTGTGAGCTCACCTTCCATCTTGGAGACGTTCTTTTCCTCCATGACAGTCTTAACCTCGTACTTGCACCAAGCCTTGCGATAGACTTTGTTGTACATGGCATGTAGTCCACCTACATCGGCATCGAGTCGGATGAAGTGGTTCCATTCGGGAATCTTTGTTGTTGGCATGATCTATGAAGATTGGAAGGTAATGGAAAGGTGAGAGTGAACTGTAGTCTGTAGAGGAAGCCGGTAAGCGTTGGTGGTGGTTGGAAGGTGAGAGACGGTCGATGGAAGAGTCAAGAGTCGTTGCTGCTGAGGTTTGGTAGAACGCGTGACTACGCAACGCGAACGCGGTCAGCGTAGTCGCGTCAACGAGAAGTCGCGTCAGCGCGTTTATACCAATGATAATCATTTTGGAATTTACCTATGCCTCATGGGCCATAAAGAGGCCATATGCATAGGGCATGGCTATGAGGGAAGAGGTGTACAGGCCTATATGCTGTCATCGACTCAGGTGTACTGTTTACAGGGTTGGCTCATGCTGGCTGAATGTCTAGGACAATCGTAGAGCATGGAGCGCAGTTACAGCATTAGGGTGGGCAGCCTAATGCCTCACAACCCCCCCGTTCTTTTATCAGTACTCGCCCGAAGCCTGTAAACCTGGAACGCGCTGCGGCCACTAACAGCCCGAAGGAAGGACCCGTAGACAAACCAGAGGCTTCAGGCTCTGACCTGGCCTGAGCATACATACGAGTACAGTCGCACTGAGCTGTGCCCAAGCTGTGCTCCTCATCCTCACTATAAAAATATATATAAAAAAATTATATGGCACACGTGTGACTCGAACCCGCGACTTTGACGTGTGGAGTACCACTGAGCCACCGGACTCGGCCTTTTCTTTTTCGGACCAAACCAGAAATTACAGCTATATATATTAAATAATCATTTACCCGGGAAAAGGCCCAAGCACTTGACAAGCCCGCTTGAGGCCGATGAGGAAAGTAGGGGCTTGAGTGCAAGCCACTTGGCAAGGCTTGCGAGCAGTCACTGCTCCAATTGAGCCCGCCCCTCCTAGCACCGCTGCTTTCCGAACCCAAAACCGCCCCCCTCCCGGTCTTCATAGCGTGATCACCGATCACCAACTACACTCCAACGTGTCGATATGCGAGGCGTGAGATAAGATTACATAATTGAGACTTACGTAATGATCATGGGGGGGGGGGCGGAAACCTGAGGCGCGTTGAAAGGTGGGGGGCGGGCTTAAGAACATTCTCCATGCGTACCCGCCCCGGGGCGGCCATTAGAAAAGGTCCTAGATTAAATGCGTACAATACGGAGCCGGCGCCAAAGAATGAGGTAGCATCGCGCCTCAAAAACCTACTCATAGCAGGAAAAAGCGATGCGAGGGAATAGAGGGTGTGGAAGGGTGGAGAACGAAAACGGGAGCGTTAGCAAGAACGGAGGGAAACTGCGAAGCGTTCGCACACGCTCGTGGATTATGTAGTAGAGCAGTGTGCGAACTCAAGGAGAACGAGTGGTAGTCGAGCAGGAGTCGCTCTCTGAAAAGAGAGGAGGTGAGAACTCTGCTCACGAAATGAGTTCACCGACGGCTGTCGTCTCGAGCTCCGGAACCCGTAATGAGCTTGCTCGTCTCCGTTCTGCCGTCTCCGTGCCTGGGCGCAGCCGACGGGACGTTCATGCTTCCGTAACCGACGCACGAAGGTGGCCCTATAAGAACGGAGAAAGCTCATCGCTCATCCGTCTCCAAGCCTCTCCCTCCCTACCAAGTTCAAGCTCTAACTAGCCCTTCCCTATTTAGCTCTCCATCTCCCACACTGTCTCTTCCTTGCCCCACAGTCTTATCGATATGGTCCGACTCCGTTCGCCGCGATCCTTCTTTCATCTCTGATCGCGTTCACAGCGGCCGACCTTCTGGATCTACCTCGCGCGACGGCAGACGTCGGGAATGAGTTCTGAAACTTGTACTCGGCAGTCGCTTTTCAAAAAGGGCGAACTTAATGGCCGCCCTAGGGCGGGAAAAGGCTCCGAGGCCGCCCCCCTTGAGTTCTCCACAAGGCACATATAAACCGGTGCCCAAATTTTACACGCGTATGGAGCACACCTTATTGAGCATCCTTGCCAAGTTTGAGAACATTCGAAGTTGATGTGAAGGGCATTGCCTTGGAGAGAAAATCATGAGCGGAAAAAAAATCAAAGTCGTGGATTTACCAAGGTTATCCTGCACACACTGCTCTGATGCATGGGGGCGGCCATTAAGTTCGCCCTTTCAAAAATTCGATACGGACGAAGGCTACCATCGTGTTCTCGACATCCTCCATTCCGCCTCGACTGCTCTGGTCCAGTGAGTCATACTTCCTTAACCTTATCCCTCCAACAAAGCTGACGGAAGCTAGCGTTTATCTCTCCTCCCCTGATCCACGGCGATTCTAGCGCGAAGAGCTCTGCGCGCGCTGTCGCGAAGGGTGACGATCTGTACCAAGTGTAGTGTGTACTGGAATCTTTACTGGACCTATCAGCCTGATGGACATATGGACAAGGCCATCAAAGCACTTTCGTATGCAGCTGGAGCGTTCAAGGCGAGTCTCAATCATGTCTGTTGAAGATTGGAGACAATATACACAACGCTGAAGTTAGATGTGTCTTCTCCTCTCACAGAAACTCGGGGTGGCCGAACCGATAGCGAGCGCCATCAAGCAGTTACAGACCGACCATCGCGCATTTTACGAAGCGACAAAGAACTTCCACGACAATCGCTTCCCCGGAGTGATGGAGCCGTCGCTCAGGATGCTTCCGGATGCCTATCGCAGCTACGCCCCCTGTTTTCTGAGCACTTTCAGAAAATCATGCTGAGCCCTTCAAGAAAGTCATGCAGCACCAACACGGACACGCGCACATTACTGCTCCATCATGTCCACTTCCTTGCTGTTCCTCTCCTTCGCTACATCTTCCCTCAATTATTCCGCTTGCCACCAACGCTGTCCCAGAACTATTTTTTCCGAGAGGTTACGAATGACGTCCATCATCCATGGACACTCGAAAAAGGTCGACGTCGAAAATTAAGTCGTGAACCAAAAACTGCTTTCAGCGGCAACCGGCACCGCGGCAACCAAGTGTGAGGTAAAGAAAGACGAGGCGGAAAACCCTGGCACGGCGCAATCAATGGCAGCGATGCTTCGAGGTGTACGCTGTATCCTCAAGCTCTTCTACGGATTGGGCGCATGGCTCCGGCTGAATTTCTCCACTGTGTAGGGCTCGAGTTCGTGAGGCTGCTCATTTGTTCAAGCTGAGGAGAGTGCCCTGCAATAGCGAAGCCAGAGAGACTATTCCTTCCTTTTCTCTCGAAGGATGAGGAGTCGCGCGATACGCGATCTGTACCGGCTTGAACGTTCTTGACTCTCATTTGCTCGTTTTTCGGCTCCCCGCATCTTGCCCAAGTTCCAAACTTCTTGCGAATTGCGAGTCGCCTTCATTATTCTGTTTCCTCGCATTACATGGTGTGCCTCGAATCTCTACTCGTGCTAGATCGCTACACGTACACCACTTTTCCTTCACGCACGTCTTCGTACCGTCCGTCCATTCGCTGCTGAGGTATTTGTAGCCATCGTAGGCATCCGAGTCTTGCACAGCGCCGAGAATGCTGTTCTTGGCGGCAGTGGAGATGGCGATGTCGTTCTCCATGAAGCGCTTGTGAGCGTTCTTCCCGTTGAACACTCTCCCAGCGCGGGGTGTGTCGTCATCATCGTCGTCCTCGATGGTGACTACACCCGATTGAGCGGACTCAGTGCGTGTCCTCTTCGAAGGGGCGTTCATCTTGGCCGCAGCGGCATGCTGCTCGCGTTCTTGACGTGTAGGCGGGACAGGAGGCTGTCGGGACGTGTTCTTGGAAGAGCCGCTGTCGGCCTTCTTGGAAACTGGCTCGCGAGCATCTTCATGGACTGGACCCGAGGTTCGCTTGGATCCGGTAACAGGCACATCCCATTCCTCAGAGTCGCTGTCCGGAACGACAAAGTCGGACCTCTTGGAGGCCGGACGAGCGCGTCGTGGGCGAGGCCGAGGGCGGCCTGAGTCGAAGTCTTCTTTCTCGCTTTGCGCCGCCTCAGAGTCGCTGCTCGACAGTGAGAGCGTCTTGGTGGACGACGCGGAACCTGTTTGGCCTTGGGGCTTCGAGGACGAGCCTGGTACTGGTGAACGATGGGTGCCGCGACTACGCTCCTCTGACTCTTCTCCAACAGCGTATCCCGAGAGACGACGAGACTGGGTGACGCCGCGAGGAGATCGTCTGGGATTGGGTGCTTCAGGTTCGCGATTTGGGATCTGTAGCTTAGAAGGTTGAGCGCAGGGAGGAGCGCGGAAAGCAGATGGCGTCGACGCAGCTTGTGTTGTCGACTGCGACTGGGATTGTGCTGGCGTACCCATCTGCTGTGACTGGCTCGATGTAAACTGTAGGTACTCGTCGTAGTTGAGCCGCTCCTGAAGTGCCTTGTACCGTTCTTGAGACTGTGGGAACGAGAGCGATGGGGTGGATTGAAAAGCCTCGGCGTGGGTGTCCGGCTCATCGAATGCGTATGCAACCTTGCGTAGAGAAGCCGTCAGCCCCGGCGATGCATTGGGAATGGCGTCGATTGTTTGACCGAAAGAGTAGATGTTGAAGTCGTCGTCAAACCGGAATCGAGCGATGGCGTCAACGCCATCCAACTCCGCCTGCATGGCCGCGCGCACGGCTTCCTGGTTCATGGCGCTTACGGACTCGGTCATGACGACGAAGCGAGGAAGGTGGGTGACTGCAAATTGCATCTGGTTCTGCTGCTGTGAAGGAAGAGAGTAACTGAGTCAGTAACAGGTTGGCCAGGGTAACAGCTTCGAGTAGCTACTCACGGACACAGGTAGCTGCTGGCGCGATGCGCGTAGGGAGATTGCCAGACAGGGAGTGGGCGTCGTGTGCGTCTTGAAGGCGACGGATTAGATGAGTGCGGCGGAGGTCTGAGGAGATGTCAGATGAAGTTGAAGAGTGGAAGATGAGGTGAAAACACGTCGGTTCCAAAGGTCACGCTGCTAATCGACGCGTCAGGCGCGTTGCGACGCGTCAAAGACGTGCTTATATAATCGCCGCACCGGGAAGATCAACCCATAATCACTGCTCAACCTCCGAAGCACCGTCGATGACGCCGCAAGGCCTTTTTGACGAAATTTTTCTCGTTTGAATGGACTTTGATAGCTCTGAAGGACTTGCACAGGCCGACAAGGGAGGATTTCGAGCCTAAAATAGCGTTTTCCAGGCGATTTGGTGAATATGACCCGATATGACCTATAATAGGAGTCATGTCATATGACCAGGGTCCGGAGCGAAACTCAAATAGGAGTCATGTCATATGACCAGGCCTCAAAATAGAGGTCATATGACCTTTGAAAAGCACTGGTCTGTTGACATTCAGAGTTGGCATTACGCTGTTCTCACTCCCTTGGATCGTTCTTGTTGGTCATCGTTGCTGCGCCTCTGCGCTTTGCTTCTACTCCCTGCGGTCATGAGTTTGGAGGGATGGCGGGCAGCGATGACCTTTCTGTAACAAGGTCTTTGATCAGGGTTTGGTGAACCACTTGACCGGCCAGACTCAAACGAGTCCACACAGACATGATGCATCATTCGATGTATTGGAAATCGGAACCTGCTCATGTCCGGCGCCACCATCCGACGCGACCTTGCCGTCTTCCACGGCAATCTGGAGTTGGACATGAAGAAACGGCTGCAAGGTATCGACACACTCTTTTCCGTACAGCACGACGCATGGACGACCAAGGGCTTCCAGTATTCTTTCGTAGCCATGCTGGCAACATACGTCGATCGAGACTGGGAGTTCAGCGAGACGCTACTGTCCTTCGATGTCCTGAAGGAGAAGCACACGGGAGCCACTTTCAGCGGGCACTTGGCGAGGACTCTACTAGCCAACGACCTCGGTGACAAGTGGGCTGGATCCGTTACCAGCGATTCCACCGGTACCAACCACAGGATGATGGACGTGCTGGAGTACGCTCCCGAGCTCGACAAACTCCAACCGAAGGGACGTGGACAAGTCACGCTGGATCGCAAGTCGGCTGCTCAAGTGAAGGCATCGGTCTCAGCTCTGTCGATTATGAATCCTCGGGCGAAGAGGACATGGGTCCAGAGGCAGGTGAGCTGCTCTCCGACGACGGCGGCGGCCCAGAGGTAGATGGGCCCTCCAAGACGCGGATCTCCAAGACCAAGGTCAACGCCGTCACCAAGCTGGAGGCGTTCACGACGTCTATCCATAGAGGCAGTGGAAGGAGGGACGACTTTCGCACCACCATGGCCAAGGAGTATCACAGGAGGCCCAAGCTGGCCAAAGCGCCCTTTCCCCCGAAGCCAAATGCTACACGCTGGAGCTCCCACTTCCGGATGATCAGGGCGGCGCTCAAGATTCGCGAGGCGATTGACTCCCACTGTCGCGCCAACATCGGAAAGAAGAGCGACAAGCTGGGCTCCTACCTGCTCACCAAATCGGAATGGACAATGTTGGAGTTTCTGATGCCGATCCTGGAGCTGGCATCAGAGGCAACCAAGGAGCTCGAGAAGGCTCGTGGAACGCTATACATGGTCCTCGATCACCACGCCAGTCTCCGTGACAAGATCAAGGCCACCGTCGCCGAACTGGACACGGCAGATCTCGGAAAGGAGACGACGGAATCGCTGAAGTCCTTCTTGGCGGCCATGAGCTCAAAGCTCTTGAAGTATCGCACCCTTGCGCTCCACAATCGATACACGCTCGTCGCAGCGTTGCTGGATCCCGCCAATCGTATGGAGCTCTTCGAATTGGCCTACCCAACGTATGGAAAGGAAGCTGAGAAGGCGCTGCGGGACATCATGAGCGAATGGCTAGGGCAGGGTCAAGGAAACAATCAGCTGGCTTCCACGGCTTCCACTTCAAACGGAGCGGGAACCTCAACGACGATGCTACAAGAAGCTAAACGACTTCGACAGCAACAGCTTGCGGAAGAAAGACGCAAGAAGACGGACACCGATTCCGATGAGGTGGCACGGTATCTCAACATCAAGAACTGTCCTTGGCGAGACTCCGACGAAACACCGTACAAATGGTGGCGCGACAACGAGAACGTCTTCCCCAATATTGCAAAGATTGCTCGAGTGATTCTTGGTATCCCAGGAAGTTCATCTTCCGTCGAACGGGTCTTCTCGCAGGCAGCGCTCTTCAGCACCAGCAAGCGCCAAAGCCTGTCTTCGAAGGCGCTCTCTAAACTGGTCTCGACCAAACACTGGCTCATCCACGGCGCGGACGAGCTCTCTGGGCTTCCTGCCGAGGTCAAGCAGATTGCGGAGACGATAAACAAGCTACCGGACCTTTGAGAGAGCTCGGATTCAGTGCTGTCCATTCGAACGAGACGTCTGCTAGCAAGCAATCAATCTTTCCAATAGCTTTTTAGATTGTATCATGATCTCAAAGAACTTCTGGATAGCGTAGCGGAGGATGAGCACGAGAGCATGTTGAAGATGGAAAGGTCACTTGATTCCTTGATAAGATGGAGGCTGGAGACTTGAAGGAAACATATCGGAGCACTACCCCTCGTCGGTGGTCTCATCGAATTGACGCGTTACTGCGAGGGAGCATGGGATTGATCCGGTTTGGACGAGGGTCGGTGGTGAAGAGACTGTGAGGGAAAAAATTCGCCAGGTGAGGGCGACGATTTGGTTGAAGACAAAGCATCTTCTCGATGATGTCTGCCGCGTCCCCGTCCACGTCCTGAAGAATAGCCGATGCCTGAGATTCGAACGGCCTCCAGTCCATGGTTAAGTCGAACGCAGACGGCGAAAACCGAGCTCGTGCAAATACGGGCCCTCCTGCATGACCGGTGAACTGTAGTATGTCTTCCACGGAGCTGGCCGCATCGTACAAGTTGGTGAAGAGGGGTCGGCCAAGAAAGAGATGCGCGATTACGCAGCCCGTCGACCAGACGTCCACTTGAAACGTGGGCTTGATGGATCCGAGGAGGCATTCCGGAGCCGTATATTCGAGGGTGCCGTACGTGCACGCGTCTTAATTCTGTCCGGCGAGCGCAGAGATGCCGAAGTCACCGACCTTGATCGTAAAGTCTCGAGTCAGCATGAGGTTGGCGGGCTTGATGTCGAGATGAATGACCTCCTTGCGGTGGATGAAAGAGACCGCGACCAGAAGCTGCAGCGTCAAGTTCTTCGCCAGACTCGTCTCCAGTTCGCGGCCGTTTGCCTGGTCGAAAAGATCTTGCAGCGTACCCCAGTAGAGTGGCATGATGATGTCGACCTTGTGTGTTGTAAAGCACACATCGAGGAGCTGGGTGATGCCTTTGTGGCCCTGCAGACGCGTCAGGGCCTCGACCTCGAAGAGCAGAGGGCGCGGTGGCTCGTTGAGGAACCGAATGCGCTTACGCGCGCACACCGTGCCGCCGAGAAGGACGTCCACAACTCGAGCAAGCTCGACATTGCCGCCACGAGACATCAGCGGAGCGTGGCGGACGCGCACGTAGCGCCCTGTATGGGTGGAAGATGAGAAATGCGTACCCCGCTTGACTTACGGCTAACACTCTCGCTTCCCATCGTCTCATTCCCTCTCAGAAAAGGTGACATGCCAAGTGTGGCCGGGGCGTTGGCGTCGCCGCGTTCGCATCTCCCCAAGGGCCTCGAAAAACTTCCGTTTTTTCTTCTCTTTCTTCTTGGGCAGATACGTGGCGTGATGCGCCTAACGAGAGAGCGCGAGAGCGCCACGTATCTGCCCAGCTCGGTGAGTTATGCATGTCTCTCTGGCCCACTCAGCATTCTCTGGCCACTAAGACTTCTGCTCTTCCCTCTTGACGACCAGCAGCCCATCCCATCCGGCGAGAAAGAGCCTGGAGTGAGGCAGGAACTGGGAAACGAGATGAAGAGGTGACGCGGTGACGAGCAGCGAAAGGGCACGTGGCTCAATTTGTCCTCATTTCATCATTTGATGACGACCAGGGCGTCAGCTTCACGACAGAGCTGGTTACATTAACGTCTGCCCACCCATTCTCATTTGGTTACTGATGACAAGTCTCCGGCTTCAACCCCTTCTCACTTCCAGCAGATCAGCATAAAAGGGGCTCAAGAACTGACCCACTTGCTGATGTTTTCCCCCCAGAGACTCCACTCCCATCCTCACCACACGTCTTTTTGCGATACGCCAGACAACACTCATCTTCAAGTCACAATGCGCTTCACGTCCCTGCTCGCAATCACCACCCTGCTCGCTGCAGCCATGGTAGCTGCTCGCCTACGCAGGCCCTCTGTGAGTAAGCCCACACTGCTATAGGTGCTATCTGCGGAATGTGTGCTCAACGTCTCCTACACGAATCCACAGAATGATTTCATCAAAGGCGTGGAAAAATGACTGTAGTGCCAAGACCAACGAAGCATGCCCTGCGATAGGTTACAGCAACGCGCGCTACCGGGCCCGCGAGACCATCTGGAACGCATGCATGTACGCCCAATGGGTTGCTTACTCCGATCACGAAGGCGTGAGTGCTTCCTTCCTAAGTCCATTGCGAACATCATATGTCACTGACCGTGCGGATCTTTCCAGTGCCCGCATCGTGACGCAGACTGTGCGTGCTACAATGGCTGCGTCGTGCTCTCGTCTGGATTGCACGCCAATCCTGGCGGCATTTGCGCAAAGTCCTGCCGCAAGGAGAACTACACCGCACTACCCTGTACCGACTAGTGATCGTGAGGTGAGCGTCTTTGAGCAGTCTACGCAACGATTCTCGCGGCCCTCGCTGACAGATCATCGATGATGACACGCTATGCTTCACCCCAGACTGCCTCCGACACTGTCAAGCACCCGGTGCTCACGAGTTCAAGCCAAAAAGCCCATCGTCACGAGGACGGCGATTGCTGTGCTGCGTCAAGCTCGTCCAGCGACCATAGACTCATCACTCAGGGAATCGTGCAGATTCAGCTGGCACATCAAGTCGTCATTCAGCCCCTCTTCCATCCATTTCTTCATCACAACCCGCTTCGATATGACCTCTTAGGTTATTTCCAAGGCTTTCATGCCTTCCGAAATTCAGAGTCCTTGGTCATACTTGATCTGCCGGAAAGAAAGAGCCAATAGCGTCGAATTGTGCGAACGGATATGAGATTCATGGTGGGGTAGGTAAACACACACCTGGGTCCACAACCTGATACTCTCTGCATGCTTCGTTGGGTACTTATACTTGGGCCTTCTCGCAACGAAGTCGAGCCCACCAACATACAGTCCCTAGAATCGGCCCAGCCTCATCGCCGACTTCCTCAAGACTCTTCCCATCGGCCAAGTACGCAACGGTACCGTCGAAATCATGAAGATCAGCCACTGCTCCGAAAAGCGCACCTGGGACCTTCCCGTCAAGTACGGCCCCCACCAGCTCGTCGAGTCCGGCTACGGCCGCAAGGAGAACGGCAGCCCAGAGCTCAAGAACGTCGCTGACGAGGTATGCCGATGCTCCATCTGGCGCATGCTCGAGCTGGAGTGCGGAAACCTCCGCGAAATCGGCCTGGACCGCGTCATTGCCAACGGTCACGGCATCTCTCCCACCCTCGAGCTCGCTCCCTTCCCCCCGCTCCGACACGGCCACGCTATCACCGTCGACATGTCCTACACTGTTGTGCTCAGTCACGCCCGCGGTCTCATCACCGACCAGTAACGCGACGAGTGGTTCACCCTTGCCAACGGCATCGGTCTCACCATCGACCACGGGGCCTTTGACAAGACAACGAGCTGCTCCATCGCAGTGTCGAGGCTATCAAGAAGACGCGTGACGGTCTTCAGCGCTTTGTCCTCCCTGGCCCCAAAGGCTACGTAAATTGCGTCGTTGCCAACGACACTGTGAGTGTTCCTTGATGAGTTGGACGCGTTGAGAGGATTCTCTCTGGTTTTTTCCCCTTCTCTCACAGTCTGAGAAGGAGCTCGAGGCTACCCTGGCCGAGCTGAAGTCATATGTCAAGAAGCGCTTCCCTGAGTACCCCGGCCACGGACAAGACGCGTTTGCCGATGCCGATGACCTCTGTGCTGACCCGGCCAAGATTCTCGCCAACAAGATCGCCAAGGGCGAGTACCCATCGCCGACCGACAAGCTACAAGCTGTCAGCATCGCCAACGACAAAGCAAGCCGTCGCGAATCGCGTTGGCGCATAGAACAGAAGACATTTCCTTTGTGTGGATTTTTCCCAGTCCCCATCCCTAGAGATTTATTTTCCCTCCCCCCTAGCCCCTAGCCCCTAGATCCTTAGAATTCCAAAGAAATCTCTCTCGGCTCGTCGCAACTCAACCCCTTCGCTGGTTCGATATGTAAAAAGGCATCGTATAAACGCACCGATGACTCTGTGTATTGTTGTGGCCGAATCCTTCGCAGCGGGGGGGTCGCGGGGAGGGAATGATGCAAAGTAAAGGCTTGTGGAAGCATCAGGAGTGGGAACTTGTCCCGACCTTTCCTCGCAACGACCTCCAACACGCGCGTCCTGCTCACTTTCTCCCCTTTTAGTAGCCCGCTTCCTGACCTGTGACAACCGTCAGGTCGACTCTTTCCTTTCCAGACATGGCGAATGATCAGCGACACGGCCCGGTCGCTTGCCTGCTCCTCGCCTTTCTCTCTTTTGCGCTCGTGCCAGTGACGGCGATCCAAGTACTGCGCTCGCTTCTCTCGCGTTCACAGAAACAAAGCGGAGTTTATCTCGGACCGGAGAACGCGTTCACGGATGGCGAGTCCTCAAATCCCCTAAAGGATCGGGAGCAAGGACGTGTCGCGCTCGTCAATGGCGGTCGCATGCAAAAGTCACTCTACGTGGTCCGCGCGCTAGCGCGTCAAAGGTACCGCGTCGTCTTCGTTGAAGAGCGCGGATGGGGGTGAGTCATTTTCAATATCTTGTGACGCTATTGGAAACATGGGCGGGGACTGACAGATCATTTGATGCCTACAGTGAATTGTGCGCGACCCGCTTCTCCAACGCCGTCTCGCGCTTTCGGCTGGTACCGTCGGGTGGCGGGCAGGACTACGTCGATGCTCTTGTAAAATCGCGCCCGAGGAACGCATCACTCTATTCGTCCCATGCAGCGGCGCTGGGACGACGGTCCAAGATGCTCGCGCGGCACAGCTGATGCGTGAGCGACTGGGAGGAGGGATCAATACCCTGATTCAAGACACGCATCTCGCAGAGACGTTGCATGAAAAGGTGTGTGTAAAGCAACGTGCTGTGTTTGAAGCCGTTTCACGCGATGCTTTGTTCACACTTTTTTTTCTTCCTTGATAGGACCGATTTATAGACCTTGTCCATGACTTGGGTCTCGAAGCACCCCAGTCGCGGATCGTCCGCAGTCCAGAAGAAGCACTCAACTATCTGCGCCAACAAGAAGTATCGAAAGGTGGTGTTCTGCTCAAAGCGGCCACTGTGCTCGACGACGTCGGACGCGCAGATATGACGACCTACCCCCTTCACGATGCGCGGACGAACGACGTCGACTGGGAGCAGACGGAAGAGCGCGTTCGGCGGAGACTGGCGTTTCGCATCTCAAACGCGACGCCATTTCCTGCTCAGGAGTTTATTGGCGGGCCTGGTGCGAGCGAGTGGTGCTCTCATGTGACGGTGTGGGATGGCGAGCTGGTCGCGTTTGTGTGCTCTCCGAGTGTGAGTAATGGGGGAGATCGAGTGCTTGTGCGTCCGGCAGCTGATTTTTGATCCGCCCGACCGACTCTCACATTCAATGATATCTGAAACTTGACAGAATGACATGCTCATGACATACCACAATGCCACGGAAACGCCGATAGGTCAGCAGGCGCTGCAATGGACGCAAGAGTTCTTACGCCGTCTGCGCAAGAATCCCCGTTGGGCAAACGCCCGGCTCACTGGCCAGTTCTCGATGGACTTCATCCATCAGCCCGCACTGGATCGGCTTGTGGTGATTGAATGTAATCCTCGCGTGCACACCGCCGTCTGTCTCCTGCAAGATCAGTCCGCATTTGGCTTGGCGCTGGCAGGAAAGAGCTCGGCGATGGTCACGCCTTCTTCGACATTGACGAGCATCAGCTGGCTGGGTCACGATCTCGTCGGACGGTACCTGTTTCATCTCCTCCCTGCCTCGCTGGTCAAACGCGTCTACGGCCCGTCAGCAGGTCTTTCCGCCAAAAAGCTCGGCGTGGAAGGATGCGTGTACAGATGCAAAGCGGAGCATCACAGTCAGCAAGCCGCCTTCGACCTCGAGGTATGTGGACAGGACGGTGCATGATCGGCCACAGACCCACTCGTTTACTTCGCGTTCTACCACGTCCAGTGGCCCGCGCTGCTGTTGCGCCAGTCTTTCTTTCGTCGCAAGCCTTTCTCCCGGATCAACGTCAGCACGGCGCGAATCTTCGAATGTAACTGGGATTTGGTCAGCGTCCTGACATCGGATTGGAACGATCTTCTGAGCTCTCCAAGACCGAGTGAACGCGCCTGATAGGATGTATGAGCGGCGCACTTACATTACGCGAGAGAAGCGGACTCGGACAAGAAGGGCAGTTCGTCTCCGAAACAGGTGCAGAGTTGACGGCAGTGGCGATCAGGAGCAGAAGGTGAGGCAAGAGAAAGAAGGCGCGAGGGTAGAACATTCTGGCTCGGGTGAGAACGTTGGTTGAGGTGTGGTAAAGAAGGCGCGATCTGTAGAAAGTATTGAGGTTTGTATCTGTTGACGACGAGAGAGAAAGGATTGGATCAGAGCGGGCAGCTGAGCTGTATTTATACCTTCAGCTGTCCCAAGTTCTCACTTGCGTCTCTGAACTCGATGCTGCTTCCTTCGATCAGCCTTCCTGGCTCGGTACAAGGCAGCTTGAAAGTAGGGCGATGAGGAAGTCGGACGGCCTATGAAAGAACGTTCTTTGGAACACGGACTGTATGGACTACGCCCCGAAGCCGGCAGCTTTAGCCCCGATACTGAGGAGGATGGCCAGCACTACATCCTTGGCATGGTACTGATTGAGTATTGTTCGTGGTTGGGCGTCAACCGCATTCATGAATGAAGTAATGAAGTACGTGCTGCGGCGCTGATGCCAGAAGGAAAGGAGGATAATTTAATAGAGCCACATGTATATCAATCTGAGTTGAAGATGAAGACAGGGCGTCGGGGCGTCCAGGTGATTTCGCCAGCTGACTGCTCTCCTCATCTTCATCTCTCACTATCTCACTAGTCACTCGCTTCGCTTTGGCCTCTTGCCACTCTTTTCTGTCTTACTTCTAACCCGCAGCTATCTTCGGCACTCTCGCCCATCATACATCATGCATCATGCATCGTGTATCATCTGAAATGTACGCATCAACATCGCCTTTGCTACCCTTTCCATCCTCATCTTCTACTCTATCGCCATTCTTCTCGAGCCCCGTCAGAATGGCACCCCCAACTCGAACGGCTGCAACGTTCGAACGATTGTCGGTACTCACGTCACCCGCCACCTAGACAACAGCGCTCATGCGCTCACGTCGCATCTATCGTCCCGGATCACTCGGACGACGAGGATCCGCCTCATAATTGAAGACCAAGTACAAGGGCGTCCCATCGCCCGGCACTGCTAAGTCTGCCTTCCAGCTCTGCACCAGTGCCAAGTACATCTACGGCCGCGACCGTTTTAGGCTGCTCAGACTGACGAGTCTCCCTTTTCCCGTGTTCCGTCTTCGTTTCCTTCTGTATCTCCTTTTCCCCCTTCTACTCTCTACTCTCTAGGGCCTTCCGTGCGAGGAGGGAAACTGGAGAATGAGACCTGGATGCGCACCTATGTCCGGAGTGTCCCCTCGGGACCCTCGCAGTTCGCGTTTCTCGGACGAAGGAGCGATTTGAGATCCCATCGGACCTTGACGATCACGTCGACGAGGTCGTACGCGGAGGTTGCGTTACGCCCGAAGCACGACCCGTGGCCTTCTCTTTCCACTTCCTCCCGACCTAGGACAAAGAATATCAGGAGCACCCAGGCAATCGTACCTTCCTTTCCGAAACTACTTCTGCCTGCGGATCCTGTCGTGCCGGCTGATGTCTGACGTCTACAACTTTTCCAGCTGACTTCTCTTCTCATACCGTTCCAAATAGAAAACGTTCCGTTGACGCATCGTCGCTGTAAACGTTGGTACATGATCTGTTTGTTTGTTGCGCTAACTTTGGAGCTCATTGGTATTTGCTTCAGAACCTATGTACTGCACCAAGGTCGTTCTCACATATCTGCTATAGCGCCAGGCTCGATAGACGAGAGCTCCACACATCCTCTTGCCGGCTGATCATCCAGATGTCTACCCCAAAGGATCAAGGTTGCAATATGTGGCAGGTGTGCTTGCGTTATGTGAGTATGATACGCTGATCGACGGGGTCAAGTCGACAGCAGGACCGCAACAGCATCCTGAATTCCTAGCTCGGCTTGTCCGCCCGTCCCTTGATTATGTTCGATGTAATCCATAGGTGGTTTCTCCCTCGATTAGACCTGTCTCAGTGTTCGAACGTGATCCTCGGGGGAAAGGAGAAGGCGAAGCATACAAGGGTTGCAACATGCAGTGCGCCCGGCAGAGCTGGACGTTTGACGATGTGGAGAGAGTATCAGGTTGTGGACCTAAGGTGTGTGTTCACCTACCCCACCATGAATCTCATATCCGTTCGCACAATTCGACGCTATTGGCTCTTTCTTTCCGGCAGATCAAGTATGACCAAGGACTCTGAATTTCGGAAGGCATGAAAGCCTTGGAAATAACCTAAGAGGTCATATCGAAGCGGGTTGTGATGAAGAAATGGATGGAAGAGGGGCTGAATGACGACTTGATGTGCCAGCTGAATCTGCACGATTCCCTGAGTGATGAGTCTATGGTCGCTGGACGAGCTTGACGCAGCACAGCAATCGCCGTCCTCGTGACGATGGGCTTTTGGCTTGAACTCGTGAGCACCGGGTGCTTGACAGTGTCGGAGGCAGTCTGGGGTGAAGCATAGCGTGTCATCATCGATGATCTGTCAGCGAGGGCCGCGAGAATCGTTGCGTAGACTGCTCAAAGACGCTCACCTCACGATCACTAGTCGGTACAGGGTAGTGCGGTGTAGTTCTCCTTGCGGCAGGACTTTGCGCAAATGCCGCCAGGATTGGCGTGCAATCCAGACGAGAGCACGACGCAGCCATTGTAGCACGCACAGTCTGCGTCACGATGCGGGCACTGGAAAGATCCGCACGGTCAGTGACATATGATGTTCGCAATGGACTTAGGAAGGAAGCACTCACGCCTTCGTGATCGGAGTAAGCAACCCATTGGGCGTACATGCATGCGTTCCAGATGGTCTCGCGGGCCCGGTAGCGCGCGTTGCTGTAACCTATCGCAGGGCATGCTTCGTTGGTCTTGGCACTACAGTCATTTTCCACGCCTTTGATGAAATCATTCTGTGGATTCGTGTAGGAGACGTTGAGCACACATTCCGCAGATAGCACCTATAGCAGTGTGGGCTTACTCACAGAGGGCCTGCGTAGGCGAGCAGCTACCATGGCTGCAGCGAGCAGGGTGGTGATTGCGAGCAGGGACGTGAAGCGCATTGTGACTTGAAGATGAGTGTTGTCTGGCGTATCGCAAAAAGACGTGTGGTGAGGATGGGAGTGGAGTCTCTGGGGGGAAAAACATCAGCAAGTGGGTCAGTTCTTGAGCCCCTTTTTATGCTGATCTGCTGGAAGTGAGAAGGGGTTGAAGCCGGAGACTTGTCATCAGTAACCAAATGAGAATGGGTGGGCAGACGTTAATGTAACCAGCTCTGTCGTGAAGCTGACGCCCTGGTCGTCATCAAATGATGAAATGAGGACAAATTGAGCCACGTGCCCTTTCGCTGCTCGTCACCGCGTCACCTCTTCATCTCGTTTCCCAGTTCCTGCCTCACTCCAGGCTCTTTCTCGCCGGATGGGATGGGCTGCTGGTCGTCAAGAGGGAAGAGCAGAAGTCTTAGTGGCCAGAGAATGCTGAGTGGGCCAGAGAGACATGCATAACTCACCGAGCTGGGCAGATACGTGGCGCTCTCGCGCTCTCTCGTTAGGCGCATCACGCCACGTATCTGCCCAAGAAGAAAGAGAAGAAAAAAACGGAAGTTTTCGAGGCCCTTGGGGAGATGCGAACGCGGCGACGCCAACGCCCCGGCCACACTTGGCATGTCACCTTTTCTGAGAGGGAATGAGACGATGGGAAGCGAGAGTGTTAGCCGTAAGTCAAGCGGGGTACGCATTTCTCATCTTCCACCCATAGGCGCGGGTTACTAGCAATAGATTAAAGGGCGTTTCTAATGGCCGCCCCGGGGCGGCCCTCCAATTCAGTGACTGCTCAAGCGGCTTGGGGCTTGACAAGCCTTTAAGCGCTTGCCAGGCTTTGTCAAGCTTGCGGCCCAGCGGGCTACGCTTGCGAGGGGCTTGAGACACCAAATACCAGTGAAAAGATATAGATGGAGATTAGATTTAAGAAGATACGACTTCTCATCGTTCAAGTTCATCCTGTTCCTGTTCGTCCTCAGAGGTGAGGTCCACCACCTCTTCGTCATCTTCACCTTCTGCATCAACATCGTCAAGCATATACTCTCTACCAGTGGTCCAAGGTGCCGCAGGTTCTTGTAGCGCGTCGAGCTGTAGCGAACCTTCCATCTTGAATACTTCGCACAATTGATACTTCTTTGGTGCTGATGTCTCCGCTTGACCCTCGTTGCCTTGTTGATCGTCAGAGAAGTCGGGTCTGCCCATGTTCTCCAACCAGTCCCTGGTAATTTGTTCCCAAGCTTCTGGGTTTGAAGCTGCCTCAAAGATCTCATCCTCAAGGGTGAGGGGACCATCCTGCACTTGACGACGCTCTTGCTCTTGTCGATTCTCCTGGTCGAGGTTGTATCGACTGTACAGAGCCGCATCGCCGTGTACCTTCAGCTTAGCCACTTTCCGAGCTGGTCGGCCACTGAGTTCTCCTTCTGCTAATCGTTTCTGACGGTCTACCATCTTGATCGTTGCGATAGCTGCCACCTTGTCTGGGTTGATACGATTGCGCCTACGGTCGGAGATGTCCAAGAACGAGGAGAAAAGACGTTCGCAACCCGCGGAGCTCGGAATCATCCGCAAGATTCGTAGCGCAAGTCGTGCAATAGGCCGACTGTTCCAGCCCGCAGCTCCCCATTCCTCCCACAGCACAACTGGACTATGTTCTTTTGCCTCCAGCTTCTCCTTAATGCTGAAGAACGAATCGGTGAAGTGACCTGATGCTGTACTGTACGACATGAAGTCCGCTCGAAGCTTTGCTGTCTCGTCGTCCGTAGGAGTCGATCCGGCATCCGTGAAGAGTCGTACAAAGGTTGGAAGCAAGATCTGGTTTTGAAACGCAGCATGATTGAGACCCATTGCTTCCAAGCTGATGGCCTTCAAGTTCCTGCCGAAGAATGGGTTGAGGACCAGAGCACAAAGCCACACGGGTTGATCGCAGGCCATCCATCGCTTGCTCAATGCCCTGCATAGACTCAGGCATGCGTCCTGAAGGTCTGTGCTGCGTTCCATGTCGTCTCCGATAGCGGCGTAATGAGTGTAGAGCTTGCCCATTGTGAGTAGAGCTTGATCGAGGCGACAAAGATCCGTTTGTGCTATCTGTGCAGCAATTGCAAGAGGTTCAAGTGCCGCGATCAGATCGTCAAGGCCGTCCCAGAACGATGGACTCCGCACATGTCCGAGTACCTGACGAGCCTTTGCCATTGCGTCCGGACGCTTGCCTGCAGCCAGCTCGAGCTCTTGTCGCTTTGCGATAGCAGCACCTTCGAGGCTGTCGCGAAGTCTTGCAAGCCTAGCTGCTGTTGAGAACGCAGACGTCCAGCGAGTCGTGCCCGGTCGAATCAGGACCAGCGGATCAAGCCCAATGCTGCTTCTGTACTTTCGAAGTATCCCCTTGGCGACAAGATGCTTCTTGAACCAGTCGACGACCGGAACCATCGTGTTGTAGGTGCTCTTAAGCGCTGAGGATGCTTTGAGGGCATCCGATACCAGTAGATTGACCTGGTGCGCGAAACAGTGGATCGAGACGATGTTGGGGCTTTCGATGAGCAGCATACGACGAGCATTGGCGCAATCCGGTCCTTCATCCGTGCAGACCGTCGTAATCTTTGCTTCGAAACGTGGTCCTTCTCCGTTTTCCAGTCCGAGCTTCAGGTGCTTGAGGAAGGCTGCGCCTGTATGTCGTTCTTCGGTTGTGTCAACGACATCGAGAGGAAAGACCTTGCCATCCAAGCAGAGAATGCTCCCCATCAGGTGGTCGCCCTTGGGACTGTTCCATGTATCCGCGCAGAGAGTAGCCTCCTTGCCTTGTGCGGCATCATGCAGATTCGATCGAGCCTTGGCTACGGCTTCATTGAGCAGGCGACCACGTACCACACTGGCCTTGGCGATCTGAACTTTGAACCACTTGGAGAAGAGTTCTCGGAGGGCGGGAGAGTTGAAGGCCTCGCCAGGGATTCCGCTCGCAAAGGCCGCATGAGCCATGTCGACATCGAACTCTCGCTGCTCCTGTTTGGTAAGACCGTGCTGGTTGCGGACCAAGGTGAGAACGGTCTGAACGGAGAGAGAGCCACCAGCAGAGGACGACTGCTTGATGGTGTCGCCGTAGTTTGGCAAGCCGCAATCAGATAGATCTGCCGTGTGTGCACGCGCAGAGGAGCAGTTCTTCAGGTGGCTTTGAAGCTTGAAGCGTTCGCCTGATACGGCTGCGACCTGACCTATTGCTAGGAAGGCAGAACAGAGATGAAAGGGAAAGAACGCGTCAGAGATTGTCGCTTGGCTGCGGGCCTATAGGCCTACAAGGCGTAGACTGTGAGCTCACCTTCCATCTTGGAGACGTTCTTTTCCTCCATGACAGTCTTAACCTCGTACTTGCACCAAGCCTTGCGATAGACTTTGTTGTACATGGCATGTAGTCCACCTACATCGGCATCGAGTCGGATGAAGTGGTTCCATTCGGGAATCTTTGTTGTTGGCATGATCTATGAAGATTGGAAGGTAATGGAAAGGTGAGAGTGAACTGTAGTCTGTAGAGGAAGCCGGTAAGCGTTGGTGGTGGTTGGAAGGTGAGAGACGGTCGATGGAAGAGTCAAGAGTCGTTGCTGCTGAGGTTTGGTAGAACGCGTGACTACGCAACGCGAACGCGGTCAGCGTAGTCGCGTCAACGAGAAGTCGCGTCAGCGCGTTTATACCAATGATAATCATTTTGGAATTTACCTATGCCTCATGGGCCATAAAGAGGCCATATGCATAGGGCATGGCTATGAGGGAAGAGGTGTACAGGCCTATATGCTGTCATCGACTCAGGTGTACTGTTTACAGGGTTGGCTCATGCTGGCTGAATGTCTAGGACAATCGTAGAGCATGGAGCGCAGTTACAGCATTAGGGTGGGCAGCCTAATGCCTCACAACCCCCCGTTCTTTTATCAGTACTCGCCCGAAGCCTGTAAACCTGGAACGCGCTGCGGCCACTAACAGCCCGAAGGAAGGACCCGTAGACAAACCAGAGGCTTCAGGCTCTGACCTGGCCTGAGCATACATACGAGTACAGTCGCACTGAGCTGTGCCCAAGCTGTGCTCCTCATCCTCACTATAAAATATATATAAAAAAATTATATGGCACACGTGTGACTCGAACCCGCGACTTTGACGTGTGGAGTACCACTGAGCCACCGGACTCGGCCTTTTCTTTTTCGGACCAAACCAGAAATTACAGCTATATATATTACATAATCATTTACCCGGGAAAAGACCCAAGCACTTGACAAGCCCGCTTGAGGCCGATGAGGAAAGTAGGGGCTTGAGTGCAAGCCACTTGGCAAGGCTTGCGAGCAGTCACTGCTCCAATTGAGCCCGCCCCTCCTAGCACCGCTGCTTTCCGAACCCAAAACCGCCCCCCTCCCGGTCTTCATAGCGTGATCACCGATCACCAACTACACTCCAACGTGTCGATATGCGAGGCGTGAGATAAGATTACATAATTGAGACTTACGTAATGATCATGGGGGGGGGGGCGGAAACCTGAGGCGCGTTGAAAGGTGGGGGGCGGGCTTAAGAACATTCTCCATGCGTACCCGCCCCGGGGCGGCCATTAGAAAAGTCCTAGATTAAATGCGTACAATACGGAGCCGGCGCCAAAGAATGAGGTAGCATCGCGCCTCAAAACCTACTCATAGCAGGAAAAAGCGATGCGAGGGAATAGAGGGTGTGGAAGGGTGGAGAACGAAAACGGGAGCGTTAGCAAGAACGGAGGGAAACTGCGAAGCGTTCGCACACGCTCGTGGATTATGTAGTAGAGCAGTGTGCGAACTCAAGGAGAACGAGTGGTAGTCGAGCAGGAGTCGCTCTCTGAAAAGAGAGGAGGTGAGAACTCTGCTCACGAAATGAGTTCACCGACGGCTGTCGTCTCGAGCTCCGGAACCCGTAATGAGCTTGCTCGTCTCCGTTCTGCCGTCTCCGTGCCTGGGCGCAGCCGACGGGACGTTCATGCTTCCGTAACCGACGCACGAAGGTGGCCCTATAAGAACGGAGAAAGCTCATCGCTCATCCGTCTCCAAGCCTCTCCCTCCCTACCAAGTTCAAGCTCTAACTAGCCCTTCCCTGTTTAGCTCTCCATCTCCCACACTGTCTCTTCCTTGCCCCACAGTCTTATCGATATGGTCCGACTCCGTTCGCCGCGATCCTTCTTTCATCTCTGATCGCGTTCACAGCGGCCGACCTTCTGGATCTACCTCGCGCGACGGCAGACGTCGGGAATGAGTTCTGAAACTTGTACTCGGCAGTCGCTTTTTCAAAAAAAGGGCGAACTTAATGGCCGCCCTAGGGCGGGAAAAGGCTCCGAGGCCGCCCCCTTGAGTTCTCCACAAGGCACATATAAACCGGTGCCCAAATTTTACACGCGTATGGAGCACACCTTATTGAGCATCCTTGCCAAGTTTGAGAACATTCGAAGTTGATGTGAAGGGCATTGCCTTGGAGAGAAAATCATGAGCGGAAAATCAAAGTCGTGGATTTACCAAGGTTATCCTGCACACACTGCTCTGATGCATGGGGGCGGCCATTAAGTTCGCCCTTTCAAAAATTCGATACGGACGAAGGCTACCATCGTGTTCTCGACATCCTCCATTCCGCCTCGACTGCTCTGGTCCAGTGAGTCATACTTCCTTAACCTTATCCCTCCAACAAAGCTGACGGAAGCTAGCGTTTATCTCTCCTCCCCTGATCCACGGCGATTCTAGCGCGAAGAGCTCTGCGCGCGCTGTCGCGAAGGGTGACGATCTGTACCAAGTGTAGTGTGTACTGGAATCTTTACTGGACCTATCAGCCTGATGGACATATGGACAAGGCCACCAAAGCACTTTCGTATGCAGCTGGAGCGTTCAAGGCGAGTCTCAATCATGTCTGTTGAAGATTGGAGACAATATACACAACGCTGAAGTTAGATGTGTCTTCTCCTCTCACAGAAACTCGGGGTGGCCGAACCGATAGCGAGCGCCATCAAGCAGTTACAGACCGACCATCGCGCATTTTACGAAGCGACAAAGAACTTCCACGACAATCGCTTCCCCGGAGTGATGGAGCCGTCGCTCAGGATGCTTCCGGATGCCTATCGCAGCTACGCCCCCTGTTTTCTGAGCACTTTCAGAAAATCATGCTGAGCCCTTCAAGAAATTCATGCAGCACCAACACGGACACGCGCACATTACTGCTCCATCATGTCCACTTCCTTGCTGTTCCTCTCCTTCGCTACATCTTCCCTCAATTATTCCGCTTGCCACCAACGCTGTCCCAGAACTATTTTTTCCGAGAGGTTACGAATGACGTCCATCATCCATGGACACTCGAAAAAGGTCGACGTCGAAAATTAAGTCGTGAACCAAAAACTGCTTTCAGCGGCAACCGGCACCGCGGCAACCAAGTGTGAGGTAAAGAAAGACGAGGCGGAAAAACCCTGGCACGGCGCAATCAATGGCAGCGATGCTTCGAGGTGTACGCTGTATCCTCAAGCTCTTCTACGGATTGGGCGCATGGCTCCGGCTGAATTTCTCCACTGTGTAGGGCTCGAGTTCGTGAGGCTGCTCATTTGTTCAAGCTGAGGAGAGTGCCCTGCAATAGCGAAGCCAGAGAGACTATTCCTTCCTTTTCTCTCGAAGGATGAGGAGTCGCGCGATACGCGATCTGTACCGGCTTGAACGTTCTTGACTCTCATTTGCTCGTTTTTCGGCTCCCCGCATCTTGCCCAAGTTCCAAACTTCTTGCGAATTGCGAGTCGCCTTCATTATTCTGTTTCCTCGCATTACATGGTGTGCCTCGAATCTCTACTCGTGCTAGATCGCTACACGTACACCACTTTTCCTTCACGCACGTCTTCGTACCGTCCGTCCATTCGCTGCTGAGGTATTTGTAGCCATCGTAGGCATCCGAGTCTTGCACAGCGCCGAGAATGCTGTTCTTGGCGGCAGTGGAGATGGCGATGTCGTTCTCCATGAAGCGCTTGTGAGCGTTCTTCCCGTTGAACACTCTCCCAGCGCGGGGTGTGTCGTCATCATCGTCGTCCTCGATGGTGACTACACCCGATTGAGCGGACTCAGTGCGTGTCCTCTTCGAAGGGGCGTTCATCTTGGCCGCAGCGGCATGCTGCTCGCGTTCTTGACGTGTAGGCGGGACAGGAGGCTGTCGGGACGTGTTCTTGGAAGAGCCGCTGTCGGCCTTCTTGGAAACTGGCTCGCGAGCATCTTCATGGACTGGACCCGAGGTTCGCTTGGATCCGGTAACAGGCACATCCCATTCCTCAGAGTCGCTGTCCGGAACGACAAAGTCGGACCTCTTGGAGGCCGGACGAGCGCGTCGTGGGCGAGGCCGAGGGCGGCCTGAGTCGAAGTCTTCTTTCTCGCTTTGCGCCGCCTCAGAGTCGCTGCTCGACAGTGAGAGCGTCTTGGTGGACGACGCGGAACCTGTTTGGCCTTGGGGCTTCGAGGACGAGCCTGGTACTGGTGAACGATGGGTGCCGCGACTACGCTCCTCTGACTCTTCTCCAACAGCGTATCCCGAGAGACGACGAGACTGGGTGACGCCGCGAGGAGATCGTCTGGGATTGGGTGCTTCAGGTTCGCGATTTGGGATCTGTAGCTTAGAAGGTTGAGCGCAGGGAGGAGCGCGGAAAGCAGATGGCGTCGACGCAGCTTGTGTTGTCGACTGCGACTGGGATTGTGCTGGCGTACCCATCTGCTGTGACTGGCTCGATGTAAACTGTAGGTACTCGTCGTAGTTGAGCCGCTCCTGAAGTGCCTTGTACCGTTCTTGAGACTGTGGGAACGAGAGCGATGGGGTGGATTGAAAAGCCTCGGCGTGGGTGTCCGGCTCATCGAATGCGTATGCAACCTTGCGTAGAGAAGCCGTCAGCCCCGGCGATGCATTGGGAATGGCGTCGATTGTTTGACCGAAAGAGTAGATGTTGAAGTCGTCGTCAAACCGGAATCGAGCGATGGCGTCAACGCCATCCAACTCCGCCTGCATGGCCGCGCGCACGGCTTCCTGGTTCATGGCGCTTACGGACTCGGTCATGACGACGAAGCGAGGAAGGTGGGTGACTGCAAATTGCATCTGGTTCTGCTGCTGTGAAGGAAGAGAGTAACTGAGTCAGTAACAGGTTGGCCAGGGTAACAGCTTCGAGTAGCTACTCACGGACACAGGTAGCTGCTGGCGCGATGCGCGTAGGGAGATTGCCAGACAGGGAGTGGGCGTCGTGTGCGTCTTGAAGGCGACGGATTAGATGAGTGCGGCGGAGGTCTGAGGAGATGTCAGATGAAGTTGAAGAGTGGAAGATGAGGTGAAAACACGTCGGTTCCAAAGGTCACGCTGCTAATCGACGCGTCAGGCGCGTTGCGACGCGTCAAAGACGTGCTTATATAATCGCCGCACCGGGAAGATCAACCCATAATCACTGCTCAACCTCCGAAGCACCGTCGATGACGCCGCAAGGCCTTTTTGACGAAATTTTTCTCGTTTGAATGGACTTTGATAGCTCTGAAGGACTTGCACAGGCCGACAAGGGAGGATTTCGAGCCTAAAATAGCGTTTTCCAGGCGATTTGGTGAATATGACCCGATATGACCTATAATAGGAGTCATGTCATATGACCAGGGTCCGGAGCGAAACTCAAATAGGAGTCATGTCATATGACCAGGCCTCAAAATAGAGGTCATATGACCTTTGAAAAAGCACTGGTCTGTTGACATTCAGAGTTGGCATTACGCTGTTCTCACTCCCTTGGATCGTTCTTGTTGGTCATCGTTGCTGCGCCTCTGCGCTTTGCTTCTACTCCCTGCGGTCATGAGTTTGGAGGGATGGCGGGCAGCGATGACCTTTCTGTAACAAGGTCTTTGTTCAGGGTTTGGTGAACCACTTGACCGGCCAGACTCAAACGAGTCCACACAGACATGATGCATCATTCGATGTATTGGAAATCGGAACCTGCTCATGTCCGGCGCCACCATCCGACGCGACCTTGCCGTCTTCCACGGCAATCTGGAGTCGGACATGAAGAAACGGCTGCAAGGTATCGACACACTCTTTTCCGTACAGCACGACGCATGGACGACCAAGGGCTTCCAGTATTCTTTCGTAGCCATGCTGGCAACATACGTCGATCGATACTGGGAGTTCAGCGAGACGCTACTGTCCTTCGATGTCCTGAAGGAGAAGCACACGGGAGCCACTTTCAGCGGGCACTTGGCGAGGACTCTACTAGCCAACGACCTCGGTGACAAGTGGGCTGGATCCGTTACCAGCGATTCCACCGGTACCAACCACAGGATGATGGACGTGCTGGAGTACGCTCCCGAGCTCGACAAACTCCAACCGAAGGGACGTGGACAAGTCACGCTGGATCGCAAGTCGGCTGCTCAAGTGAAGGCATCGGTCTCAGCTCTGTCGATTATGAATCCTCGGGCGAAGAGGACATGGGTCCAGAGGCAGGTGAGCTGCTCTCCGACGACGGCGGCGGCCCAGAGGTAGATGGGCCCTCCAAGACGCGGATCTCCAAGACCAAGGTCAACGCCGTCACCAAGCTGGAGGCGTTCACGACGTCTATCCATAGAGGCAGTGGAAGGAGGGACGACTTTCGCACCACCATGGCCAAGGAGTATCACAGGAGGCCCAAGCTGGCCAAAGCGCCCTTTCCCCCGAAGCCAAATGCTACACGCTGGAACTCCCACTTCCGGATGATCAGGGTGGCGCTCAAGATTCGCGAGGCGATTGACTCCCACTGTCGCGCCAACATCGGAAAGAAGAGCGACAAGCTGGGCTCCTACCTGCTCACCAAATCGGAATGGACAATGTTGGAGTTTCTGATGCCGATCCTGGAGCTGGCATCAGAGGCAACCAAGGAGCTCGAGAAGGCTCGTGGAACGCTATACATGGTCCTCGATCACCACGCCAGTCTCCGTGACAAGATCAAGGCCACCGTCGCCGAACTGGACACGGCAGATCTCGGAAAGGAGACGACGGAATCGCTGAAGTCCTTCTTGGCGGCCATGAGCTCAAAGCTCTTGAAGTATCGCACCCTTGCGCTCCACAATCGATACACGCTCGTCGCAGCGTTGCTGGATCCCGCCAATCGTATGGAGCTCTTCGAATTGGCCTACCCAACGTATGGAAAGGAAGCTGAGAAGGCGCTGCGGGACATCATGAGCGAATGGCTAGGGCAGGGTCAAGGAAACAATCAGCTGGCTTCCACGGCTTCCACTTCAAACGGAGCGGGAACCTCAACGACGATGCTACAAGAAGCTAAACGACTTCGACAGCAACAGCTTGCGGAAGAAAGACGCAAGAAGACGGACACCGATTCCGATGAGGTGGCACGGTATCTCAACATCAAGAACTGTCCTTGGCGAGACTCCGACGAAACACCGTACAAATGGTGGCGCGACAACGAGAACGTCTTCCCCAATATTGCAAAGATTGCTCGAGTGATTCTTGGTATCCCAGGAAGTTCATCTTCCGTCGAACGGGTCTTCTCGCAGGCAGCGCTCTTCAGCACCAGCAAGCGCCAAAGCCTGTCTTCGAAGGCGCTCTCTAAACTGGTCTCGACCAAACACTGGCTCATCCACGGCGCGGACGAGCTCTCTGGGCTTCCTGCCGAGGTCAAGCAGATTGCGGAGACGATAAACAAGCTACCGGACCTTTGAGAGAGCTCGGATTCAGTGCTGTCCATTCGAACGAGACGTCTGCTAGCAAGCAGTCAATCTTTCCAATAGCTTTTAGATTGTATCATGATCTCAAAGAACTTCTGGATAGCGTAGCGGAGGATGAGCACGAGAGCATGTTGAAGATGGAAAGGTCACTTGATTCCTTGATAAGATGGAGGCTGGAGACTTGAAGGAAACATATCGGAGCACTACCCCTCGTCGGTGGTCTCATCGAATTGACGCGTTACTGCGAGGGAGCATGGGATTGATCCGGTTTGGACGAGGGTCGGTGGTGAAGAGACTGTGAGGGAAAAAATTCGCCAGGTGAGGGCGACGATTTGGTTGAAGACAAAGCATCTTCTCGATGATGTCTGCCGCGTCCCCGTCCACGTCCTGAAGAATAGCCGATGCCTGAGATTCGAACGGCCTCCAGTCCATGGTTAAGTCGAACGCAGACGGCGAAAAACCGAGCTCGTGCAAATACGGGCCCTCCTGCATGACCGGTGAACTGTAGTATGTCTTCCACGGAGCTGGCCGCATCGTACAAGTTGGTGAAGAGGGGTCGGCCAAGAAAGAGATGCGCGATTACGCAGCCCGTCGACCAGACGTCCACTTGAAACGTGGGCTTGATGGATCCGAGGAGGCATGTATATTCGAGGGTGCCGTACGTGCACGCGTCTTAATTCTGTCCGGCGAGCGCAGAGATGCCGAAGTCACCGACCTTGATCGTAAAGTCTCGAGTCAGCATGAGGTTGGCGGGCTTGATGTCGAGATGAATGACCTCCTTGCGGTGGATGAAAGAGACCGCGACCAGAAGCTGCAGCGTCAAGTTCTTCGCCAGACTCGTCTCCAGTTCGCGGCCGTTTGCCTGGTCGAAAAGATCTTGCAGCGTACCCCAGTAGAGTGGCATGATGATGTCGACCTTGTGTGTTGTAAAGCACACATCGAGGAGCTGGGTGATGCCTTTGTGGCCCTGCAGACGCGTCAGGGCCTCGACCTCGAAGAGCAGAGGGCGCGGTGGCTCGTTGAGGAACCGAATGCGCTTACGCGCGCACACCGTGCCGCCGAGAAGGACGTCCACAACTCGAGCAAGCTCGACATTGCCGCCACGAGACATCAGCGGAGCGTGGCGGAGCGTGGCGGACGCGCACGTAGCGCCCTGGAGGTCGCCATGTAGCCGGGGCGATCCAAGCGGAGTCCGATGTGGATTCGGGTTCGGTCTTGACGGCATCCGGACGTGTTGGCGAAGGAGGTGGTGCTGAAGGAGACGAGGCTTCGCTGGGACGAAAGGGCGACAGCGACAACTGGGCAGGCCGACTTGACCCATTGCTGAAGGAGATGTCAGCTGTGAAGACGAAGTTCAAGGAGTAAGGACGTGGTAAGTTAATCTTTGAGACGCGCCACGAAACGATACCAGACTGACCTGAAGGAGGCGTAACGAGGATGGCCGGATCCAGAGAGTGACCAGAGCTCAGGTCACCGATCGACGTCGGGCTGGAGATGAGAGTACGCCCTTCGAGGAGGTTGGCAGACGAGAGTGCTGGTTCTGAAGAGGGAAACTTGACCGTTAAAGGATAGTTCTGGGATCTGGGTGCAAATGGGAGCGCGACGAAGTTCACTCACCAGCAGTATGAGGCGCACGCTGAACAGGCGCATGGCGACGATCAGGAGCCTGGCTTGAGCTGTGGAATACTTGCAGGGCACGACCTTCTGAGCCTGAGGATGATGAAAAGCAAAAGAAGCTGACAACTGTCAGATAGTAGCTTCGGAAGGCCTGATATGTGCCTGGCGCACAATCTGCAATCACTCACCAGTCCCAATGTCGCGACCATGAACGCGTCGTGAGAGCAAGGGGCAGTTGTTGGAGGCGCGTGCGCGAGAGATGCTGCTGGAGGCGCGGGCGCGAGTGATGTTTCTGGGTAAGACGTAGGGAAGAGAAGAAGGCGTGCGCCGCTTGCTACGCGACATGTTGGGAGCCATCTTAGAGATCCCGAGCTTCGGAGCGTTTTTCCTGTATCGGGAGGAGAGGCAGGGGGATGCGGGAGACACGGAAGGTGTCAAAATGCTTAATTTTATACTGAAAACGCCGCCACTCAACGCCCGCGCCAGGTCAAAAATTAGAGCTCAAGTCATAATTGGGTCATATTTAGGAGTCTTATTATGACAATAGGAATCTTAATAGGACCATTCAAAATATGACAGGAAACCGGTCATAATCTTGGTCATAATGTCATATTATGACTGGCTCGCCCGGGATCTGGTCATATGACATGACCTCCCTGGCCACTCCTATTATCGTTATATGACTTATGACTTTATGACTCCTATTTAGGTCATATGACCTGTAGGACTCCTCCCGGTCATAATATCCTGGCAAGCACTGCAACAGACATTGATTCATCGTAACAGGACAGAATGCAGAACAGGATTGAGAACAAAAGAGAACAGAGTGATGCTGACGATGATGACAAGAGAACAGAGAAATGCTGACGATGGTAACAGGAAGCAGGAAGAAGAGCAGCAAAGAAACCAGAATGGACGACCGCTATCCCCCTAACTGTTGCTGCAATGGAGCAATGCCAGCAATGGGATCACGCAGGTATACCCGAAAGGAGTCCGACGCCCAACCACCCAAAAGCTTGATCTGATCGACCGTGGCTCCTTGATGCCAGTAGTGTGTCGCACCTCCAATCCGGAAGGAGTGCCCAGAAAAGGTTGGTCGTCGAGCTCTGAGGAGTGCGTCAGAGAACACCTCCAGCATCTTGCCTTTGGTGAGGGGAACGAGACGGAAGCCAGAACCAGCAGAAACCTTGTACGAGAAGAGTGGCGTTGAGTCGAGATCGGCAGTGGTTGAAGAGTTGAGGTGAAGATGCCACTGCAGAGCGTGAAGGGGATCAAGTTCGTCGTCTCGGGAGGAAATGATCTTTGCCATGCCATCCGTGCCGGTGGTCTTGGTCCAGGGTAGATCAATCTGTAGAGCCGCAAGATCTTGACCGACAGAACGAGATTGACCAACGTGTGACCGACAAACGTGTCTTGCCGGGTTGACGAGGAGAGGAGAAGGAACCGTGAGTTCGCCAAGTCGGCAAACTGCCCAGAAAGCACAGAGGGAGCAAGTCCAGACAGCCGCATGTAGCGGGTTGGTCGAAGGTTGGAGGAAGAGTTGAACAGCAGAAAGGTCCACGACTTGAATTGGAGGTCGGAGAGCAGCTTTGCCCGGGGCGCATTTTGCTACCCCTTGAAGGGCCCGATCAACAAGGCCATACCTTGTCCAGGGCAACGCCCACATCTCATGCCAAGCCTTGAGGGCCGACAGATGATTCCGGACCGTCCTGTCTGACTTGGAGCCGTATGCCGACGAGACGAACGCGAGGAGGAGGCCTTGTGTGATCGGAAAGATGTCTTGAACGAGAAGATCAGCTGAGAAACAGAACTTGAGAAAGACGCCGATTGCAGAACCGTAGTTCGCTCGAGTTGAAGGCTCTAGGGAGGCGTGGAGAGCAGACCGAACTTGATTGTGTACGACCGATGCAGGGAAGAGTTTGCCAGATGCGAGAGTGAGAGGAGCGGCCGCTGTTAGGCCCGGCCTCCAAGAGAGCAGACGTTCGTGAGTTGCGACATTCGGAAACAGATCTTGTCGTAAAGCTTCTTCCGAATCTGGAAAGGCTGTGATGCCTTTGGGAGGCGGGAATGCCGACGGAAACGAGGAATCCAGATCTTGCCTCACCCCGAAGGCGCTGAACTCGAGCTTCTTGTTGGCATTGAACCGCCGGTTCTCTTTGAGAACGTAGTCAATTGACCCGTACCTCATCGAGAAAGACAGAGATTGATGGGGGGATGTCCGGGACCTTCAGTTGAGGACCGGGCAGAACTTCTCCGCGAGAGGGAGCGTCGGCAGGGTTCAGAGCCGATTCGACATAGTCGATCTTGACGTGGAGCCTGTGCTCCATCTCGAGCTGGACTACTCTCTTCAGCACCGAGTTGATGTGTGCCGAATGAGAGAATCCCTTCTTGTACGAGCCGATGACACCCTGGTTGTCAGACCAGAAGGTGACGACCTTCTTAGCCGCGCCGTACGCCACAGCCGCACGCAGACCCAGCTCCAGAGCTACCGCTTCTCCCCAGTTGATGCCTCGGTTCTCAGCATCCCAACCGGGCAACCACTTCCAAGCAGCCCATCGTTCACCTACAACGATTCCGATCCCCCATTCAGTCGATGCGTCTACATAGACCACATCTCCGAACTGATTCTCCGACACCTTGAAGGACCGGACGAAGGGAGTGGCAGACAGAGCCGTTATCCACTGCGCCATGTCATGCCGAACTTGGACCGGAACGTAGTGTTTCTTGAGGGGCAGCGAGGGATCGAAGAGAGCCGACATCTTGAACAGTTCAGCAAGGTAGGGGCAGAGGTCTCTCGCAACGATTGAGACATGCAGCAGCGAACCGACCAGCTCCTCTACTTCCTTCAGCGATCGGGGAGTCGATTCTTGGAAGCCCTTCGCTTTGTCGACGTACTTGTCCTTGTTGTTTCGAGGCAGGATCATCCTGAGATTGTCTAAGTCCCAATCCCAGCCGATGTACCGAGGCAGCTTCGAAAAGTCCGTTGTCTTCTCCGGGTTCCAAGGGAACCGAATGTCTTGAACCGCCTCCATGACTTGATCGATGGACAAGGTTGGGTCAAGACGGAACAAGAAGAAGTCGTCCACCCACTTGGACAGCTCTAGTTTTCCTGACAACCTGACTTTCAGGATTGCCTTCAGTGCGTCCGCAACCGTTCCCCAAACTCCGGTCGCAGATGCAAGGCCGAAGCCCATGAATAGGTCCAGATAAACTGGTCTGGACCAAACTTGATGACCGTTCCCGGAAGTTGGTCAAATCGCGCAAGGCAGGCTCTGAAAGCCTCCTTGGCGTCAGCAGTGGCAGCGTCGAGATAGGAGTACCGGGACTTGAGGTCCCGAATCTGTTGTTGGACGATGCGTACTCCGTCCCATTCTGTCAAGAAATGGTTCGAGTCGATGTATGAATTGATGCTCGGATACGAGTCGTCGTAGGGGAACGAGAAGTTTTGCAGAGGACGCAGATCGCCATTCGGTTTGACGAGGAACTTGAGTGGCGAGGTTTGGAAAGGGCTGTGGAGAATGCTCTCTATCTCCAGTCGTGAGAAGGGCCCGGCCCACCTAGCCTTCGAGGTTTCCTTGACCATGATTTTGTCAAGTGCAGCAGGATTTTGGCGAACAGAGAAGTGATTGTCAGCGGTTTGAGTCTTGCGGATTGGTGGGATGCCGAAACCAAATCCATCTCGCATGTGTCCGGCGAGATTTGGGAAAGCATGGATCAGGTTGAGCTCTTTAAGAGCCTTCTCGAGGCATCAGGGTTGAAGGGCCGATCCTCAGGCGCTCTGTCCGGGAACAGTCGCGCCCACAAGACTGCACTGTTGTGCACCGTGGTTAGTGGCTCCGCAGATACTGCACTGGTGTGGGAAGCAGCGTTGGTTGCCGCACGAGGTACGGTTCCATCGCATGCAGAGAGCTGCTCCGTCCGAGATGCGAACGAGGTGACCGGCTTCGTTTCGGGAAGCAAAGGGAGCAGATTTTCCGGTTGGTGGAGAATTGCACTCTTTGAAGTTGTGAGGGATCGTGGTCTTTCCGCAGATGACACATGCTCCCGGGGCGGCCTGGGTACCACCTCGGGAGCCAGACTGAAAGGGCTGCTGTTGCTTGGCCGCCTTCTTACGAGACGAGGATCCTTGGCCCTGAGCTTGCTGTTGCTGCTGCTGCTGAACCGGTTGCTGCTGCTGCTGAGCAAAGGGCTGGGACTGGTATTGGAAGGCCAAGTGCTGTGGCTGCTGAACTTGTCCAGATGGGAAGTAAGCAGTTGAGCCGGACAGCTGCGAGCCTTGTCGCTCAGACAGAACCGTGTCCCAGATGGCCGGTTGCCACAGAGAAGGGTTGATCCGAGCCGGGCCCACCGGTATCGAGTAGTACTGAGAGCGGAGGTAGAAGATGTAGCGCATGATGAGCGCCCAGTCGAGACTTGTTCGCGAGTCTGCGTTTGAGGCACTCGTTGTATGCGGCCGTCCATATAGCCGCCTCTTCCGACAGCATCATCTGCTTGAGAGGGTCGATCTCGCCCTTGGCGATCTCGCGCAGGACTTTGACTTGGTAGTCAGCAGCTTGGAAGAAGGTTTCGAATCCCATGAACTCGTCGGGGATCTTTATCGGCGGCAGTTCCACCTCAGACTGCAGAACGTTGGCCAGACGTTTACCGACTTCGGTCCAGTTGGACATGTGGTGATAGCCCTCGGCGATGCCTTCGGTTGTGAAATGCCACAGCGGGACATATATCGGAGCCGCCACCTTTTCGATCACCGATGTGGCTGGCATCTTGAAGAACGAGCCGACTACCCCGTTGGGATTGTATCCGACATGCCCCAGAGGGTCAGCAATAGTCTTGTTTCGAGTGAGCAGCGGAGGAGCAGGAGGACCTGAGATGTGGGCTGCGCCGATTGGGTACCGAGCAGGAGAGCCAATGGCGAGACCGATCGAGGGCGAGAGTGAAGGTCCCGAGTCTTGAGCAGGAGCTTGATTGAAGGAGAAGGTCGACTCAGAGGGACCAAACAGACCAAGCTCAGAGCCCGTGGTGGGCGCAGGAGGCTGGAGGATCGAGTCAGAACCGACGGCCTCAGCTTCAAGAGAATCCTCTTGGAGCGGCTGAGGATCTCGTTGCTGGCCTTCTTTGAAGGAGGGCTGAGCTGAAAAACCGAGGCGAGAGACAGAGCAGACGTAGGGGGCGTCGAAAAGCGAGTGGCAGCTGTCGGTCGAGCAAGAACCTTGGACAGTACCGGTTGGGCAGGTCGTCCCAGAGTTGGAGCTGGGATGTCGCGAGTGACCGAGACCGATTCCGCTTCACCAGTCTCTGATTCGACTCGAGGTTTGGGGACGCCGCGCTCGTTACCTTCAGAGCTCGTCGATACAACCCTGATCCTCTTGATGCCCGAGGTCTTAGAGGTTGAGGCAGTTGGCTGTAGCAGCAAGCAGAAAGGAACAGACAGAAGACAGATCAGTAACAAGGCAAGACAGAACAGATAGGTCAACAGATACTGGACTAACCTGGACACGGGGAGAGGACTCCTCAACCTGTGCCTGAGGCGTAGCCTTCTTCTTGCCAGCAGACTGGTGGAAGAAAAACAGAGTAAGAGACAAGTGTCAGAAGAAGAACAGATTGAAAGCGCATACAGTCAGGTTTTGACGCATGTAACCGAGTGGCAACGCATGATTGTACGAGAGGCAGGTAGAACAAACCCCTCTGGTAGAGAAGAGGGACAAGAGAAACAGGAACAGGGTACAGAAAGATGCTCACCTTCTTGGACGGGACAGATGCCGATCGAGCTCGAGTAGTGCGACCAGTGTCGGCTTGCTTGTCTTCAGTGTCCAGAGCAGGTTCCGAAACGTCAGGCTCTTCGAAATCTTCGAAGTTGAGTCCCAGTTCAGCAATCGCTTCCTCCGCAGAGAGGCCAGTGCCTCGAAGCGCGAGGAATTCTTCGAGAGTACCGGGCTCGCATTGGTCGATGATGAAGTTGGCCAGTTTGTCGCCCTCAGCTTGCTTCTCGTAGAGAGCTTGCTTGTCTTGCGCGAGAGTCACAGAGGGCTCGACAGATGCAGATATGCCACGCACCATCTTTGACTGAATTCAGTTGCAGAGCGAGAGAACCCGAGCGATCAGAAGACAGAAAGAAGGTGATGATGGAGGAACTCAGGAAGATGCGATGCTCCATCGAACGTAACTTTACAGGCAATGATCATTGATCATTGTTTCGGCTGATCGGCCCAGGCTCCGTTCTCGAGGACCACCCCGTGTCTCTCTTCTATCGTCTACTCTGTTCAAAGTTCAATTTCTGACTGCGAGGCTTTGTGATGTGTGGTTGCGCAAGTGATCTCCTAGCTGCCATACATTAACATCACAAAACGTCCTATGCCCTCCTCTCGTTCTGCTCTGAGTCCACTAAGGTATCGCCTCCTCAGATCGGAATGACCCTCACGCACAACGATCTCTAGCCTAGTATCGTTCCGGTGAGTCATGGCATGCGACAGGAAACGTTACTGGATGACTTCTCACTTCATCCTCTACCCTATGATTTCCAGAGATGTGCCGTTCAATCATACTGTGGCTCCTCTGCAAAAGATGTGGAGAGAGAGCTCGACATCATCGAACAACTCCGGTTCCCTGTTCGGACCAAGGTTGCTGCAGAGTTTCAGTGATTACTCAGCTCAAACGTGCCAAAGTGCACTGGTGAGCCCTTGCTACAAGATTAGTGCACGGTTCACGACAAGAAGTCGAAAGGGAATACTTCACAGCGCGCACGTCCGGCACCGCCTCACCATCGCCTGGGTCCCCCGGTCACTCGGAAATTGAGGGAAACGAGCGTGCGGACCAGCTGGCAAGAGCTGGCGCGGAGCGCAAGGCGGTGGACGGACGCGCGCCTGATGAGGCAGTGTGGGAAGAGCGCACCTTCGCCTCTTTCCAGCGTTGGGACCGGCAGCAGCTCCACGAGGTTTGGTCATTGCGGTGGGACCTCATCAAGGGCGAGCACCAACACTACGCGCAATACAGGGTACGGGCCCCGACACTCCGCCCTTCTCCCGACCTGGTTCTCCCGCGGCGACTGCATGGCTTGCTGCTATCAGTGCGCACAGGGCACGGCGACTTTGCGCCATATCACGAACGATTCCAGCACGACGACGCGTCTCTCAACTGCCGATGCGAAGCCCTCAAAACTCCAGAGCACCCCCTACTCTACGAGACCTACGGCCCCCTCCACTCTCCAGCACCTACTCCACGACGACAGCGGTCGAATCTCCCTCCCGTGGCTACTCGACTCTCCGCAGGGCTCTCTCGCCTTCGCACGGTATGCTCGGGCATCTAATGCCTTCAACTGCAACCACCAGCCTCCTGTCCTCCAGCAGGCATAGTTAGGACAACGCGCGCCTGCGCATCTCTCGGGAACCTCTGATGGGTAGAATGGAGTTGGTCTTGTACTGACTCGGTGCGCCCGTGCTCGTCTTTGTTGAGCATCGAAAGTCTCCGTTGTAATTCTTTCACCTCGCACTTGAAAATCAATCATCATCATCATCATCATCATCACTTCACAGCGCGCCTGCGTCCGCTCCAAACGATAGAGCTGCCAGCTGCGCCTCCAGCCCTTGAAGCTTGTCCTCCAGCGTCAGCTCCTCCTGCTGCCGAGCCGCGACCATGCGAAGGTGAAGGGTCGCGAACCTCAGAGCAGGCAGAGTCGACAGTAACGGGCTTGGTTGTGATTTTTCTAGCTCGTGGTCCGCTAGATGTATGTACAACACGTCCAAGAGGAAGAGAGAGTGAAAAAGGATGGAAGAGAAAATGATCACGGAGGATTGTGGAGGTGATCGCGACGAACCACCGTTGGAGTGTGAAGAGGGAACGAATAGAAGAAAAGGAAGGGACAGACTCAGGCCCTACACTGTCCCCCAACAGAGCGAGTCCAGGAGGAAGAACGAGAGGGCGAGATCGAACTGAGAATGTTTAGATGGCGGATCGTTTTGTGGAAGAACGTGTGCGTGGACCTTGAGTGAGGTTGGCGGGGAGGTTGGGGAAGTGGTCGACAACGTTAATTGCGTCCTCCCACGTATCTGCAGGCGCAGTTTCGTCGACATTCCCACGCCATTGAACCAAAAATTCACGCCTCGACTCGTTTCCAAGACTAACGTCCCGAAAATCGACAACAGCAACGGGAGTGAGGTCGCTGTCGAAGGCGTCGTGTTTGGGGACCTCAACGTCGACGTCATCGGCGCCCTTCCAAGGCTTCAAGAGCCGAGTATGAAACGTAGGATGGACCCGAAGCCAAGTAGGCAGGTCCAGACGGTAATTCGGACTTGATTCCTTGAGCACTAAGAACGGCCCGACCCATTTCGGAAGCAGTTTCCCAGCCCAAGGACGCTTCTTGTCCTCTCGAAGCCGCAAGTTTGTGGTGGAGAGAAAGACGCGTTCACCGACAGCGTATGTCGGATCGTCTCGCCGCGATCGATTTGCGTCGCGAGTCTGGATCGTTCGAGCAGCCATCACGCCGTCCCACGCCCAGTCCCGCAGGAATTCCACGCGAGCGGCAAAGTCGGACGCACTGACTGGCTGCACACCCTTGACGATGGAAGGAATAGCTGCAGGAGTTTCGCCATAAATGTAGTCAAATGGGGTCATGCCAAGTGAACGATTCAGAGATGAATTCATCGCAAACTCAACGTGCGGTAGAAGCTGCTCCCAATCGGCGTGAGGAAGACGCTTCTCCAGCAGCAAAGACCGAAGAATTTGGACGACTGTCTTGTTGGCTGCCTCCGCTTGTCCATCGGTTTCGGGGTGAGAAGCGGTGGACATCTTGAGATCCACTCCTGTACCACGCATCAAGCCTTGCCAGAAAGCGCCTGTAAATCGTGGATCCCGATCCGAAACCAACGACAACGGCCACCCATGCAGGACGTACACCGTACGAAGGTAAAGTTCCGCGGCTTCCTCGCCTGTCAGGTTTGTCTTGCATGCAGCAAGACGGACCTGGGTTGATGCTCGATCGATGCTGACCATCAGAAAATTGTTCCTCGATTTTCCTGCCGGAAATGGTCCAACAAAGTCGATAGCCACATGTTTCCACGCCCCACGCGGAATTGTCAACGACCGAATGAACCCAGCGGCACTTTGCGAAGAAGACTTGGAGCGCTGGCACGAGTCGCACTCAGCGCAGAAGTCCGTCACGTCTTTGACCAGAGTCGGCCACCAGTAATGTCGTCTGATAGAAAAGATCGTGTACCGCACTCCTTGATGACCCACTCCGATGTGTGATTGTCGTAGTATCTCGCTTCGCTTCTGCTTTGGCACAACTAGGAGCTCTGGCTCCCCAGACCGTATCGCATAGAGCATGCCGGCCTCGGCATCCCAGCGGTAGAGAGTTGTGTACCGCTCCGGATGTGCCACGACGTCGGCGAAGGTGCTATCGTCTGCGTACGCCATTGCCCATCCCGAAGACGTTTGCTCGTCGACCGTTTCAGTCGCTTGGGACTCGACGACCTTAATGCGATCGCCCTGCACCGACAGCCGACCGTCCTCGTCCTCGCCGCGGCATGGGTCGCAGACTTCGTCCGAGATCGTGGTGAATGCCTCCGGATACTCCAGAGCAAGCTTGGACAGATAGTCGCTAAGCTGATTGCGAGTCCGAGGCACGTGAACGATCTCCTGTACAATGAACTCAGAAAGAAAGTCATCCCAGCGCCAGGACTTTCCCTTTAGCTCGGCCTTGTCTCTCAACCGCGAAGCTGTCTTGCTGTCTGTGACGAGGGTGAGAGGAACGTCAAGCAGCTGACTTCGAAACGCATTGAGAGTGGCCACCAGGGCGAGAAGTTCTTGATCTGGCGTAGCCCAGTTGATTGAGCGGAGGTGTACTTCTTGGAAAAGAAGCCTGCCGGACGCATATTGTCATGGCGCTCCCCTTGACCAACCCAGCCACCCACACCACTGACAGAAGCGTCTGCCACTACCCAAACTCGTCCGCAGGGATCGTTCGATTTGGCCAGAGCAGAGCTGATAGGAGAAAGAGCAACTGTCCGAGAGACCAAGTCTTTGACTTGTCTGAAGGATTCCTGCCGCATGGGAGTCATGAGGAAGCGAGCTCCCTGAGTGGCGATCTCGGATAGCGGCGCCGTTAGGAGCGCAACCTCGGGCATGCGATCGGAAAGGTAATTGACCATGCCCAGAAAGGATTGCATTTGCTTGATGTCCTTGGGCTCCGGGTGCTTTGTGATGTCCCAAACCTTCCGCTCGTCCACATGCACTCCGTTTGCATTGACCCTGAAGCCTAGCACTTCAAGATCATCTCGTGCAACTTCGGCCTTAGCGAATGAAACCTTCCACCGGTGCTCGCGCAGTCTTGACAGCACCCAGCGAAGAGTCTCGACGTGATCCTCAATTTTGGTGTGGATGTATAAGTTGTCCATGTACGCTCGTATTCCCATCTGCTCGCCACCCTCGAAGCTGATGTCCATATTCCGCTGAAATGTAGCTCCCGCGTTTGTATCGCCCTGCTGCATCACCAACCTCAGGATGACGCCTATGGGTGTTCGTGTGGCAGTCTTTGGCACATCGTCCGGATCGACGCGAACTTGATGATAGCCGTCCGGGAAGTCAAGAGCGGTGCAGACACCACCATCGCGCTGGATTGTACGACAAACAGCATTGCGAATGGTGGCCTGGTCGGGCGGAGCGTACTGATCCTTGACGGTGTTTGCGTTCCGCTGTCGGAGGTCGCTCACGAACCGTGCCTTGCTCGCGTCGGCGGGCTTAGGGCGGGCCATGATGGACGCCGCACCGTTTGCGACTCCACGAGCCCAAGTTCTGCTCCTCAAATGCTTTTCTGCGAGAGCATAAAACTGGGTGAAGAAAGCGTCAGGCATCTTATACAGTCTGGTGTTGTTCACCAGCACCTCGTCCACCAGTGGAATGCGGTGGTTCATGCCTTCTCGAAGAGGAGGCAGTTCGTCGCTAGCGCCGTCTTGGAAGACATCGAAGAACTCCTCTAGCAGGGCGGTAAGCTCCTCGCGAACGACGGTCGGGACAACACTGCTGGTGACGACGAGTCCGGATTCGTCCTTGCAGAATCCTGAAGGCAGGACGCTGGAGGACAAGACCTCGGGAGCCGCGAGAAACTCGCCAGTCAAAGCTCGTGCGTATCGTTCGGCAACCGTTCGAGCTTCCTGCTGATCAAATGAACCTTCGCCGATTTGAATCTCCCCGTTGGCCCAGACTGCGAAGTTGTCTCGATGCACCAGTAGATTTTGCTTGATCCAATCAATCGATACGAAAGCATCGTACCGGTCCAGTGCGACCAGCTGGAACACCTCGCTGGAACGCACCTCACCGCTAGGTGATTGCGTATCCAGCTGTGCCCAGTGGTTGATGCTTCCCTGCGACCCGACGGTGGTCTGCTTGATGGAGAGAGGATCCTTGTACTGGTGAAACGGTAGGTCGTGCAGCTTGATGAAGCTGGGCTTGATAAGGTTGTGCGTGCAACCATCGTCCACCAAGGTATAGGCCAACTTTCCTCCGATCCTGATCATCAGCTTGAGAGGCAGCGCACGCGGTCCAATCCGATCCATTGGCTCCATACCAAGCTTGCTCAAGAGAGACACCCCATGAGCCTCAGCGGCCTCGTCCTCTTCGCCTTCGCTGCCGTCGTCATCATCGACCAACCTCGAATGATGGGAAGAGGCTTTCTTTCCCTTGGGACACTCCGCCTTAGAGTGACCGGTCCCCGAGCACCCGAAGCAAAGATGGTTCCGCAGGTGATGGGATAGTTGATCCGCGGTCAGCATTGCACCCTGATTGGTGGTGGCTGCCGTCCGAAACGAACTTGCTCCGCCACTTGGAGTCGACTGGACTGACGAAGATGCCGTCATAACTTGACTTGCCGTATACGAGCGCTTCTTCTTGCCGTCCGTCGTCGCTTGGGGCAATGCCTTCACGGGCTTCTCGGAGCGTTCGGCTCGTCGCTGTAGGTTTTGACGCCGACGCTGATCCGTTTGAAGCGCGTTTTCTCGCAACTTGTCCCAAGTGTTGACGCGCACCTGAACCATAGCATCGTTCATGCGATCGGAGAACGCGCCCAACAGACGCATGCGCATGATCTCGTCGTTACACGAGGGACCCAAGCGAAGCTGATGCGCCTCAAGCTCCTGGATCACCTCGTGAATTGGCCGTTCGACCCTTTGCTCCTCGTCCCATTGCTGCACGTTCCAGAACTTGTTCCAAGTAAGCTCCGGAGCTACGAGAGGTAGGTATCGAACTTGAATCTCTTCGCACACCGTTTGCCAGTCCGAGTAGTAATAATCCTTGGAATTGAAGAATATTCGAGCCTTTCCGGTCAACTGTCCACCGAGGACAGAGACCTTCGTGGCTTCGGAGACGTTGGAAGGGTAGGTTCGGAAGACGCGTTGAAGGTCGAAGACGAACGACTCGTAGAGGTCGAGATCTGCTTCTCCCGCGTACTCGATCGAGGGCTTGATCACAGGACCCCTTCCACCGCCGAAGGAGCCATGGCTGGTCCCGTAGCTTCTGGCCATGCTCTCTGGTGGAGGAGGCATGAGTCTAGGGTCGAATTGGACTCCGGGAGCTGCTGGTCCAGGGGTACTGGACCACTGTGACGGACGGACGATGGGCCGAGGCTCGAAGAATGCTCTGGCGGGGGAAGGACGAGGCATAGGCTGCTCAGCCGGCTGAGAGGGAGTCCTACGAAGTATTCCGGGAGGAGGGTGGTGCGATCCGGCGCGATCGTTGGGACCGAGCGGTCGGTTGAACGCCAGGCCGCCTGCTATGCTCTCGGGTAGGCGATGAATGCCGGAACGAGATGAAGGAGCGGCGAAAGTAGCTTGCTGCCTTTCCACACGAGGAGCTGCGGTGTGCTCGACAGTAGGCTGACTTCCGAAGTCTTTGGCAAAGGTGACCACAGAACCATCTCGCTCCAGGTCTCTTCTTTGACGCAAAGGGTTTGAAGTCGAAGACGCACGATCGGCAGAGCTCAGCTCGCGACTGAGTGCGCGCTGCAGATACATTGCCAACGCCTTGACCGCTCCTGGATCTTGTGTGACTCTGGCCAAAGCAGGGTCAGAGAGCTCGAATCCGGCGGCAGAGAGGTAGTCTGAGGCCAATTCCGCTCCAGTCTGCTGGTCAGCGGTTCTGAACGCGGTTCGGCCCTCATCTCGGCGCGCTCGTGCAGACTCTTCGTGCTCGCTCTCGTCGGGCACCTCCACGGGCCGGTCGGCGTAATCCACGTCCGGATCCGGCTTGATGGGATCGGAGACCGGACGAAAGCCTCCAAACGGCCCCATCTCGACCGTGAGGTCGATGAGATCGTCTTGAGGGAGGGGTGCGTCCGCCTCAGCTCGTCGCTCGCTGCTGGCAGGGTACCACCGCTGCTGCTGCGGGGACGAGAGTCTAGGAGACAAGGGGGGGGGCAGCGAGCGACCGCTCCTGCCTGTTGCCGATGTCCCATAACTGCCCTCTATCTCCTCTTCGATGGGAGAGAGCAGATCCATCTCGGTCTTGCCGCTAGATGGCATCGCCTTCTTCGCTGCTTCTGTTGCGTCGTCGTACGCGTAGGCAGAGAACGGTGTCGTCGTACACCAGGCGGAAAACACGTGCATGTCGTCGTACATAGCGCGTGCAGATAGTGTCATCGTACACAAATAGATCGCGTGTCGTCGAACAACGCAGAAAAGGAAAGAGCGGGTGGAACCCAAAAATTCAGTGGAAGCTTCAACTGGTTTAAGGTGCTCGAGCCGAGAGGTGTGCGCCTCCAACTCGAGCACTTTGAGCGGATGCGACACTCCCCTGGCAAGAGCGGGGTACGGGCTTACCAAATGGGACGGATGTCCAGGGATGTCGCGCTGTCGACTGCTGTTGCTTGCTGCTGCTGCGCGTACGCGGAGAGAGGTTGACGGCTACTCCTGTGGTGTTGGTGAAGAGCGCAGAGGACCAAGCAGATGTATTGTCGAAAAAGTGAAGGGTCGCGAACCTCAGAGCAGGCAGAGTCGACAGTAACGGGCTTGGTTGTGATTTTTCTAGCTCGTGGTCCGCTAGATGTATGTACAACACGTCCAAGAGGAAGAGAGAGTGAAAAAGGATGGAAGAGAAAATGATCACGAAGGAGTGTGGAGGTGATCGCGACGAACCACCGTTGGAGTGTGAAGAGGGAACGAATAGAAGAAAAGGAAGGGACAGACTCAGGCCCTACAGAAGGTCCGAAAGTCGCTTTGGGTGCCCAGCAGCTTCCATCGCTTGCTCCTGCCGTACATTATGGCGCCACAAGTCGTTCGGTCGCCACTCGCCACATTATCGTCCTCGCCCTGTCACGAGAGCGGTACGGGAAGCTACTGTCGGGGCCTGTTTCTTCGGAGTAACCTGAGCCTGCTGTGCTGTCTTCTCTTCGGCCAAGTGGCCCTCGTCCGTGGCCTGGTGAAAAATGCCGAGGAAGTGCTGTGCCTCATCAGCTCTGATGTGCCTTGCGCTGCGTTGATCGAAGCCTGCTCGAGATTCTTTTTGAAGTCTCTTGCCATGTCGAGTGACGCGTCGACTGCTGTGTCTCCGATATCTGCCTTGCCAAGGGTATCGATGCAGTCCTCGAGTCGAGGGCCTCGGTTGCCTCGCCGACGCATCCGACCATGTAGTACGACTTGGACAGAGCGAGCAGGATGAGTCTCAGCAGGGACGGGACCTGGGCTTGGTCGATGCTCGGCTCTCGGCAGTTCGATGCCGCTTGCGTCCATACGGGACTCAGGTGCTGGAGTGGCTGGAGCAAGACGATGTCTGCCGCCGCTTTGTCGCGCGTGTTTGGTGCAGGGCTATGCAGTGTTTCGACAGCGTCGCGGTGCTCGAGCTCGGCTCCCACGATCCGGAAGGGCAGCACCATTTCCTCGTTGGCTTCGTCGTCCAAGTCTGATGGCATGATGCACGGACTTGCTAATCTGGGACCGGCTCTGAGCGGCGACGGCCCTCGTCAAGAGTAGCTCCTTTTGCACTGTCAGAGAGTATAGGCACCAGTTCACCATGATGATGTGTGCAGGGCTCTCGGACACCAGTGGACACGAACGCCGAAGGCTGTGATAGAACGTCTCACTGATTGCGCCCGTTGGACAAGATGGCACTGACTTCGTCGCGCGTGACGAACTGCCTGAAGGCCTTGTTGGCACTGTTTGTAGACAAGTCCTGGCAGATCCGAACCTTCTCCAGGATCACCTTGAGCCGACTGTGAGTGGTAAGACAGATCCCATGTATCAGTGAGGCCCATCAGCGCGCCTTGGATCGTGGCTTCCTTCAAATGCTTGCGAGGTGGTACTCACTCTTTGAGTCGGATGACTGTGTTCGCCACGGCGGTGCCGGGCGAGAGACGAATAGATGCATCCTTTGCAGACTGTAGGAGCCCTTGAACGAAGCTGAGCACATCGATGGCGAGAGCCACTGGCTGGAGTCGATTGTTCTCGTCGGCCTTGACGCTGATGGCGATCTCCTAGACGCGACCGAGTGCCGGACGGAGTATGGTGCCTGCTACGGGCACCAGGCTGGTCACAGTTGTGAACAACACAAGGAGGTCGCTGTCGACGTTCTGCGCATTGGCAGCTGTCCAATGCAGGGAAGCGGGTACTTTGGTCTTTGAGAGGTGAGTGAGTGAAGGCGGGCATAGCAGATTGTAGGGGGAAGAGGTGGGTAGGGCTTGCGAAGCTGAGAGAGAGGGTTGGGATGAAAAGCAAAGTTAAATACCAGCGGAAGTCAATGGTCAGCGAGCAGCGAGCAGCGTTGCGAAGACAGAGCCCCAGCACTTCAGGTTCCGCTGTTCAGTGGTGGTACTCTGGACGTGCTCTTTATGAAATCCATGGTCGCTGGTCACCAGTCATCTGTGGCCTACAGCCTGCATGCGGCCATACCCTGCCATCTGTCATGCAGAGACAGCATACGCAGAACGGTCTCGTGAGTCGTGACACTGCTCGGGGATGCTCGGGTCACTGGTGAAGAGTGAGAGCTCGACCTCGCTGATTTGCCTCGGCCCCTGCCGTTTATGTATCCGCCTGCCCCTGAGTCTTGAAGGCGGTTCCGGATTCTGGATTGGATGGGAATCAACAGGGTGCGTTTGCCGAATCGCTCTCCGGACGAATGAGCTGAGTTTGCGATGGAAACCAGGGATGCCTCTTGACCGTCTGCCCGTCTGCCCGCCGTTGGAAAAGAAAGAGATGCTGGTCTCTTTTCTGCGACGGAAGACAGGAAGCGAAAAGAGCAGCAGAAAGAGAAGGAATACAGCGGTGACACGGGTAAGACAGACACAGGCATACTGCCCAGTCAGTCAATAGCAATCGCGCCTGCAAGGGACAGAAATGGAAGCGTAGAGAGCGAGCGAGTATCAGAGAAGTCACCTGCACTGCCTTCGTGCGGCGTTTCCTGGCCGCGTGTTGAGAAGAACGTTGCGGATCTCGAGTTCTTTCTTGCATAATACCTGTGCTCTTGTTATGACCAGCGCGCTGAGAAGACGCTGAAGAGTGGTTGAGACAGCGTTCATTACGCTCTATGGGCTTGAAGATCCGAACATTGTGTGATCCTCCTTCTTCGTCTTGATCACTTTCAGCGATCGGAGGAGTGAACCATTCCTCAGTGAGCGCGGGCATCGCTCGAAGTGCGAGCTTGTTGATCTCATGTTTTTCTTACACACATACGAGCTACTGGGTGGCAACGTGATGAATTGCGTACCGGCTCTTGGCCGTACAAATAACGTTGTATGAGCATGCAGGCCCCTGTCCAGTTCTCGAGAGAGCGGCGAACAATACCGTCGCAAGGCGCAGATGTATGCGCGGGACAGGACGAAGCGTCAAGAGTCCTCGACATCGTGGTACCAACGGCCACCCTCTCGAAGCGTCTTGGCATTGGCTGATGTTTGTTCATACGTGGTGAATCGCACAAAGAAAATGCGGACATAAGGGTCAGTACAGGAGTTTATCTGCCTTCGCATGCCCTCGAAACGCAACAAGAAGAAGGGGAGCTCACCTTGGCTCAGATTCTCTGCGCGGTATAACAGCTCCTCCATGTCGAGCTTTATCGCTTCCGTCAACGCTGCGGCAGCGAAAGATCTGGCACCTCCACTAGCCAAGATCGTGGCTTCCGTCGTGGCGGAGATGTCCTGCAAGCGGGCAGGTCGGTCAGCACTCAAGCGCGATCTAGCTGCTGGGCATCAAAAACCCACCTGGATTGTCTCAAGACAGTCCAAGAGCCGGTCAAGCTGGCTCGTGAGACTATCCTTCAGTGTCTTCATCTTCTGTATGTGATTGGATCGCAAGTTATCGCTGACCGCGTACCAAAGGCAAGTAAAAGGGGTCAGAGCCAACATCGACTTTGCAATGAGGCGCAGGAAAGTAAAGACGTACGCTTGCTGCTTCGCTTCCAAATAGACTGTCTCCGTGTCAGATGCCAGCTTTGTTGAGAGCTGCGCAATAATAGGAGGAGTGCAGAGGCGTCAGTAACGTCGTCAGGTGCCGCAAAGATCGCATGCATTCGGTCCATGGATGACTGACAGCTTCAACCTGCACCGAGATCTCCTTCCGCTTGGCCACCTGCTTCTTAATCATGACATCTGTACAAGATAATACAGTTATCAGTCTGTGCGGTGCGTAAGTCAAAGGTTGTGATCGCAATTTGGGCTGGAGACAGACTTCGGACGAGGTCAAATTGGTCCTGGGCTCGAGTGGGTTGGCTTGCCCTGTCGGATGTTGGAGTGAAGCTCATGATGAGATTGTAAAGAGCAAGCCGATTCGTCACTGGGCTCGACTTGGGATAGTTTAAACTGCTGGTAGTGGTGGTGTCGGTGAAGACGCTGTTTCTTCTGGGGGGTGGACAACATGATCGAACGCGTCTCAGCGTATCGCAACGTTTTTTCGAGCCAATCACGACACATATTGTACACACAGTCCGACAGCTTGCCGCTCCTCATCAAATCACTTCGTCTCGAGTAACGTCTGTGAAGCTGTGTGAATATCGTCAGCTTGAGGGCATAAGGGTATGTCGGGTCGCACGCTTCGGATCAAGAAAAAATTAGCAGAGACGGGATGCATTCATCCAGGATGCTGGAGAAGTTGATGTGCGAGAGAGTTGCAACTCGTAGTAAGTAGAGAAACATGAGGCATGGAGTGGTTCGAAAGGAGAGAGAAGAGCTTAAAAGTCGGCATTGTATCAAGGCCGTCACAATGCTGTTTGAAGGGTGCGATTTTGACCGCGAGATAGAACTGGGTACGTCGGGAGCACGATCAAGGCCGTTGCGATAACTGTTTTGCGAGTACGTTCAGCCGTTCAGGAGATAAAGCTGTAGTAGGTTTCGAGAAGCGTCGAAGTCGCCTGATGCATCGCCTCGGGGAAGCGGGGATCCTTGAATCGGTTCATCGCGAACAGCAACTCTCCATGATTCTGGAGGAGCGAATTGAAGGCCTTGGCCCTAGATGCACCGGTCCCAAATGTCTGTGGTAGACATGTGTTCAGAAAAAGGAACGAGAAACAAAAAGGCGATGGGTACATAAGCGGAGGCGGATCAGACTGACCTTGAACTTTGGGGCTACCTTCTGAAGCTCCTTGCAGGCTTTGTACACATCTCCATATTTATCCTCGTAAGTCTTCTGGAGTGTCGTCAAGATATCTTCCCGACCCTGTTTGTTCCCGGGGCCCAGATCGACAAGCTCCACATCTCCAATCGACCTAAGCTCGCCGAGGGACAAATGAGAAGAAAGTGACTTCAGTCGATGTTCTCCCTCACACAGCAGGGCGAAAGGGGTAACATGTACGTACTTGTGCAGCTGGTCGGAGATTTTCATGATGGTGTTGACAACGGCGTCGTAGCCTGCTTGTGACTCGATCGAAGGGAGATGATATTTTGCCGGCTGAACAATTACATTCCACAGGTGAACGAACTGGACGTTGATGTACAGTGACCGTTGCGCAAGGTCGGCCGTCGTGAACGCAACCAACGAGGAGAGGAAGATGGTGGTGAGCGTGCGGAGGTGGACCATGTTGGTAGGACTTGTGGTGAAAGAAAGGAGGGATTGGTGTTCAGTCTACACGGTCGAGAAGGCGATGCGACTCGAGCTTGCTGCTTGGGTGACGAGAAAGGGGGGAAAAGGAGAAACGGACAAACTCACCGCCCTCTTCATATATGATGCATGTGTACCTGGGAGCGAGCTGTAGCAAAGCAGATGAGTTTTGACAGCGGCTTGTTGCATGGCGTCAGTCCAGGCATCGATATCAAAGCAGCCGTATGCCGTATCCCTCATGTCATGTACAGTAACTCTCATCCTGCTGTCCCCTTCCTCCCGTTGCCCTCATGTTGATGCGTAGCTCTATGCTATTCACCTGTTCTGGATGTCTTGGCTCTGTGATGATGTGATACAGACCCCTTCGCCGCCCAAATCTCCGCCCAGGCCAGGCACCCAGCTCATCAGTCCCTCCGCTACGATGGCCGATTCATCAATAATGGTGTATGAAATATGAAAGGCCGAGACCTTGGATGGGATGTGGCAACTTTGGCGGCTTATTGGTGTCCTTCCCGTTGGTCCAGATCTGTTCTGACTTCTGGGCGGACGCTGACGCTGGTTGCTTTTTCGGGATAGACTCGCTGTCCGATGCCGAGCTCTGGCGTTTGCTCATTGGCAGAGATCTAGGTCTTGGATCAGGACATCGATCGCTCATGCATAAATGCCCCTGCACAGCACGAGTAAGCTGACGCGTCCGTCCAGTGCAACCTTGTCCTTTGACGAGTGCCCGTCCGCATCGCCACTCGTTCGGCGCACGTCCCATTCCGAGACCCGACTACTGTTGCTCAGTGTCCAGAGCATTGATTCCAAATGGACGGACTCGACTGTGGTCGTAAGGGACTGACCGTAGAAGCGTGCGGGTGCTGCATGGAAGCGGGCCCGGTGACTGAGGCCCTTTGTGATTTGCGCAAAGCGACGACGAGAACCAACCACGCCTGGAGAGAGTAGAGGGGGAGGAAGTAAAGAGGAATGCTACCTGATGGGAAGAAAAGGAAGTGGGCGAAGAAAGAAAGATGAGCGTATTATATTCAGGAAGGCAGCGTCAGGATTCTGAGGTCAGTCCCTGATATAGTCAGTTGGAACACAACAGCAGTTTTCCGATATCCAGTACGTGAGAAGAGCGTCCGCAGGGTGGAAGTCTCAGGAATCCAGGCGGCCAGCACAGAGTCTCCCGGAGGTCGTAGTCGTGAACTGCCTACATACTGATGACTGACTGACTGACATGTCTTCCAGCTTACGTACGCCATCACGTGGATCCAAGGAGCTCGGGCCTCGGATTGATTCATTCCCTCGAAAATAAGGACGTCCGCCATGATTCATTCTTTCCCACATCAAGCAAGTATTTCTTCCGCAGAATAATGTCAGTCCTTCGTTCCGGATGCGGACGTACGAGTACGAGTAGCCTCTCGCAAGGCTCCGCGCTGGGTCCGGCACTCTTTTATTTCCCGGCGTACGGCAGCCCGGCCCCGGCCCTGCGCTGCGTCTCAACATCATCCCGCTGCGTAGCGAAAGAGGTCGACTCTTCTTCGGCCTCTGCCTCGCACGCAGCCTTCGAGAAGCGGAGGATCATCGACGAGTTGCGCTTGGCAAGTGGTGGATCGAAGAACCCCGGCGCTGTGGCGGCACGTAGCCGGCGTGTTCTCGACGACGACACCCTCCGGCGCGCTCAGGTCAGTCCGGCCAGTCTCGCGGCAGCAGCTTCGATCGGCGCGGCGGACTCGGGGCGGCCTTCGCTGCTGGACAAGCTCACCGCGGAGGGAAAGCCGTGGAAAGAGCTGAAGAGGGGACAGAAGAGTGCGTGCTTTCTGTAGACCCCTTCCGGAAGGTGACCGCGTGCGTGACTTCTGACAGTCCTGAAACGTCCCCCCCTTCTCGCCAGTTGCTCGCGGCACCAGGTTTACCACTCGCTTCCTTCTCGTCGTCGCGGGAGGCACATTCACGCTCGCAGTCGTATACGCTCTCGCGACGGAGCTTTTCGCTCCCAACTCGCCCACGGTCGTGTACGCGGACGCCATCCGTCGCGTCAAGCGCCACGACATCACCTACATCGCTCTGTTGGAACCGCTGCGCTTCCTGACCCATCCGCCTCGGAACGATCTCACAGACCCATCGGAGACCCTGCTTCCCCTGCCCGCCAGTGCCCGCTCCACTCTCCGCGCACACAAGCCTGTCGCTGTTTACTCTGTCGACGGCCGGACCGGGCGGGAGGTCATGCGCCTCCATTTCTGGATCATTGGACGCGAGCGCGGCACCGAGCTCGGATGGTTCGAGGAGGCCCGAGGATGGACAGAACATCAACTCCGCCATGCATCGGCCCGGCTGCAGGAGGCTTGGGAGCGCATCGATTGGAACGGCAACTTGGCCGGGACGGAAGCGGCGGAGGCAAGAATAGCGGACAGTCAGGCACAGTGGGAGGGTGAAATCAGGTCGGCGCGGGAGTCAAATGGGAGCTCGGTCGCGTCGTACTTGACGCTTCCTTTCCGCGCTGTGGGTTCCATGTTTGGATCGGTCACGCGCTCGCCCACCGACGTTGGCGTGAACGCGGACGAGACTTCTGGCCGCCCAGGTTTTGGGAGAAGGGACGAACCAGGGACGTTTACAACCGCTGAGGTCGTCACAGAGTTGGAAAAGGTGCGCTTTCTTTCTACCCTCCCTTCACCTCTAATCTGTTTATCACTCATCTGACCTCTTGCCCTCCCTCAGGACGATGCGGGTGTTTTCCAGTACCGGTCCATGTACATGAGGGTACCGCACGACAGCATCATGGCGCGCAAATTATGGGTCATCAAGAAGAAAGGAGAAGTTGTACGATAAGAGCCGTACAAAAATCGATCACAAATGAATGTTGCAGCTGTGTTGTGCTCGAACATAGTCTGAGAGGGGAACCGCGGAGCTTCAGAAAGCCCAAAACCTCAAGAATCGGTCAAGGCGGCCAGCAGCCTGCTCCCGCAATCGAAACTGCCGAGCCCTCTGCTGCTCGGTCAGCCCTGCCACGCTCCCGCTGGCGTCCTCCAACATCCAGGGGCACACGTCTGAGATGAACCAGTGCAATCGACTCGCAGTCGAAAATGCCAAGCCCATCTGTCGCGGACAAATGACTCCCTGCTGAGCGCAGGCCGATTCCCAGACGTGCGCAGTGTGCCAGGTGACTTCGTCCTCCGGGTCGTCTCCGGATAGGTACTGGATCTTCCCGACTTGCTCGGCTGGTGGGATCGGATTCGTCGACGATTGCCAGCCCTCCGGATACAGAAGGGCCTCGCCGTGCCGCACCACTGCTGGGCTGTCGTCTTCGGGACCGTAGTGGACCTGTCCGAACGCTGTAAGGCCGTCAAAATGTTCTGCCCAGGCTGGTGCCGCTCGAGCGAATTCAAAGTCGACGATGCCGGTCACTGTGTGCGTGATTGGGTCGATCATGGTGTTGTGCAGATCTGCGAGGAGGTAAAGACGCTCATCAGCATCATGGGATTTCACGAGGGCAGAGATCCAGTCAACGAGTGGGGAAGACGTACCGAAGTCACCATGCACGAAGACAGGACGGGCGCATTCGCCAGCCTCTTCCTCAGCTTTCAGAAGTACATGGTCCAGCCCCTTTTCGGTGTCGTCCGCGAAGGCTCGAAGTCGATCGGCCAGACCACGGAGCGGCGAGTCCTCTGCATCCGAAGGCATACTCGCCCAGCCGTGCAGGAACTCGTTCTTTCTTGCCAGTTCCATCTGCCAATCGAAAAAGGTGCGCATACTTGCCCTGAGCGTTGGCGATGGCCCACCATATCCGAGTGGGTTGGGACCTGGTCGTATTCTCTGGTTGACGTTAGGCGACTGCGATGTGTTCGATGTGGACGCTGTTTTGTCGTCGACGAAGCAGAAGCCGCCGTATTGTGCCGCAGAGCTGAGAGGAAGGGGAATGGACCGCAAGTTCCTCAATATTGACACCAGGGAGTGGCAAAACTTGGTCTGCTGTGCTTCGCTGAGAGTATGCCACAATCGCTTTGTGGGTATTCCTGCAAAGCAAAGATATCAAGTTCATAGATGTCATAGGAGGCAAACGTAAGGTTGATCTGGTGCAGAGGGACTCACCAGGCAACCGCTCCTGAATCACATAGAGAGGATCTCGACTCCAGTGCAGTATACGAGGACATGGTACGCCATGAGCGTGGGCAAGCTCGAGCGCGGCAACCTCGTTTTCGACCTTGAGACTGGGTGAGGAGAAGGAAGGTCAAGGGGAGAAAAGTCAGCCTCACGCTTACAGCACTCCCGACCCGACTGACCCACGCACCCTGGATCTGCGTTGCTCCCCTTGTCCTTGGGCATTCGAACGACGACCTCGTCTGGGGCTGTGCCCTGGCCAGTGCTCTGCCGCGAAGATTCGGAGACAGGCTCGAGCTGGACGAAGGCTAGATAGTTGTTGAAGCCGATCTTGTCCCATTCGATGCCCTTGACCTGCATTTTCAAGGAGACGGTGAAGGTGAGCCAGAGCACTTTACATACCCTCATGTCTTTTGTCAACACTCACCTTCCTGCCCAAGACGGATTGGACTTCCTCCCTCAGCCAGGCGTTGCGGTCCTCTTCGTTTTCCATCAGTGATGGATTGGGCGTGCTGTTCATCGCGGGCGACATCGGAGAAGACTGCTGGAATAAAGCTGGTGATGGGAAGGAGAAGTATTCAGCGTTCAGCTCGGCGAGTGAAGGGAAGACAGCAATATGCGCACACCGAATCCTTCCCTCCTTCTATAGCTCTCTGATCTCCTCACTTATGTTTCTACCTTACTGGTGTCGCTCGTCGTCGTCATGAGGGAAGCTTTCTGAAATTTGAAGAGGGCCTCCTCGAACTTTGCCACCACCATCTTCTGACATTTGACATCTCTCCCTAAACCATCATTGCCACAGAACCTGAGAAGAATCAAGATGGCCTCCGCCTCGATTCCTTCCACCATGCGCGCCGTTCGCGTCAAGGACGGCAAAGGCCCCTCGGACGCGCTCTACCTCGACGACAACTATCCGGTTCCGAAGCTCGAGACAGGATCGGACACCGTCCTCGTCAGAGTCGAAGCCTTTGGTCTGAATCGGATGGACATTCTTCAGCGAGAGGGAAAGTAGTGAGTAGGGGCTCAGGTCTCTTGTGGATGTAGGAAAGTTGAGTAAAGGGCTGAAGACTTCTGAGCTTGTCAATTATAATTAGTCCTCTTCCTCCCGGAGCGCCTGAAGTGCTGGGCGTAGAATTCGCCGGTCAGGTCGTAGCCTTCGAAGCAGGCCCCAACTCTTCCCAGCACTGGAAAGCAGGCGACGAAGTCTTCGGTCTGACCCTCGGAGGCTGCTATGCCGAGTACGTCGTCGCACAGGCACGGATGACCTTACCCAAGCCCGACCACATCTCCCACGCCGAAGCCGCCTCCGTGCCCGAAGCGTGGTTCACCGCCTTCCAAGCCCTGCGCCTCCTCTCCGACGTCCAGCCAGGCGACGACGTGCTCATCCACGCAGGAGCCTCCGGCGTCGGTCTCGCCGCCATCCAACTCGCTCGGGACTTCGGTGCCTCCAAAGTGTACGTGACCGCAGGCTCGGCGACGAAGCTCGACTTCTGCAAGTCGGTTGGCGCGAATGGCGGCGGCATCAATTACAAGGAAGGGAACTGGGCCGACGAGCTTCGCAAGCTGACGGATGGGAAGGGTGTCGATGTGATCATGGATTTCCTGGGCGCTTCCTACTTCCGCGCCAATCTGGACAGTCTCAAGCTCGACGGACGCATGACCATGCAAGGTCTGATGGGCGGCACGCAGCTCACCGACAAGTTCGACATCTCCGCCATTCTCGGCAAGCGGCTGACGATCCGGGGCAGCATGCTGCGGTCCCGCTCGCTCGAGTACCAGAGCAACCTCGTCCAGGCCTTCTTGAAGGAAGGCGTGCTGGACAAGTGCATCCATGCCGAGAAGAGCCAGCACAAGCTCGTCATTCACAAGACGTACCCTTGGACTGAGGTCAAGGCGGCTCATGACGAGATGGAGGCGAACAGTAACATCGGGAAGCTGATTCTTACCATCGAATGAACGCTACTTATGCTTGCATTTCTCCACTGTACAATACGCCGATCAATAAGTATTCTCAAGTTTTCCCAGATACTTGCAGGCACAGCCCGTGTGAGATTGAAATGATCTTTTGCTATGTTCCTTTATATCCCTACATCCCTCGGATCTACAAGTGGCAGGCTTTAACTGCTAACCACCTTCGAGCTCGCATTCCCATCTCTCCTGACCACCTCACCACCTTCCAACAAGCTCCTCAACACCGGATCCTCCTTCTCCCTGCCCCCCGCCAACAGTCTAGCCGCAGCAGTAAGCACCTCCGTACTACCCAGCTCCATCTTCGCCTTAAGCGAAAGGAGCGGATCAGCACGCGTAGGTCCGATGTTGAGGACCATCAGCTCGCGCTGCCGTCGCGCCGCGTCCACATCCGAAGAGGAGGAGGAAGAAGAAGGGTCGAGGGCCTGTTTGATGAGGCGGAAGGCGGAGTAGGTTGCCAGACTGCTTCCTACGACGAGCATGGAGGAGGACTGTTCGACGAGGGAGGTGGCGCGGTCTTTAAGCAGGGTCGGGACTGTCTCGCCGAAGAAGATGACCGCTCTGGAAAGGGGGTTGGGGAATTGGTTAGGTCGCGGATTGCAACCCCTTCAACTAGCAGCACGTCCGGAGAGTACTCACGGCTTGAGAACCCCGCCGCAGTTCGGACACGATGGGTACTTGAAATTCGTGTAGTCAACGCCGTCACCAAGGTCGACCTGTGAAATCCCAAACCATTCATGTCAGTACAGCCTTCTTCTCACTTCTCACTTCTCCCCCCTCATGCTCGGAAAAAAACGTACATCACCATCCGGGTTCATCTTCGGTCTCTTCCTCCTCCCCTCCACCTCTCCCCTCGCATCTTCCCCAGCTTCCCCATGAGCAGCCGCAGCCGCAACGGCAGCCTCCGCCCGTCCCAACATCAGCTCCCGCCCATACTCCTCCCACTTCGGGTTCAGCCTGGCCAGCTCGTCCTGGAAGGCAGCCCGCGATCCTCGGAAACCGCAGCCGAGTGGGTAGGCCGATTTGCCGGAGGGTGTGTTGTACTCGACCGGTTCGGGCGGGGTGGAGTTTGTTCGAGATTGGGAGGAGGAGGCGTGGTTGTGGAGGGATTGGGCGGTGGGGAAGGCGGACGAGTTCGGTAGGGGCGGAGGGGGTGGGTAGGAGAGAAGTGTTTCGCGGAAGCGAGAGCTGATAGGCGGTGGATCGGGCCGAGAGGGGGAGAGAGAGGCGGTATACTCGGATGGGGAGGCGATACAGACGACGTGTTGGAGAGTGCCTGCATTTGTGACAAGTTTTTTCAGATTCAAATATTGGGAACAAGAGCAAGGGCAAACAGTACTTGGCTTACCGTGTAGTTCGAGAATGGTCTGAGCCGCTAATGAGGGCGAAGGCGTTGCTGAGTGATGAAGAGAGTCGACATTCTTGAAAACGGTTTGGCCAGACTCAGTAACGAACAAGAGGCTACGAACGGGGAAAAAAAGGCCAAGCCCTTGACTTACTTGTGTGATATAGTCCGGGACATATCCCATCCTCTGCATGGCTGCAATGGCCATGTGTGCGGGATTGGGCCGAGCATACCGCACAGGAGGGAATCCAAGGAAGGATCGATTCCAGTATCGCTGTCGGGCTCGATGTCCTCCGTCATCCAGCGCGCTGAACTGTTCGAAAGATAGAGAAGGGGCACGTCTTCAGTCCAACATCTGACTACTACTCCAACCGAAAGGATAAGGTCCTGAGTAATCCACACTCACCTCAGCATAATAGATAGGCCTATACGACTTATGAACCTCGTAATGCCCTCCCCGTCCCCGATAGGGCGCGATGCCCGAATCGACACTAATCCCGGCCCCCGTCAAGATGAGCGACCGCCCCGGCCGGCCGTCTGTACCCTGGGAAGCTCGGGAGGCGGTGAGGACTTCTGCGATGCGCTCGGCTGCTTCTTGGATGGCGTACGGGTGTAGGGCGGGGACGATGGCGCCGAGGGGGATGGAGGGGATCGAGATTCGGAGGGCCTTGGGCATTTTCTTCTCCTTTTTCTTCTTCTTCTTCGTCTTCTGTTTTGCTGGGAGGACACGGGGCGTGAACGGTGAGCTTTCGCTTTCGCTTTCTTCGCCACTGGGACCTGTTTCTCTCTCTACTTGCGACCTGGGATAACCGATAACCGCGAATACTGGAGGATACGTTCGCAAGGAGAGAGCGAGGACATGACCTTCGACCTTCGAGCTGACTTGACCATGGGAGCGAGCCCGTTCCACAGCCAGTCCCCGCCCGTTCGAGATCTCTCCCTTGTCCCGATGTTTGATACGGTCACCACTCGACGGCTTTGCTTTTCCTGGCGCACGTCGACGATGACCTGCTTGGAAATTTTGAGAACGAGCGAGGTTGTGCTGAGTGCTGACCCATCCAGGGTTGTTGTGATCCTTGGCTTGCTGGTCTCAGTTCGTATGGGTGTCGATCATGTCGGGAGCTGACCGCTGACCGCTGACTTATTAGCCCTAGCCTGCAGGCTGCAGCACATTCTCCTGACGAGTACATAAAGCTGACCTACCTTGAGCTGACCTTCTCCTCCTGTTTGCCCCCTCCCACTATCATATGCACAGCGCCCGCCGAGGATACCTACTAGCCTCCCGCCGATTCTTCTCACTTTCTCACACCAACCCGCAAGGAAACGCGAAGATGGCTACCGACCCTCACGATCTCAAGGAAGGCGACGAGGTTTCCTGGAAGTGGGGGAGCGGTCGTGAGTACAGCCTCCAGCCTCAGCTCCTACCACAGCTTGGCTCATGAAATCAATCGACCTCTGACGTTTATTTCCTGGTTTCCCTTTCCCATCGAGGATTCGCAGACCCCAAGGGAGAGGTGAAGGACGTCGTCGATGACGAAGCGAGCATCACCACGAAGCGCGGGAAGGAGGTCACCCGGAAGGGAGACGAGGAGAACCCGGCGGTGATTCTGAAGGCGAGCAGTGGTTCGGACGCGATTAAGCTGGTGAGTAGAAAAAGTTTCTTCCTTTCAGGTCGAGGGAACAGACACGCGTTGGTTAAGGAGGTGCTGACTGCCTTGGTTTCTGCTCCTCCCACTCGGCCTGTTCTTTGGACCGCCCTGCTACGCTCAGGCTTCTGAGCTGGACGACGTCAAGCCTTCGAAGTGAAGAGCAAGCCCTCGCATCCCATTGCATCCATCCACGCCTGTTCGTCGTCTTGTGCCGAGATTGAGTAATACCAGCATCGCAGCATCGTTTTTGTACCCTGGACTGTCTCCGTCTTGCACCTTCTCCGCGGAGGAGAGAGAGAGAGAGAGAGAGAAGCATACCTCCAGCCTTCCAGTAGGATATCAGAACTGTACTCTTCCCAATGAATCCGCTTTCCCTGGGTTTTGTGAAACGGGTCTGGCTTCCATACAACTCCCGCCTGTCGATCTTCCTCACGACCACGAACACCTTCCAGCCAGACTTCACTCCCACTCCCACCTGCGCACACTCACAATGCAGCAAGACCGCCAGCCCCCAGCCCGCGTCTCAACCGAATCCTCCTCCCACCCCTCCCACCTCGCCGCAGCCACCCGCGCCGCAGCCGCCTCCTCCGCCCCACCGGCCACAACATCAACACCAGACGACTTCCCAGCGCGCTTCCATGCGGTGAACCAGGAACGGCAGCGCGAGAGGAGGGCGCGGTATATGCGGGGCCCTGTGCGGGTTGTGCGGGATGCGGTTTGGAAGGGGAGTTATACGATTGGGACGCATACTGCGTTGGTCATGCTCGAGCCGTGGGAGGTCATTTTGATCCGTGAGTCACCTTCACTCTTCTTTTCAGTTCGCGATGTATGCTGACCCTCCCTTTCCTTCTCGATACGTGCTAGTCATCCTGACGTCGCTCGTCGTCGTGGCCGTGACGTTCTACATCGCCTACCGGCTGCCGACGCACTCCCAAGTAGCAGCCGAACGAGCAACGTACTACCTCTTCGGCACGCGCTCGTCGTCGTCCCTCGTCAACAGTTCATGAGCGCCGCGCCGCGCCTCCTTAAACGCAGCCGCAGGTGGCCAGCGCAGGGCGAGTGGGCAGCGCGGGTTGGGATCCGCATGCGCATGTATGCAGGATCGACCTAGGCGTCCATTCCACATTCCGGATACGCACCCAACTCGCCGCGGGAATCATCCTCAGTAAAGGGACCACCGCCTTCCATATCGATCCTTTTCCTTTCACTCATACCACGTCCCCAACTTCACGCGCATGCATACAACCAGGACATTCGCCTTTCTTTCCTTCCCTCTTATCTGCCAAACCTCGATGTACCGTACCATTACGCAATAATCTGCTCTCTTTCAAGCTTCCTTTCTTTCCTTCGCAAGTTCCACCCTGCCAGTGGATTGTAGATAGAGCTGCGTGAGAACGAGGACTGCATTTTTTTTTTGGAGTTGAACGAATGGTGTGAGAACGAGGGCGGGAGAAAGGGGAGAAAGAGAAGATGGCGATCACCACGCCCACCCGGGCCGCTGGTGGACATTGATAATCGGGCGCTCGGTACGCGCGACACCCGCAGTGCCCATCGACCTCAACCTTCTCTCCGAGCGCAACAAGGTCAACTTCTCCTTCTCATCATGCGTCTGTCCGTTCCTGAGCACGACGGACATGCGAGCCGAGGGATGATGCTTGATGCCCATCCGCGCGCGTCCCTTGAAATCCGGTCGGGCGATGTACATCCCTTTGCCGACCCATGCCTCAGAGACGACGAGCCGGGCGGGGTCCATCCCCTTTGCGATGGCGTGGTCCCGCGCGAGGGCAAGGGTGCTCTTCACACGTCGCGCGGCGCGTTTGTGGGAGAACTCCATCTGGAGGATGGCATGGTCGATCGGCTTCTGTGCGATCTGGTGGGCGAGCATGTTCAGCTTCCGGGGCGAGATCTTGAATTGGGCGGTGGAGTACTTGTGTTCGAGCGCGGCGCCGGTGGTAGCGTCGCGGGCGTTCCAGCGTTTGCGGGCCTGGCGGCGCACTTGGCGTTCTCGCTGGCGGGTGTTCTCCGCTTCGGCGGTGGTGAAGACCTCGAGGGCTTCGGGTTCTTCGAGTAGGGCGGACCCGTCGGCGGCGGTGGCTGCGTAGGCGCTGGCGCGCTTGGAGTCGTCTTCGAGACGCTTGGCTTCTTCGGGGAGCAGGCCGGAGCGCTTTTGCTGGTTTTCGCGCTCTTGGCGGCCACCGAGGGCGATCCGGCGGAAGGTGTTTCCGAGACCGTCGAAGATGCCGAGAGTCACGGCCGAGCTCGAGAGACTGCAGGAAGAGGAGAGGAGTGTGAGCGTGCTTCTATCCTTTCGTTGATTTGGTGGGACTGTCTGACTCACGCTCTTCTGCTGGGCACAAGGGGCGCTGTTCTCGCTGCTGCCACGCGCACTGCGCCACCCTCCAGAGCGGCCGAGTATGCTGCTGCTGCCGCTGCTGTTGTTGCTATTCTCCGTACGATCATGGTGTTCGCTTGTTGAAGCTGGCTTGCCCGTCGGTGGTGGTGGAAGTACAGCGCGAAGAAATGGGCAGGCTTGAAGGGAAGGGAGGGGTGAGTGATACCGACACAGCACCGACAGCCTTTACCGTCACAGTACCGTTCAACAGACCTATCCGCAACACGGTGTCGCGATCACGTCCCCCAGCCACTTCTTCCCGCTGTACCCAGAATTTGGGATGGCCTCGACCCTCGACGAGCTCGCGCATCTCTGCGCAAGTGATACATAACTGGGACCAAGGACAGCGACAGCGTGATGGGACGGAGTGCAGCGAGTAGTGCGCAGATGTTGAGCGCCCATCATCAAAACCCTTCTGGCCGCCGGGCAAATATCCTCTCTCGCTCGGATCAGCATGGCGTCACGACGCTGCACGCATACAACCCCCAACGTCCGCTTTTTCCGCCGCTGAGCTCGGTCGGGCCTTCGACCGGCATCTCCGTCGAGAGTGTTCGGCGCATCCTGCGGGGCGGGCGAGAGTCGCTGGCTGGCGTCGGAGCAGGAGCTCTTCGACGGCAATGAGGGCGAGGGAGGAAGCGAGGAACAGCGACAATTCCGCTTGTCCACCCCTCTATCCGAGAGCGGGGCTGAGCTCGAGAGGGCTCCCGTCCCGACGTCCGCGACTCACATCCCCTTCTGGTTTCGACGCGAGAACGAAGCGACCGAGCTTGTGCATCGGCGGTGGAGAGGGACGAGGCGGAGAGAGTATCGAGCAGCGGCAGGAACGCCGGGCGCGTGAGCGTCGTGTGGATCGAGTTAGGGAGGGAGATGCTCCTGAGCATCTGGATCGCGAGGAATTCGAGACGCGACGGCTGGTTCAGCAACTTACGAAGCGACCGACCGCGTTCACCACCGCATTCAACCAAGTCCCGTCGTTCCCCCCCGTCTCTCACAAGGAAGTCGACCTCTCGACGGAACCACAACATCGGAACATGGTCAAGGCCCATCCATTACGCATGACTCTCCTCCGCCCAATCCGCAAGGCTTTCCTCTGCCGCCACAAGCGACCGACCGGCATTCCATTCGAGGAGGGGAGGAGGCTGGGGAGAAAACGCGGGCTGGCATGGGGGTTTGGCGAAAGCGTTTGGGATTGCGGGGAAGAGGGGTCGGAGGAAGGGTGTTGCTGGGACTGGGACTGGGACTGGGACCGCGAGCACGAGTGGAAGATGGGCTCTGGCGCGGTAGCGACCTGCGGAACGATTTCTGTAATATGCAAATAGCTGCACATATGCACATCCTCATCCTTTCTTTCCATCTTTCACTCCCTTCTTCGCAAAGACGCTGCAATCATTCACGGAGGGAGGATATCTCTGGCAACGAAAGTGAGCAGAGAAGAGAGATTTACGAGCGGGTGGACATCTCAGCTCGACCTCATCGCCTCATCATCGCGAAAATTTCTTCACACCTTCTTCGTCGACGAGAGTTCAATTCAGGTCGGTGCGAGCACAGAAGGGCCTCTGTACTGGCAGGAACAGCTTTGATCAAGCCTCACCTCTGCCCTGTGGCACCTTGTTCCTCTCCATCTCTCCGCTCCCACGCTTTCCGCTTGAACACGGTGGCAAATGGCAGATGCTGGCGCAACCTCGCCCCAAGGCTGGTCCTTGACCGATGCTGAGCTCCAGGTCGCTGCAGCGCTGGCCACGTCCCGAAGCATCAAGCGCGGAGAAGACGAGGAGACAAGCACAGCATCAGCTCGAGCTCGAGCTTGGGCCATCGCCAGTGTTCGCTCGAACAAGCAAAAAGTGAGTTGGGTGTGATCCTCGTCGCTTCGCCTTCGACTTGGACTCACGATGCTCTGAGTCTGCTTCCAGATCTCTCCTGAGATGCTCCACAACATCGACTTACACTGTGGTCCCACTCGCGAGGAGATCGAGTCCGTCCGCAATACGGTTGCGCACTGGTCGGCCGCCGACGACGCTCACGCGCAACGGTTGTCGTTCGTCGATTCGTTGTCTGCGAGCATGGGCAGCCACGCATCCGCCTCAGCGAGTGCTGTCGTCAATCCTCAACTCGGCTCGAAATCAACGCGTCGCACAGAGGTGGCCGACTCGGACGTGGACATGCCGGAAGCAAAGCGCGCACGGACAGCAGCGGTCTCAACGAGCATGTTGCCTCACCACTCTTCTGGTACAAACCAAGGCCAGACCGCAGCACAACGCTTCTTCCAAATCGCTGAATTACTCGCCATCGTCAATTATCATCTGGTGTACGACAAGATCGACTTGATCGAACTCTCGCGAGTCTCCAAATTCGTCCGGGCGGTAGTTCTGCCCCTTCTGGTCGAAAATCTCAATGTCCGGCTCACAACGATTCGCGGCGCTCAGAATTTCCTCGAGGCAAATCCGGGCCTTGTCCAGCACGTGCGGCACCTTCGTATCTGGGATGATGTCGCTCATTACTTCGCCCGTTACTTTTTGGAGGGGGCGGCTGAAAAATACAGAGCGGCCCATCCTGCTATCGTCCAGGACGACTACGATCACTTCGGATCCTTCTTGGCACTCTTCGAAGACGATACGGTCAAGCAGCCGCCGCTCCTTGAAATTTCTTTTGGTCAGCTCAGGCTTTCCGAACTTTACGACCAGCTCAAGCGGGTGCCTCGGATGACGGTGCAGCTGGACTCGTTGCAGATCGTCGACGACTATGACCCATGGTCGTCCTCCGGGTTCCCTCCTTCATTCGAGGCGCGAACAATTCCTCCCCCAAACCATGGCATCAGGATGTCCGAGGGCCTTTCGCTACTGCTCAATCTGGTCTTCGATCGAAAACAAGGCGCTGCAGGTTCCATCTCGCTGCGGCATTTCGAACTTCACTCCTTTTATTGGATTACAAAGTCGACGTTGCCCCTGCTCGGACCGCGACTGCTCCAGAGAATGGCCAAGAGCATTCGGAGCCTTCACCTCACTGTTGAGGAGCCAAGCGAGCTCGACGTACCACCCTTCAAAGCCTTTCTGGAAGTGAACTGGCCCAAGTTGGAAAGTTTGCGACTCAAATTTTCTGTGTTCGACCTCGAAGATTCGGACCAAGTTCTGCAAAGTCTGCGCGCATTCATACAGCGTCATCCACAGCTTTCCCTTGTGCACATTGATTTCTTCTCCGATGGAGGCCTCCACTACGACGATTCTTGTTTCTGGCATTCTTGCACGCTGCCCCAGCTCCGGTCTTGCTGGCTGGACTACCCCAGACCCCCGGACCCGCTTCTTGTCGACTTTGCGGCCAGGCACACAGCAGTAGAGGCCCTCAGCCTGCATCCACACGACGAAGGGACTGCGATTGCCAGTCAGCCGGAGTTTCTGCGATCGCTGCGCGTGCTTCGAAGCAAGCCGCAAGCCATGCGGACCATACTGGACAAACGGCCGCCTATCCGGGAACTTCACATCAACACTTTCCACGAAGAGTGGGACCTTACCGAATTTTTCAATTTCCATGAAGGTCCGGTCACGAGCGTCACCTTTCTGGCCCTTGACCTTGCTGCAGCTAAGACGGCTGATGTGCTCCAGAACTTCGATGGCTTACTTGTGCGCAAAAGCATTCCTAATCTGGTCGAGCTGGCAGTGGCGCTCGGCCATGGTCAGAGCTCCGAGGTGCCTGACAACGCAGAAGATTCGGTCGAATTCCTTTCCAGCTTTCTCAAGCATTGCAACCGATTTGCCCAATGCAAACTTCGAGCAATACAGATCAAGTACAAAGGTGCCGTCCGGCTTCCCGTAGAGCAAGGCCTCCTCGTCGCCCCGCTCGATCTGCCGCCTCACCTCGAGTATCTCGTCTGGCGCATGCCGTTCTATAGGACCGTACAGCACTTCCGAGTCGTCCACAAGCCCGGGCCCCCCGTTCCCGCCGTCGGAAATTTCGTCCAGCATAAATCCACGGCCGGGTTTTCTGTGGATGCCGAGTCGAGCCACACGCCCTACAAGACGTCCGGTCAAGCACCGCACCTGAGCCAGAACTCGACCACGAGACGTCTACAGCTTCTGCCCGCCTCGTTCCGACCCAAGGTCGACCGTAAGACGGGCGTATGGGAGGACTTCAACGATCATAAGACCACGCTATCGCTCTTCGACCACACCGGTGATGATACGATTCGACTCAAGCATTTCTGAAGGTTCTCTCAAGTCTCAATTCACTCGCAATGCACCGGTTACTCAACACAAAATCGAGCTCGGGCCTGAGCAGAGCATCATGAGACATGGGAACATATGCATGCGCAAAGTTGAAATGTGTGTGAGTTGCGTTCTGCTTGCTTCGAAGTGATCCGTCAACTCTTCATGCACTTGAAGTCGACGAAGACGATGTACCGCACATCGTCGACCATTCGCTGTGGAGCGACCACAGCCGACTCCAAAGGTCGCTCAGACTGTGGGGAGGAAGACCTCGGTCCGCGAGCCCTTTTCCAGCAACATGCCCCAATGAGGTGAGCCCTCTTTGCGAACAAAATTGTTTGGGGGTGATAATGCCCAACACAAGTCCATTCGGAAATCATGGTAAATGACCTCGTTCTTCTCCTTCAACAAGCCAGCGCTTCCCTAACACCAGAAACCCCCCCCCCCCCCATTTCGAGTAACGCCGCTCGCTTCCCCAGCGTGCCCCCAATCCGATTTTACGTGCGAGTACATGCCTGCTGAATGCTTTGGTTGCTGACAGTCTTCGTGCCTGGCGATCTTTTTGGGCATGTCCCCACAATTGTCTATGTCCCGCAGCAGGAAGCACCCGGGTCAATTTCCCAGCATGTACTATGCAGGGATGACTGGTGGGCATGTGCTGTGACTGACTTCGTTCTCGTTCAATAGCTAGGGGCTAGGCGAGCGATGTTAAACAAGACGCTAACCCTCTTCACCCCTCGCATCTACATCCCCTTCATCTTGGTCCTTCATCGTGAATCCTTTTCCATCACCTTTCGCATTGCAGCTTCTACTCGTCATCTCCATTCCACTTCTGCGGCTGGACTGCACCTGGAAGCTTTCAGTGACATATCCATTCAGCAACTTCACCTTTCACAAACGCGATTCTCCTCACGTCTTTCCTTCCCCGTACCATCCTTTACTACTCCTTCGAACCCTCTCATTTCCTCCACCCACAGGCATAAAGGTGCACCCTTGAACTCTCGTCGTTCTCGCTACATTGACGGTTGCAGGTTCGCTCGCAAGCAACGTCGAGAACGCCAAAAAGTGCCAGTTCACCGGACTACCCTTCTTCTTCTCGGGCCGATGTCCATCGATTCCTGCTCCGGCCTCCCCATCCGTGCCGGTGCTACCAGGCCACCCCATTGAAGCTCAACTCTGCGTCCATGTTCTCGCCCTATCCGACTCCGCAAGTCGTCGCTGCGTTTCCCAACAACATCGGAGCCATTCGCGAGCTAGCTTCCCAAAATATGGAGCAATCGTCGGGCCAACTTCATCTGCACAACTCGCACAACAGCGTTGGAGATGGTCGGCCTCATGCTAAGCCTTCCTCGCTCGTAGACCGGTAGCTTCTTGGACGGCATCGCGACCGGTCAGCGTGGGCCAGAACTTGCGGTTCTCCCAAGCTGATGGAGTTGTCAATACTGGTTCAAAATGCAGCAAGAACGACAATGTTTCCGAGGTGTATCTATTCACCCTACGCTGGGTACATTTCCGAGGAGTATCTGTTCATCCTACGCTACGTTTATGTAGGCCTGCTTGAACTTCACCCTGGCTCCTTTCCTCATTTGGCCCACGTTCAGCAACTTTATGTGCCAACCTGGCCTTCAGTCGTTCTTACGAGACAGTCGAAGGAAACAAAAGGCGGGGAAGTTGCTCACTCTTTCGAATGGCTTCCATCATTCTTCCAAGATTCCCTTGTCTTCCGTATCAGTAGCTGGTCTACATCGATTTTCTCACCATCACCCATCGAATCCTCTCAATCTTCCTTCACAACCTCCTCAATGCGGTTCAATCATGTCCTTCTGCTCGCCACCTTTGCCTTTCTCTGTGCTCACGTTAGCACCGCTCCCACACCACTCCCTAAGCAAAGTACGGTCACGGAGCACGCAGCTACTGAGTCAGCCAAGGTGCGTTGACTTGTCAGCTCGAAAACGTTGATGTACTGATGCATCTATCCCTTTTATCCATCATTCAGGACATTTCGAACCGCGATAACGTCGCTACGTGGCCCTCGGAGCACCAGAACGTTGCTCGCAAGCTGGTGAGCGATGTGCGATAATGCATGGTGTCTATCGCACATGCTCACTTACCGTGCTATCTCTTCCCAGACACCAATCCAGATGCGACTGATGGGAGGCGGTCTGTGGCTAGCTGCAGAGACGGCCGGCTTTACACTCAACTTGTTACGCTTCAACAAGAACTACGGTCGCGACTTGGCCAACGACGTTATGGAAGAGCAGCCACGCCCCCGAGATGTCTACAGCACGGCGGGCAGAGCGATGTTTGCAGTCGCCACTGTTATCGGCGCGGTCACCTTGCCGATCGCTTATGCCAACTCGCTACTGCTGCCTTATCCGGAGCATCCCACAACCAAGAGGGACGATGTTCCCACCTTGAACACGGACGAAGACACTCGCCCTCCTCCTGAGACATCCTGTCTTTCGGAGCACGGCCATATGGTAAGCTTGCGTTGGGCATTTTTACGTCTCATCACCATAAACAGAGACTATGTACTGAATGCCATTCGGTCATCGTTTCTAACCCACCTCAGCGCCTTTCCTCGCGAAACAAGGTGGAAGCTGCTGCGCAGGCGCTCGGCGTTGGTTCCGTCGCTATATCTCTGCTAGGGCTTCCCCTCAACATCGCGTTGTACAAGCACATGAGTCCCCAGCACCTGACATTCACTCTTGGCAGCATGAACTTCTGATCGGTTCCGATCCCATGTAATGCAACCTTCTGCTGTCATCCTTACCCATCTGTCATAGTCGTGCTATCCTGAATACTCTTTCAGCTCGAGGTTGGGTTCCTCAGTATGTAATCAGCACTTCTAAGAACGTGTGGTGGACCAAACCGGTCAAGAGCTCAGCGACAAAGCTATGGAAAGAACGATCGCGAAGTCGAGCAGAATTGACTGCTGCATAAGGTGAGCCGTGAGACGCTTGAAGTATGTTTATGTATCAACAGGTTCCGATCGACAGAGTTCAGCCAGAAACGTTCTCGCAGTAGTCCGGGACAAATGAAATACATATGAAGGACACTCATGAATGAGACCGAATGTGATCTGAAACTCCTTTCCATTTGAAAGGCTGCTCAACGTCGTCCTGCCTCCTGTGCATAGCGATAGACTGCGCCGAGGGTGTATCACAACCTCCGGCCGCAACATGTCGGCGGACCAAGGCACCGACCCGACATCGCGGCTCATTCGCACTCCGATGGCTGAAGGGACATAATGCGTCCCTGAAATCTGCGCAAACCTCTGCTCAGTCCGGGGCGCATCTTTGCAGCTATGGATGCGCATGCGGAAAAAAGAGGGGAGGAGGCTGGAGAGAAGATCTCCGTCAGATATCATACTCAAGCAGCCGGCGGTCAGCCGACGAGCAAGGGCAGGGACTTATCGAGCCGCCCCACAACGTATAACGGAAGTGTACAAGTCCATATGGGGCTTGGAGCTCGGTGCTGAGCGCGGCAGAACAGATCTTGCGTGTGCTATGCTGCTATACGGAGCAAGGGGGCTAGACTGCTCCTTCGGATGCCCTCGAAGAGCGTTCCGTCTTGCGAGAAGGCTTGCGAGAAGGCTTCAAGGATGGCGCTATTAACATAAAGGTGCGTCTCATCCCCCTTGCCTAGTCTGCATCTTCACTACCTTGACTCTCCTACTTCTTCTGTAGCTGGTCTACACCTTCGCGCAACCTTCTCACAGTGCCAGCATCCTCAGCCGCTATTCCCCACTTTGTCCGCCTTTCGCTCCAGAACACCATGCGATCTCGCCTGCTTGTCACGGCTTTCATGTTGGCCACCTCCTTCGTTTCTGGCACGAGCAGTCACGTTCACCAGGACACCTTCCCCTCCGAGTCTACGGCCGATCCCCCGACTGCGATCAAGGCGCGGGTACGTCGTCTTCTTTTTCAAAGGTAGCCGTAAGAGCGTCGCTGACATCGTGTTGTTCCTTGCCTGTAGGACTGGGCAGACTTGGCCATCGCAGCTACAGGTTTCGCCACATCCCTAGGATTCCTTGGTGTCACTGGCCAATTCTACATGAAGACCTACGGAAAACGAAGCACAGATCAGGAGAACGAACGACACCGTGTCTTTCCCCTGATCTTCAGGCTACCTCAAGCTCCAGCGTTGCTCTCGGAAGTGTCGAAGAGGGTGAGCAAACCTGTCGTCGCGTTTTCCTAGATTCATTTGACGGTCATCTTACCGTCGATCTTCTTCCTCCGTCCCCCAGGCCGATCCTTACCCCGTTATCCTAGGAGGCCTTTGCATTGTGCTTTCGGGAAGCGGTCTCGCTGCAACCTCGATCGCTCACGTCAAGCTTCTGAAGGTCTTTGGATCGAAGAAGACACGCCGAGACATGCCCGACCTTGAAAGACGATTCAAGATCGATAAGATCAGTCCGGACACGTTAGCCAAAGGTCTGGAACTCCTTGCCACCTCTGTGTCGATGCTCTCCATTCCTCTGATCTTCGGAAACGTCATGGCCATTGGCAGAAAGCCAGACAATACCACTCAACATTGATGGAAATGACAGTACAGCTCTTTCCTTTCCATTTGAGAATAGTGATAATTCAAGCTCAGCGTTCAGCCCAGAATTCATGGTCAGACTGCATTCTCCCAACGGTCTTCCTGATTTTCTTCTCCTTTTGCTGGACATGAGTACGCTCAAGGCTACATATCTCAGCCGCCCGATATGGACTCATTGCAGCTGCGAGGAACTGGACCAAATGAAGTGCTGGGCCGGGGCGTCACTCCAAACCTTCCAATTCAGGACCATATGAAGTGCTGTACCGGGGCGTCAGCTCAAAACCTTCCAACTCAAAGACCAAATGAAGTGCTGCGTCGGGGCGTCAGCTCTTTAGCTCAAGACCTTGAAATGTTTTTGCGCAAAGGCCGGAGAACCATCGAAGAGTACGCATAAAAGGCCAGGATGGGAGTATGGGATTTTTTCTCTACGCCTATACGTGACTCTCTCTTGCACCCGCACTGAAGCTCTTGACTCCTTGTCTGGCATGGAAAGGTTTGGGCCGAGACTCCGTAGAGTCTGGGCGAAGGCGGTGTGTATTCGAGCGAGCACCCCGAATGCGATAGGTGGGCTTCGGAAGGCCGCCGCGTGAGCGAGAAAGAGAACCGGGCAGTTGAAGAAAGGCGGAAAGTCGAAGTCCTAGAGGAGCAGAGCCGCGTTGACGGCTGGTAATGGAGCCAGGCGAGACGCAAAGACCTGGACGTGCTCGCGCACGTATGTCGTCCACGCGTCGGAGCGCCATCGCCCGTGGGCCTTCACGTCGTTGATGGCCGTACCGCGGAGTAGCAGCTCAGTGCAGCCTCCGATCCGGAAGGAGTGCCCGTGCAGGGGAGGTAGGCCGGCAGCGACGGCCGCCTTCCGAAGGCGCCTCAAGAAGACCGAGCGGGACAGAGGCACGGTACGTCCGCGGTGTCGATATGCGAACAGTGCGGACGCGTCGGGCAGTGGGCAGACGGCCAGATGGCGGGCCAGGGCGCGCACGGGGCATAGATCGTCCCCTCGACCAACGAGCACGACCAGAGCGCCTAGGGTGCGGGTTGTCTTGGTCCAAGGAAGGCGAAGACCGCCCGAAAGCGGCGTGTCTGCCGCGCCCCCCGCCGTGGCGGACCAGCCGGCGCGAGTGACGTGAAAAATTGGGTCGAACGTTTTCTGGGTGGGGACGGTGACCTCGCCGACGCGCAGAAGGCCCCAAAAAGGCGCAAAGCGCGCACGCCCACACGGCCAAGTCGGCCTCGGAGGTGAGGTCGAGGTGAGGAAGCAGGGCGCGCAGGTAGGTCGGGGTGTAGGGTTCGCGGGGGGTTTTCGAGACGTCGCCGGCGTTAGGCGGAGAGCGCCGCGCAGAGCCAGCGATAGCCGAGAGTGGAGTTGGAACACCCAAGGCGCGCCATACATTTTGTGCCATGCACCAACTGCGGAGACCATCTTACCGATGTATTCCCCAGAGTATAAGCCAGCCTGCGCGGCGACGAAGCGGCACAGGAGATCTTCGTCGGCCGGGCATCGATCCTCCTCGTTGACCTTGCGCGTGTCGCAGTATGCCAGGAAGTGGCCCAGCCCCGTCCCGTAGCCCGATAATGTGGAAGGGGCGAAGGCCGCTTCCATGACCGATGCCAGAGCCTCATCGTCCAGACCAGCCCATCGGGAACTGACCGTCGTCGGCGGGCGGAGCTGAAGCCGCGACGAGGTTGGGGTGGGGTCATCCGGGAGGGGACCTGGGCGGGGAACAAAACGGCGCCGATTAGGCAGGGGTTGAGCTGGCGGCTGCGCCGGGCGTGACGCCGTAGGAGCCGTGGTGCGCGTCGGTGGAGGAGGCGGGGGACGCGGTCGCACCGACTGCGGCAAGGACACCCGCGCATATAGTCGGGCGTATGGGGACGCGTCTGGTCTAGACGCGTGTGACAAGGCCACGCAGAGCGCCGGGGAGCGCGATGGGTGGGAGCTGCTCACCGTCAAATGGGGCGCCACGGGACGGGGCGTCGGCTGGGTTGTCTGCCGACGTAACGCGGGCAGCAACGAGGACGAGGTTATGCTCTGAAGCAAAGTGGAATATGCGCTCAAGGGAACGGTTGGCCGCTTCGTTCCGTACTCTCTCGTTCCGGATACCGGCCTCGACGGCGGTGTTGTCATTGTGTATGAGAACACGTTCGTCATGAATGCCGGAGGCGACCAAGTGTTGAACGCCAAGCTCCGCACCAACTGCTTCCGCCCACATAATGTCCCTTCCGTCCCCCTTCCAGTCCGCCGCGAACGTGTATGCCGCGAAGCAGGAACCAATGACCACCGCTGCGCCGGACGAACTGGCGTCTGTGTATAGACCGGGGTCGAGAAGTTTGAGCTCGTTGGCGAAGCAGCGCTCGACCCGAGGGCGGGCCAGTTCGCGCTGCCACCAGTAAAGATCTTGACGTATTCGTGTGGGCGGATGTAGGGTGCGGCCTGCGAAGGCGCGGTCGCGCCCTTGAGCCAGAGATCTTGGTCGCCCGGCAGCTCGCGCGTGCCAGCCGAGGAAGGTGACGAGGCCCGTGAGGTACTGCCGCCCGTTCGGAACGACGTGGACGGCGAATTGGAGGTTGCCGAGGAGGGACTCGGTCTCGTCTCGGTCGAAGACCCCCTTGGCCAGCCAGGTCTCAACCAGTCGCAGCAATTTCTCTCGCTTGCGGGCAGGGAGGGCCATGGTGCGCGTGGCGATGTTCCACTCGATACCGTAGTAGGTAACGGTGGGGGCGAATGACTGCTCCTTCTCGTCTGACCATGGCACGCCCAGGGGCTCGCACACGGCGTCGACAGCGGCAAAATCGTATGCCCACTCGCCTCCAGTAGTGCGGAGGTCGAGAAGCGCGCTGTCGAAGTCCTCTGCCAGCTCCCGTCCCTCGTCATCGCGCCAAAGGACAACGCCGCCGCGCTGGCCGGGATGGACACGAGAGGCGAGAAGGAGCCGGTCTGTGTTGACGCCGGGCAGATCCTGTGGCCGCACCCGGAAGAACAGGAAGTCGTCCACCCATTTGAGGATGGGTCCGATCCCTGCGTGGCGGAGAATGTCGGCCAGGGCGTCCCCAACGACCCCCCATGCGCCGGCGGAAGAGGCGATCCCGAACGCCAGGCACTTGTCGACAAAGAAGCGGTCTTCCCACTGAACGAAGGCGGCCGGCCATTGGGAGGGGTGGAGGTTGACTGTGCGATAAGCTGACCGCACGTCGCGCGCTGCCGCCTGGGCTGTTGGAGGAAGGTGTAATATCTGTTGGGAGCATGCCGAGAGCAATGTTCATGGTTAGTTCACGTCACTCAGGGTCATATGCGGTCCAGACATCGTCGGGTGTGGGCAGAATGCAGATCATGAACATATTTGATTTGGAGTGAAGGGAAGCCAGTAGCAGGGGCACCGACCCATGGTCTTTCGTGTGCCGCTGCATCGACGCCCAAGGCGTGACAGGAGAAACAAGGTCCAAGACCAGCAACGCCCAAGGCGGAAGAAGAGGTGGATGAAGGCCCAAGGCCGCCGTGGGAGGTCCATGACCGTGTGGTGTGAGGGTAGAGGGAGGGAGGAGGGGGAGGGGGGAGGGGGGAAGGGAGAGGTCCATGACCGATTCACATACTCACTTGCCATATGACAGTCGCGATCCCCGCATAGGTGCATGGCCAGTCGTCCGACTGAATCTGGGCATTGATTGAGAGTGTGTCTGGATCGTCCAGCGGGAAGGACGCGTCTTGGATGAATCGCCATCCGTCTGGTGGTTTTGGGGCGAGAGAGATGGGGGAGCACTGGAAGGGACCGCCGACTGTGAGCTCGCATTCCGCTCGAGTGAAGGGGCCGGAGTAGCGGCCGGCAGCAAGTTCCTTGTCGATCTTGGTTCGGACTGTGTCGGGGTCTTTTGTAGCGGACTTGTGGTTGGGTGGGATGAAGGTGCGGTCGATTCGGGGCAGTCCGACGTCGAAGCCGCTGGTGATTCCTGCGACGATTGTGGGGTAGCGCGTGCCGAGCTCATATGTCTGCAGGGCGGCGGACCATCCGGCGGCTTTGAGTGACAAATTTCACAGAATGGGTCAAATCTCGAGTGAAATTCGCTAACTGGGTCATTGACCAAATAAATTCACAGAATGGGTCATTTGAGTTCGAAGTGAGAGCTAAGACAGATCTACATATCCCAAGTCAAGTTACAGTCTCTGCGGCGATGATCGTCCCTACCGCAAACACTGCAATGCTGTGTTGAAGAGCGGCTGCCAACCTCTTTCCGCTCCTTCTGCGGGCGACCGCGTTTGCGTTTGAAGGTAGGGGGCTGAAGATCGCCGTCGGCGAGAGCAGAGACATTGATGGGAGGAAGGGTCTTAGAGTATACCTCGCGCCAAGTAGTTGTGGTGTATGACCAGTGATAGTGAGGCGCAATAGACTGCTTGAGCTTCTGCAGCAGAGCGACTGCATGCCGACAGGGACGAAGAAGCTGCTGATAGAAGCGGCAGTCGCAGCGGCCCATGTCGTTCTGGTCAGCAGGGAGTTGTACTACGTATTGGGTTCCACCAACAGAAGTCACGCATCCAGCTGTGGCGCTGCTGCAAACTGCAGTCATGCGTCGAGCTTCGACGATCTCCCTTTGAAGTCGAATGTACTCGGCGGGGACTATGGGCGAGTCGCAGTTGATGGCTTCAACTCTGCGACTGAAGAAACGTTCCATTTGATGCCGATAGATGAAATCGAAGCAGTAGAGCGGAGGGAGCTCGCGCGCTTCCAAAACCATGGCATTGGCAATCTCCACCAGATTGGAGGTGACATGCCCGAAGCGCCGACCAGGGACAGCGTAGTTGGCCCATTTTGTCGGGTCTATTCCTTTGATGTAATTGGCACCGCCCTTATCGACCTCCTCTAAGCGCTGCATATGACCTTTGAATTGATCCGCCGTTCGTGCATAGACCATCTGCCAAAAGAGGCGCACTGCAGCAGCACTGTGGTGCGCCTCTTTTATGTTTTTGGCGATGTGGAAGCAGCAGTACGTCGAGCGAGTAGTAGGGAGAACCTCGTCGATTGCACTCAGTAGACCCGCATTGCGGTCACTGACGATCGTGGATGCAGGGGAATCCAAGCCGTCCAATGAGTCCCGTAGATTGCGCATGAACCACGTCCAGTTGTCCAGCGTCTCGCCATCTGTGAGGCACCAGGCGAGGACCACCAGAGAGCCGGTGCCGTCCATCACGGCTGCGAGCTTCAGCCTTGATTGGTATTTTGTTTTCATAAAGGTCGCATCGATTGCCAGCCACTTGCGGCAGTAGCGCCACGCGTGCCTGGCGGCTCCTGGGCAGACGAACATGCGTTTGAATTTGCCGTCGCTCGATTCGAGCACGGCGCGAGTGTCTGAATCTGCCGTAGTGAGCGCCTCCATGTATGCAGGCAGACGTCCGAAGCTCTTTGCCTCGTCCCCGTATGATTCATTGAGAATGGCGGCTTTTGCTTTGTACACCGCACTACGAGACGCATCGTACGCCTCGCCGTGCTTGAGCTGCTTTGCGACTGCCTTAGCAGATGTCTTCGCGTCTACGACCATGCTCTGCTTGATCTATTCAAACATAAATGAAAACAAATGATAATAATGAGCGATGTTCAGCACCCAGCAGCAGAACGCAGGGCCACGGAAACAGGCGTACGCGTGCACTGCACATGTACCCTGTCCGGAACACTTCACAATACTACTAACCATGTCAACAACAAACTCATGATTTCCATTCGATGATCGACTCCCTTCGGCCTGCTGCCCAAGGCAAGTGTGCCCCTCTTTCAAGCGAGTAACCTTCCACAGCCCTTCAGTTAGGTGAGCTCGAACTGTGAATGGGCAGGTCTTATGAACGCAAGTCATAATGGTGTAGTCGGCTTTGGACTCTTTGACGCGCGCATTCCAGCTGTGTTGATGGGCTGCAAGGCGCACAGCTTTCTTGAAGGCTGCTTTAGAGGGATACTCTGCGTCGAGATCGAGAGCCGCCATTCTGGTGATTCGTGGCGGCGAGGTGAGGCGGTGAGGCTTGAGGGGTTTGACTGGACTGATGCCCTTCGGGCCCTCACCTGCAAATTTTCTTAGCTCTCACTTCGAACTCAAATGACCCATTCTGTGAATTTATTTGGTCAATGACCCAGTTAGCGAATTTCACTCGAGATTTGACCCATTCTGTGAAATTTGTCGCTTTGAGTGGTGTTGGTCCGAGCGCCTCATTAGCGGGTGTGGGGGGCTCGGGTGCACTGTTGGTGGCCGTGGTCGCGACCCTTGCACCATGTGCAGCGGTGGAGGCGTCGGCATCGTGGGTCGTGACATCCCCGCGTGTTGAAGCCCATGCACACGGAGTCCCCGGTGTCGGTGAAAGACATCCTCTTGTTGATGGGGTCGTAGTCGACCTGACGAGCTGACCCATCCGAGCGGGCTTGGCCGGTGCAAGTCGCGTAGCTGTGGGATCGGGTCGAGCCACAGCGGAGGCATGCCATTGCCGTGGCTGGTGGTGCTGTCTGGGTGTGAGAGGCCCTGGCCTGTCCCGTACCGGCTCCCCCCCCCGGCGCGACGAAAATTGTCCCCCAGACGCTGACTCGCAAGGGTGGCGATCTCCTGCCGCATCTCCGCGATGGCCGCCTCTGCCTCTCTGGCTCGCTTCTCTGCGGCGCTGCTCGCCGCGACCGCACCTTTCACCTTGATCCCGTCGTATGTGTCAGGATTGAGGGCTTCGAGCGGGTAGCAGGCTGGGGCGTGTCGGTCTCGGGCCCATGTCTCGCGTTGGTGATGGTGCCACCGCATAAGAGGAGCCGGGTTGGTCTCCCAGTCGTCGTGATTGCAGATCGCGCTGTTGAGCATGGCCATCGATTGCTGCATCCGCTCCGAAACGCCCATCTTGATGGCAACCTTGACCCACTTGTCCGTTGCCGCTCGGAAGACGTGTGGTTCCAAGAACCAGTCCTCAACTTCGCCGATTGGAGGGGCGGCGGGTTTGAACGTGCCGTCGGAATGGTAGATCATGGGGCGTGTCGCGCCATCCTTGCGTTCTTTGGCCGCATGCTTGCATCCGGCCGGTGTAAAGTACCACATGGCCACGAAGTCGAGGTTCTTCACCTTGAGTTCGACCTTTGACGAGGGCCAGCTCTCCTCAAACGCGTTTCGATTGGTAGCGCCGTAGTCGATGTCCAGACCGTCGCCATCGAGGGTGGGGCTGAGAGCGCGGTGGATGGGCTGCTTAGCTTGCTTCTTACGGGGAACGGAGTCCGCATCAGCTTGACGTTTCTGTCCGACGACCGGCGAGGGGGAGGGAGGTGCCGACATTCGTCGGGAACGACCTGCTCCACCTTGTCCGGTCGGCGTCGTTGGCGGCCGAAGGTTCCCGGCGACTGCGGAGGTAGTGGGAGCGGCGGCGACGGCCGCAGACATCAGCTGCAGGGCCGCACCCACGCTCTGTCCGGACTTGATGAGGCCACGAACGGCCGTGGCGGCTGCCGGGTTTGCCTTCGTGAGCTCGGCGAGCTGACGCATGTCGGGTGCTTCGGAGTTGGGAATCGGTTCCAGCACCGGGACCGATGAGCTCCGCGTGCTGCGCCTAACGGGAGCGGGGCGAGCTGCCCAGAAGGTGAGGTTAGAAGGCATAAAAGAAAAGAGAAGGCCAGACTGGGAGGAGAGGGAAGAGCTGTTGCGGGCGAGGTGCGTCGAGGTCGTGTGCTGCGAGCAGACTTTTTCGCGACGCGCTTCTCGTTGGGCAAGAGACTAACCGTTTCGGCTTCGACGGGTCTCCGGCAAGGAACGGTGTACACTCCCTTCTACTCCCCTTCTATTTGCCACTCATTCAGCTTCCCACACCGCTTCTACCTCGACTATGAAAGCAAGTCTTTTCGTTCTCGTTCTCATGAACCTCTCAACCCTTTCGTTCGCCATTGCCGCCGTGAGTCCATTGTCATGACCTTAATGTCTTGCTCTGTGCGTACTGACCTCTGATGAACTTACCACAGCCTGTACCCAAGGCTGAAGGACCTGGTGCAGAGTATCGACGGAAAGATGACCATCGTCCTCAACGCTTCGCCCTCTCTGTCACCAACGACGAGCCACACCCTCACATGATCATCACCGGCCCCACGACCTCGAGCTCTGCCGCGCGGTCTTTGTCGCCGATCAAACGGCATTCTACATCATGGGCGGTAAAAACAGTACTACGGGCCGGAGCGTTCCTCGTCTCTGCGGGTCTTCTAATAAAGCACTTCGTACACAAGCACAACGATAAGCACAGGAAACAAGAAATCGACCGGACAGGTCAAGCTCCCGCGCAACAATGAGGGTCAAGGGTACTGGTGCTGGAGCAACAAATCCCAACTGAATCGCGGCCATCGACAGCTGCCAGGAGGGCCTGAACGCTCACGCTTCGTCCCCTTTCTACGTTCTTGGCGCTTTTTGCATCCTCGAGCAGCACCACCCCCTCCACCTGCCTTCAAATGCGAACCGAGCCGCCCTCCCTGAGACCTTCCACTCTCTTGAAGGATCTTCGGCGGCGGGATTCTGCGCTCCTCTTGCACCTCATCACCGGGCATGGGGACTTCTCGGGATACCATCTGCGATTCAAACATGAGGACGCGAACACGACGTGCATTTGTGGGGAGGACTCAGGTGGGTAGGCCATGGATCCGACCTTGAGAGCACCAAATATGGCAACGACGTCGACTTTTAAGCTTTGTGCCCATCCTCGGGACCTTCTTTATGCTACAGAAGCAGCACCACAAAATACACATGTCGCTGCTTGGGGGGGCAGTCCGAGATCATATTCAATTCCTGACCTGACATGTCTGCCAGCATGCGTCGGCTCGACCTCGAAGCTCGAAGCCTCGAAGTCGACGCTCGACGATGGCGGATGGAGCGATTTTCGGCCATGGATGTGAGGACGATTACAGTCTGGGGTCAGTGAGTGAACAATCGAGTCAGCAGCCTTGAGCACGAGCGTCAAGCTTTGAACGAAGCTTTGACCGCCACACTCCAGCGAGGCGTCCTCTTCCGATTCACGATTTGAACCGCTTCATCCAGCTGCCCGCATTGATCTCACAAATGGAAGCACGTATTGCAGCCGCCGAAATCCGTTACAACGGACTTTTTTCTCACATCTGGCTCAAACGCTCCGTCTCTCCCCTCTGAACAGAGGTTGCATGGAGCCACACCACCATCTCTTCTCTTCTCCTCCCCTCTCCCTCACTCGCACCCCTTTGTCGACCCTTTCCTCACTCTCAGGCGTGCGCACACGTTCACCGTTGCGCTGCCTTCAGTCTCGACACTTTTCTCTTTCCTGCCGTTCACATCCACAACATGCTCTTCCGACTACTCGCATCGTGTTTCGTTTTCACAATTGACAACGTTTCCTTCATTTTTGGTTTCTCTTCGTTGCTCAGCGTCGACGTTTCGATGCGCTTTCGTTTCTTGGCGTCAGCATGAAACCAAAAGCCAAGTCCCTTGCGGCAGGCGTCAGGCGTCCGTGGTATGATGAGTGCAAAGAGTAATCCAGCTGTTGAGCATCCAGCCCACTGCTTCGAGGGTAAGTTTAGATTCAAATCCAGCTCTTCCTCTTCATCAGCGACGCGAAGTGACTATGAATTTTGAAAAGCGTCAAGGCAGCAGGGTGAAGCGTCGCATCCATTATCAGGGATTCGTCCTTTCATATGTAAACGTTCCGGCAGAACACCGGCCGTCATCGTCGGTCTCCTTCCGAATTTGTTCGCCCCTTCGCATCGTTCACCGGGTGAGGTGACAAGATTCGTGACTGGCGAGCGCATGAGCGGTGAGTATCTCAGCACGTACGTGACAATGAGCTCACTGACTCCGGAGCTCGTCACTCCTGAGGGTCATGCCAAGGCACCAGGAAGAGCCAGAAGTGATTGCTGCCGGACTTCCCGCCGATGTGATGGCGATTGGCGTCGACTGCACCCAAAACGTCGGACGGGAGCCGAGGATGGAGAACGAAACGTTGCAGACCTTCCAATCCTCACCGCCTCGCTGATCATCCTTTCTCTGCAGTCTCCAAGCTTCGAATGCTTCCAGCATTTGCAAGCCTTGCAAGCTTAACAATATTCCGCCTTTCCTTCTTCTCTCGCAGGTCCGTCCTCATCCCCGTCAGCCAGAGTACGTACTCATCGTGTACTTCACTCTCGGCTTCTCCAGCATCGGGAACATGAGTTTCGTTGCTGGCCACACGTATCTTTGGCACCTGAACGCCCGCCATCCCCTTTTCCGCTTGAAAGGCGCGTTCCACACTGCACCCTTCGTTCTGCTTCCACCATAGTTTCTGTTCTTCATGATCAACAAGTTCGAGACGTGAGTACTTGCCGCCACTCGCCGTCGATGTACTGCGTCCGGCGTTTCTCACATTCAACTCCTTACTGAACGCAATCCGTGCAATTTAGGGCCGTAGCCACATGCTTCCAGCGCACCATCCTCGAGATCAACATTCAGAGCCTGGACTTCCTTGGTGTCATCATGCTCGACTCCTTCTTCCTCGCCCGTCGCGCTGTCGTGTGAGCTCTGCGTGCGAAAACTGTCCTCTTCGGATTGCTAACGATGTGCTCATTTGCTTCTGCCCTGGGTCTTTCTGGATGGTCGTCGAAACGCTCTTCTGGGAGAACATCTCCGTCCAGTGGCGATCCCGTGGCGTGTTCATCTGCCTGTCCGGAAAGTAAGGATGCAAGCCGCAACACCTGTCAAGCCTCGAGTTTTCGCGCCTTCTCCCTGCTCGGGTGGCCAACCTATCTTCGTCTCCACATCGTCAAACATCCAGCTCTGCCGGGCGCACTGCATGTTGCAACCCTTGTATGCTTCGCCTTCTCCTTTCCCCCGAGGATCACGTTCGGACACTGAGACAGGTCCAATCGAGGGAGAAACCACCTATGGATATCATCCTAACTCCTGACCCATTCTTTCAACTTTTACGATCCCCAGCGAGCGTGATTCTGGCCTGTGTCGCATTTCTCGGCAATGGTCTATTCATGCTGCTCCAATCCTATGCGGCTGCCGAGGCAAATCGCTACGAGTCTGGTGTCATGTCTGGCTATACCGCAACTTCGATCATCACTCTGCTTACCGGAACAGGATCTTTCGTCTCTCTGACACACACCACCTTTGAGGCCTCGTTCTCCGTGCTTATCTTCGCTCGGCGCGGTGACCAAGGGAACTCCGACGAAGAACAAGCCGCGGACGATTTCTTGGACATGGCCTAAGATATCTGCGCCTTAAATCACATCCTTCGAACCGCCAATCTGCGATAGAATTCCTCACAATAGTCTCAAAACGCTCAAACCATCCACTCGTTTCTTGATTTTCTTTCAGCCGACAGAATCTGGTCTTCGCATCTTTCCTTGGCAATCAATAAAGCATTGAAAGTCAGAGCTCCTTTCATCGATTTTACCACCAGCATCGCGATCAAACGACGGCTAACACGCATATCTGACAAAACGTACCTAATAAGACGCTCTGCCCTCTCTCTTTCGAGGGAAGTAAGAGAAACCAATTCACAGACAAACATCAGAAGACGTTGTTCACGCACTTGTCGTCGTCCAGGCAACAACTGCCGATACACGTCTGAAGACCGCTGTCCTCTTCGCTCTCGCGATCTCAACTGTCCGTCGAAGGAGCTTGTTGACGAGGTACATACATATGTACGTACGTCTGTGTACGCTCATCGTCCATGCTGGAGGCTCTTCTGGCCTGGTAGCGAATGAGGTAACGATCATCTACCATCCAGTGCATCAACTTCAGGCTTGAGCCATAGTACAGAAAAAGGAAAGCTATGTGGGCTTGATTAAAAGAGTTGGAAGATGGGGGGAACATGAGGAAGAATGAATGGCAACGCATACATCACTGCTACGACCATGCAAGTAACAATGCTCTGCGCTCCTCCTGGAGTCTGGCAACTGATCCTTCAAGCGTCGTGACCCGACCCTTCCAATGATCGATTTGGCTCGGCCGGTTTTCGGAGCTCCCCTCTGTTACCCGCTGCAATTCGACCCGAGCGTTCCCCAGCTCTATCTCGGTCCTTGCTGCTCCGCGCACACAGCAGAAAAGCGGCTTGTTGTCAGATGGACGTGGCGTGAGGTACGTATCGGCTGCTGACGTGTGAAAAACTCACATATAGCCACCCTCAGATTGATCCAGTGCAGCACGTCTGCTGGACGCAAATGTTTACCTTGAAGTTCCGCCCATTCAGCATCATCATGTATATTAAACGGTTGAGCCCCCAGCTGGGCTTTCGTTTCTTGGATCGGGTTGTCCAATTTGGTGTAACCTCGGTTCGGGTTGAACCATTTTGATGGGTTCAGGATCCGCCCAGCCTGCACGCACAAAGGAAGAGATGTCAAATGCCTGGTCGAAGAAAACTAGAACACGAGGCGGAACGATCGTCGCACTCACACCATCCCACCACCCGCGGGCTTGAAGCTGTACGTCACAAAGGAAGAGATGTCAAATGCCTGGTCGAAGGAAACTAGAACACGAGGCGGAACGATCGTTGCACTCACAGTACGCGGCAGATTCGGGCAAGAAGTGCAGCCTTTCGTGTCCGGCACGGGCGCGGAGTTGGCAGCTGTGGCGAGCAGCAGAACAAGGTAGGGGAGGAAGAAGAGGAAGCGAGGGTAGAACATTGTTGTTGATGCAGATCTGTGGTGTTTGTGGCAGGAAAGAAGATGGGAGCTCTGGAAGAAGAGAAATTGAAGTTCTGTTGATGATGGGAGGGAAAGTTCGAGTCAGAGTGAGCAGCTCGTCCGTATTTATACCTCGTCAGGATCACGTTACGCCCTGAACGGAGGTTCATTATTCTTTGCCCTGTGTTGCGTGACCTGTTTCTCTTCAACGTATCATTTCGGACAACGCCACAGTGCTTTAAGTGCGCCCCGGTCGTGCAGCTTAGCCCCGGTACTGAGTTGACGCGCGACCGGGGCGCACTTAAAGCACTGTGGCGTTGTCCGAAATGATACGTTGAAGAGAAACAGGTCACGCAACACAGGGCAAAGAATAATGAACCTCCGTTCAGGGCGTAACGTGATCCTGACGAGGTATAAATACGGACGAGCTGCTCACTCTGACTCGAACTTTCCCTCCCATCATCAACAGAACTTCAATTTCTCTTCTTCCAGAGCTCCCATCTTCTTTCCTGCCACAAACACCACAGATCTGCATCAACAACAATGTTCTACCCTCGCTTCCTCTTCTTCCTCCCCTACCTTGTTCTGCTGCTCGCCACAGCTGCCAACTCCGCGCCCGTGCCGGACACGAAAGGCTGCACTTCTTGCCCGAATCTGCCGCGTACTGTGAGTGCAACGATCGTTCCGCCTCGTGTTCTAGTTTCCTTCGACCAGGCATTTGACATCTCTTCCTTTGTGACGTACAGCTTCAAGCCCGCGGGTGGTGGGATGGTGTGAGTGCGACGATCGTTCCGCCTCGTGTTCTAGTTTTCTTCGACCAGGCATTTGACATCTCTTCCTTTGTGCGTGCAGGCTGGGCGGATCCTGAACCCATCAAAATGGTTCAACCCGAACCGAGGTTACACCAAATTGGACAACCCGATCCAAGAAACGAAAGCCCAGCTGGGGGCTCAACCGTTTAATATACATGATGATGCTGAATGGGCGGAACTTCAAGGTAAACATTTGCGTCCAGCAGACGTGCTGCACTGGATCAATCTGAGGGTGGCTATATGTGAGTTTTCACACGTCAGCAGCCGATACGTACCTCACGCCACGTCCATCTGACAACAAGCCGCTTTTCTGCTGTGTGCGCGGAGCAGCAAGGACCGAGATAGAGCTGGGGAACGCTCGGGTCGAATTGCAGCGGGTAACAGAGGGGAGCTCCGAAAAACCGGCCGAGCCAAATCGATCATTGGAAGGGTCGGGTCACGACGCTTGAAGGATCAGTTGCCAGACTCCAGGAGGAGCGCAGAGCATTGTTACTTGCATGGTCGTAGCAGTGATGTATGCGTTGCCATTCATTCTTCCTCATGTTCCCCCCATCTTCCAACTCTTTTAATCAAGCCCACATAGCTTTCCTTTTTCTGGAGGATGTGTGGAGCTCTCGCCTATCGAGCCTGGCGCTATAGCAGATATGTGAGAACGACCTTGGTGCAGTACATAGGTTCTGAAGCAAATACCAATGGGCTCCAAAGTTAGCGCAACAAACAAACAGATCATGTGCCAACGTTTCCAGCATCGATGCGTCAACAGGACGTTTTTTATTTGGAATGGTATGAGAAGAGAAGTCAGCTGGAAAAGGTTGTAGACGTCAGACATCAGCCGGCACGACAGGATCCGCAGGCAGAAGTAGTTTCGGAAAGGAAGGTACGATTGCCTGGGTGCTCCTGATATTCTTTGTCCTAGGTCGGGAGGAAGTGGAAAGAGAAGGCCACGGGCCGTGCTTCGGGTGTAACGCAACCTCCGCACACCTCCTCGTCGACGCGATCGTCAAGGTCCGATGGGATCTCGAATCGCTCCTTCGTCCGAGAAACGCGACCTGCGAGGGTCCCGAGGGGATACTCTGGATACAGGTGGGCATCCAGGTCTGGTTCTCCAGTCTCCCTCCTCGCACGGAAGATCCTAGAGGGTAGAGAGCAGAAGCAAGAACATAGAAGGAGACGAATGCGGGACAGGGGCAAAGGGAGACTCGTCAGTCTGAGCAGCCTAAGGAACGGGGCCTCGATGAACTCGAGCTGATACTTACTCCGCGGGGCTGTCGAATGGCGGCAGCAGAGGCTGTGAGTGTAGCACTCATGCACAGGGAGAGGTAGAGAATGATGGCGTTGAGGTTCATGTTTGGGCGAGTTCGGGACGGGCTGTTGGTGAGATAGTGGAGGAGAGAGGTGGGGTGAGGGTGTATGCTGCTTCACTGTAGGTTGTCCAGAACTGTCTCCTTATATAGGCTGACTCACCCGTATGCTTCTCCCAGACTGCTGATGTTCAGACGACCTTCTGAGAGGACATGGGAAAGGTGGCGTATCTTTTGTCCGCCGCGGAATTATGATTGTTCCGTGAACACCGTGCCTGTTCTGAACGAGAGCGGGTGGGAGAAGTATCAGCCAGCAGCGAGGGGGAGAGAGGATGAGGGATGGAAGAGAAGGATGAGGAGGAGAAATGAGGAAGTACGGGTGATGCTGGTTAAGGCATGTCAGTCTGTCTGTTGGGAGAGAAGAGGAAAAGGAAATTGTCTGCATACTGCTGGAAGTTGGAGGCCTCTGGCACGGGTAGTGACCTGCGGAACGATATGTTATTTGAATAGCTGACTTACGTATGCCTTATACGCATCCCCATTCTTGCATCTTACCTTTCACTAGATTCTTCGGGCTGTGTTAGTTCGAGGGTAAAGATCAGCTGCATTTGATGATTGGGTTAAAGGAAGAGAGAAGCACCTATGATGAGAAGGGGAAGCTGGAGTGAGGAGGTGACCAATCCTTACGTAGCACATGCCTTCCACAAACCTCACAACTTGCATTCCTTTTTCCTATCAAGAAGCATTCTCCTCTCTCTCGGCCCAGGTTTGCCCAAACCTGATGATTCTCTCTCCTCTCTATCCCGTATTATCGGACGTGTCGGAAAACTGGTCTGCCGGAATCGGTCTTGATTGCGAGATGGGAAGGCAGGGCAGAGGGGGACGAGGGAAAGCCGGCGTCGGGGATGATGAGGCTGTTGAAGCCTCTCGAAGGACCTGAGGTGCAGCCGCTGGAGCCTTGATATATCTGGGAAGAGACCCTCGCCTTGGATCGTCCGTCTGCTGGAATTGCATCTCGGGCAGGGAAGCAGTCTTCAATTGAAATAGACGAACCTGAGCGTGCCGTTGGCCCGAATTTGGAGATATGCTGGTGAAGTGAACCGGAAGTATGAGGAGCCGTTCTCATCTTCCGAATCGATGCAATCATGCTCCAAGCGGTGCTGTTCGTTGAATTCCATGATTCCCGCCACAAGTGCCTTGATCACATCATTGAGGAGGACGGGCCGATTCTCCTTGGTGGGCTCGGATTGGTCGACGCCGGGGGACTTATAGGTGAGCGATCCAAACCCGACTATCGCCCTCATGAATATTTCGAGCTCGAGGACTGGCGGATAGGTCGCGCATTCATCTGGAACGTGAGCGACTTTGACGACAGCCGGGTCACAATCGACGAGGTTTGGTTTACGTTCGAATGTGGCCACTCCCCTACCGTCTACTGAGTACCAGCGGAGTCTTCCGAGCGCAGGATGGGTTATGATGTACGTATTGAGAGCCTTGGAAACGCTGGGCTTTGGCTCGTCCGAATGGACCACCCTGGCTTCCGCCAGGCGTTTGATCTCGAGTAGGTCGTCTCGGGTCAGCGCGGGGTTGCTTTGAGGCCGAATGCGGAAAAGAATCGGGTCGAAGACAGTATCGCTGTCGACGATGTTCTTGAAAGACTTGCACACTTGGCGCAAGATCTTCAGGCTGTAGTAGTCGCACCGCACGAAGATGGACCTGATCAGCTCAAAGGGGAGGTCGAAGAGGGGAAACGCAGGTGCAGAGGAAAAGGAAGGGGATGGAGAAGTGGATGAGGATGAGGAAGTGGACATCATGGGCAACTGCTGGGAAATACAGAATGCGCTGAGGGGAAGAAGATGTCGTTAGCAGAGCAGCCGTATATATACTTCAGGCTTCAGCCGCGTCCGTGGGCCCCAAACATGCAGATCGTCAAACTTCCAGATCGTCGTCGATCTTCTGCCCTGCTTGGCTGGTCAATCAAGCAACGGATGCGCTTCTTACACGAGAGATCGATCCTACCTGGCTCGCCGCCTGCTATCACTGAGAGTCTTCCTCGGAAGAAGAGATCTGCTGCGCGCTGCTGACTTGCTCCGGCATTGCGTCGACTTGGCGGTGGTGGTCTGGGACGACGAGGTTGAGCGGAGCGACGAAGTCGGAAGAGTTGCGACTCACGATCAACTCAGCCACCATCATACATTCAATCAATCAGTAGGTAAGCATATACATTCATTGGGATCTCTTCGCTTCGGATGGAATACTTTCAGGCTGACACGAGATGCTGCCCGTTTAGATAGCAGGCCAGCTAGACGTGCCTTCATGACCGGGCCGAAGGACATCTTCGCCACTTGTCGATCTTCCTCGAATTTCCCTCCTGTTGCTGAAACTCTCCTTACTTCTTGCCACCTCGTCATCCAGCCTTCTCCTCCTCCCTCTACCTCATTTACCCAATCTTTGCCACCCGCCCGCAGATTTGTCCTCTCCGACATCGAGTTCTACCACTTCCATCCCTCGAGCCACCCCGACCCCTTTGCGCACGCGCACGAATCTCAAGTCCAGTCGGGGACGTGGTACTTCCACGCAGCGGGAAGCGGCGCGGGCTTCAAGGAGGGCAGCTACAAGGGGCTGGATGTCACCTTCGGGAGTCCGGACAGTCGGTCGGGAATCTTGATTCGTCGGATTGCGAAGATCAGACACCAGCATGAGGATGGACGGCTCGCGATCGACACAGCTGTCGATGGGCCCTCGCTCGTCTGTGATGTCGTACTCGGCGCGTTGGGATTCAGCAAGGTCCGCGATCTCGTCGCTTGGCTTCGTGCGCATCCTTCTGGCTGCGGTCTCGACGCTCTCCATCCTGCTAGCCCCCTTCGTCTCGAGTTTGTTATGCCGGCTGCTTCTTCGTCATCCCACGTCAGGATCTCCCCCACATCTTCGATTCCACTGGAGCTCGGACGCATCTGGGCATGTCCACGACACGGTCTCTCTCTCAAAAAGGCCAAGGATCGCCATTCGGAGAAGCTCAGGCTGCGGCTCGACTACGTCGCGAAGCCGTACCGCTTCTTGAGCGCTCGGCCAAAGAACGGGTTCATCAATCTCGTCTACGCAGTCTTGCTCGATCAAATTGGCGCTGGCAAGGTAGTGAATGGGCAAAGTCGTCCAGTCACAAACACGGCGTCACTCGTGAAGCACGCACCCGCCATCGTCGAGCGTATATGCGCCTCGACACCTGCTTCAGATTCATCATCACGACCAGTACTCGCCACGGACAGTCGCAACCGAACAACCACCACACGGACAGTCACAAACTTCCTTTACCATATCAACTCGGGCGCGCACAGGCATCCATCCGTCTTCGCAGGGTCCGCCGTCCCCACGACGCGAGAGATTGGCGAGCTCTATGGTTCGCTGATCGATTGGGACGGCCAGTTGAACGCGATAGGCTCGAGTTCGACAGCTGGAGGAGGAGGAGGCAAAGTTCAAGCGGGCCGGGACGACGCTGCGAGAACTGAACCACCAGCCACGTCCTCAGGGAAGCAGCGGAAGCGCAAGCTAGAAGAGGAGTCAGAGACGGCCACAACGCTCTCGTTTTCTGTCCATGATGAGCCGAGCGCAGGGCTGCTCAGCGCACGAGGATTGCGGGCGCTCCGGCGGTCATGACTTGACTGCGAGCAAGTAATGTAACGTGTGGAGAATAATAACAAGGAATCAGAACCAAGCAGGTTAGCATTGAGCTTGAGCTCGCGCGTTCATGTTGATGTTGAATCGCTGGCTTGATGAGGCGATGAGGAGTTCCAACACAGTAAAAAAGAAGTGAACGGCGTCGCTTCAGCGGCATCAGCCAGCCACTTGTCCGATACTATGGAACGCCGTTTGGGTCACGGTGATTCACTCGAACGCACGGCCAACGAAAACTGCACACATAGCACCATGTACGACTTCTTCCTTACCACCACCTGTCACCAAACATCACTCTTCTACCTTTTATCTCCATGTCACTCAACTCAGCAGAAGCGGAGGCCTTTCGTCATCAGTTTCATGCTTTCGTTGAGCCTATCGAAGCATTTGTCCGTCAACCGGACCGAGATCTGCTTCTCTTGCCTGTCCATCTCGAAGCCATCCAAGAAAGCTTTGATCTCGTTGCCCCCTTCGCCCTCGTCCTTTCGGAACAGACTTACAACGCAGCCTCAGCCTGTTTGACCGCTCTGCGATCGCAGTTGGAGCAGCTTCAGCACGACGTCGACGAACCAGGGCCGACTCGACACATGGAGCAGCTTGACGACGGCAATTGGGCCATTTTCATCGATCCGGATACGCTGGCCGAGCTCTGCGAGCTTCGTCTTACCGACATCAAGATCGCTGCGCTTCTCGGTTGCTCTTCAAGTACCATCAAGAGGAGGCGCGCAGCGGCTGGCATTTCCAAGCGCCGTCCGCCGATGGAAATGGAGGATCTTTGCCAGGTGAGATACAGGATACATTTGCGCTTTCACCGAAATCATCAGCGGCTTGAATAACAATTTTCTTCATCATTGCATCAAACAGGCGATTGAAGAAGTACGTCGCATGGGAACAGGAGAGGCAGGAGAACGTTGCCTCACAGGCGCTCTCATTGCGGTCGGAGTCTCGATCAGACGGGCAAAAATCCGTGAGGCGGTGCGCGTTCTCGATCCGTTTCCCTTGCCTCCTCGCTGGCGCACCGCCTTGCAAAGAAGGACGTACTACGTCCCCTTCGTCAATTCTCTATGGCACCTCGACGGCCATCACAAACTGATCCGATGGCGCCTCGTCATTCACGGATGCATAGACGGAAAGACTCGTACTGTCACGTACATGCGAGCACACTCAAACAATGCCGCTGCGAGTGTATCAACGTGCTTCTCGGAGGCCATCGAAAAATGGGGACCGCCAAGTCGCGTACGGGCCGACTATGGTGGTGAGAATCTGGGTGTAAAGGAGATTATGGAGCACTACCGAGGTCAGTTACTTCATTCATTCATCCAGCGTGCTTTACGCTTTCTTCTGACTGGCAGCATTTTCATCTACTTCCCAGGTCTTGGTAGAGGTTCTTTCATACAAGGCAGTTCTACACACAACCAGAGGATAGAGCGCCTCTGGGTCGATCTTCAGCGCCTCACAACCGACAAATACAGGCGCGTCTTCGAACACCTGGAAGCGGAGCGCCTGCTGGACACTACCAACCCCATCCACCTGTGGGCGCTCCATTTTGTATATCTGCCACAACTGAATCACGCACTGGACCACTTTGCAGAGCTCTGGAACAACCATCCAATCCGGACCAAGGGCCTCGGAAACAAGTCCCCCCTTCAACTGCGAGCTGAGGGCGTCCTGGAGGCGCGCATGCGAGGAATCGAGATTCTCAGCCCTCTGGGAGACGATTCATTCCTCGAAGAAGGTCTGCGAAACTTCGCCTCATATGGCGTCGACCTCGTGGGACAGACTCGTGCGCGGCGCGACGATGATCCCCATGTCCATATCGATGCCATCGACCACCTGCTACCTCCAGCTCTCCTCGATCCTGAACTGCAAATTCGATGGCGTCAACAGCTTCCTGCTTCCTGGCCACCCTCAGAAGACTTTGGAATTGAGTCTTATTGCCAGCTCTTGCAAATCATTCACGACTACGTTGGGTAAACAGAAATAAAAGTCATTTTGATTGCAGTCTGCCCTTTCTGAGCTTGCAGCTTTGTGTCGTAAAAGAGCTAGTATGCGGGCTGTCGGTTGAGGCGGCGACACTTGTTCTTGTTTGCCTTTGCAATCAGCTTGCAGAACATGCAGGTCCAGTCGTCTTCAGGCTCGAAGTCGTCGTTGTCTGCGGCACAGGCGACGCAGGTTCTGTGGAACCAGCGGACGGGGCAGTCTCTCTCCGATGCGCATTGAATCCATTCCTCGTGCTTGCCGAAGGGTCGACGACCGAGACCTTGACACATGCACCACTTACCCACGTTATTGAAGTCTGGAGCGAGTGTGGGGACGGTCGTGGCGCCTTGATCCTTTAGATCTTGCGGCAGATCGTCGATGAGGTGGATTCCGGCCAAGTCTCCCAGCCAGAAGTCCGTCTGTACGCAGGAACGAGGAACGAGGGTCACTAAGTAACGCGCAGCCACTACTGTGCAGACTGCAGACAAGACAAGTATACTCACTCTCTGCCAATCAATGGACTTCATTCCTCCCACCTTGCCACGAAATCCAGGCACGCGGGGCACCAGAGGCTTGTCCTGTTTTGAGATGTTGATGTAAAGCAATGAAGGATAGGATGACTCAGTAGAAGTAACAGGGATCTCTTCGACGCACTTGTGCAGCTTACCTGACGTGGACAGATGTGCTCAGCTGCGTGAGCTTGAGGAAGAACGAGGAGGCAGTGGTTGCACTCCGTCAGCTCGTTGCGGCTCTGTACATCGATGCGCGGAACTTCTGGGCCAAGGAAGTACTCTCGGAATTCGTCTGGACATTCCTCGTGTTCATGACGATGTAGCAGCGCGAGCTGCTGTACTCCATCTCGAGCTTGGCTCCGTCGACATCCACGGGGGCAAAGATGGCTTGCACCAGCTCGCGACTGCTACCGCGGACTTTGGCATAACTGTGTGATGTGGAGACACGGGGAGAGAGAGAGGAATTGAATCAGCATACAGTACGTTGTATGATAGAGCGCGTATCTGAGCTGAGCCTACCGGAATCCGTTCTCTGCCAAATTCCAACTTTGCTTCTTGAACTCTGCTATGATGTGATCCATGACCTCAGCACTGGTCATTGACCTTTTAATGCCCTTGGAGGTTATGATGCATCCCTGCTTGTACAAGAACGCATTGAGATCCTGCACTGTGCCAGCTTCGCCCTTTGGCTTTCCCTTATTATACATGCTCAGGACCCAGGCCGCGAAAGGGAGGAGTGCGATCTGAGTGAGAGAAATCAGACGACCGTTTGCGTCAGCTATGGTCTTAGGTCTGCACGAATTCGAGAGTGGACTTACCTCATTCTTCGAGATTGCGACAGCGGGGGAGGGAGCTGTCTTCCCTGCCGACGAACGTCCGCGGACGGTAGCCTTGGCCTGTCCGGCGGCAAAGCTGAAGCGAGCTGCCGCGGCGGCGCCGGAGCTGCCGGAGGCGAGAGAGGATGCACTGGTGCTGTGGCTACTGCCGCCGGAGCGCCAGTCGCTCGAGGAATCGCTGGCCAATCCGCTGGGGCGCCGCTCCTCGGGCGTGACGGGCACTCCGGCGGCTCCACCTGAGCTACTGGCGAGGTTGCTTTGAGTGCCTTCCCTCTCCTGTGCTCTGGAAGCTCGTGCTAGGAGGATACGTCCCTATCCATCCGCAGATTGAAGTAGAATAGTAGTCAGTGCACCACCGAATAGATGAACAGCAATGTAACATATTCCATAGACCACTCACGAGCTGCTCGAGGGACATGTCGTTCACGTCTATGGGCGCTGCGTCTGACATTGCTGTCGTTAGTCGTCAACTGCAGGTGAAGAAATAGGTCTTAGGAGGAGGAAGAGATGGGGGGAGAATGGTGGGCATGCAACGACATGGAGAAGGCAATGGACAGTCCCAGTTATATACCTGTCATTATTTCCTGCATCACATCTCACTCTCATTATATTCAGTATTAATCCTTTCAGAATCACAGTTGCAGGACTGAGAGATGCAGAACCTCCGACCTTTGTGCCAGTCCTTTGTGCGAGCGAGAGTATGTGGCCGAAAAAAAGGGTCGCGTCCCTTTGTCGATGACTCGATGGTGATGGGCGATGGCTGAGGGCTGACGGATGCCACAGGGCGAAGAGTAATAGGGTGTGTCGTTCGATTCTGGCGACCAGCAACAGAGGAATGAGAGCAGAGTGTGCAGGTCAGCACTGGATCGATGCGCACAGGTGAAGTGTGAAGCGTACTCACGGACTCGTTGTGGAGTTTCCCAGCATCGCCGACGTTCGTGACTTCGTGTGATTCGCAGGAGGCCGTAGTCGTATTGTCGTAGAGGAAATGAGCCGCGTAGGAGGTGATTCTGTAACAGGAGTAAGAGATGAGGAGGAGCGCAGCTGTGCAGAAGAGTGTGGAAGCAGTGGAAGAGGTGAAACGTCAGCCCGGTGGTAGCAGCTCTGGTCTGTGGAACTTGAGATGGTCAGCCGTAGGCCGTCAACGAGGTGTCAGGAAGCAGCACTGACGGAGCGCGGGCGTGCGCAAGCAGCTGCAGAGTCGTAGGTCCATAGCCAAATGATTGACATAGGCCAATGGGATGCTCGAGGTTTGAGGATTGATCGACGGATGCGCACCGAGGAGCTGTGAACGTGGTGGTGTGCAGCTTTTCATTTCGTTGGGCCGTGCGTTCGAGTGAATCACCGTGACCCAAACGGCGTTCCATACGATACAACACCATCTTTTCACAACACAAGCGGCGTCGAAGGGCAGCTTTTTGGCCTTTCACTATTTTTCCGCGCCGTCTGGATGGCTTCCTGTGCGCCCAGTGGCTACATGATGTGGCTTTGACTCCAAACGCTTCGCGGAGGTGCGGAGTTTTCTCCTCCGTGGTTGCAGGCCAACCCTGGAGGGATGTCAACATCACTTCGGCCAAGTCTGCCAGAACACCTCAATTACTTTCCAGACTGCGCCAAGGTACTCTATAAAATCGTAACTTTCATCCGCGGTCCTCTCTTGGCGACCAGAGGGCATTGTGATGGAAAGCTTTGCGGCGAGAGTTTCTGCACGATAAGTCGGCCTCCAACCTGGGGACACCCATCTTGACATCTGCGACCTGTCCATCGACACAACAACTACAGCAGCTTACAACAGTACCTGCACTATCTGAATGATTTTTCTGCACCGTCTGGACCTCTTTCTAAGAGTGTAGCTCCTACTGTTGGAGGTTTGGAACATGCACGGTTCGGAGGACCAGGATTTTCTGCGAATGAAGTTCACAGTTGCATTCGGAGGAAGTATTCGCATCACCAAAGCTATCCCAGCCAATTCGGACCCAAACACCCTCATACGTGGCCTATTTCTCTGCCAAAAATCACGGCTCTCTACTGGAGGCTTCAGCTTGCGAGTTTGATTGTAGTGTGGTGGGCGTGATGGGGAAGCTTGTGGATGAGAGATCGAGCGGAAGGTGGTTTTGGCATCACGTGCCAGGATTTCGGTCAGGTCACGGAGAGCGCAGGCAGCAGCGACCTCGTCAGCCAACACCTCCCACGAGCAACACCATCGATTTTCCTCTTGAACCATAGCAAACGCGCTGCGGTGTGCTTAGTATATTTTTCCTGCGTCGACCTGCCGGGTTTTTTGAGGCATTGCGTTACGGATATCGAGTTTGGTTCGGGCCACCTCGAAAGTGAGGCAGGATTCCCAGTCCGGGAATTCTCGAGAATAACCCTTGGTCACTGGAGAGGTCAGGAGGCACATTGCCCGCCAGCACCCCTGCGACTCGGCAGAGGCACCTTGTGAGGTCGTAAAAAATGCAAGGAATGATTGGCGCCTCTCAGATTGCCCTGTGTAGATGTGAGCAGTGGCTTCACCTCAGGTGGGTAGGTCATGGATCCGACCTTGAGAGCGCCAAATATGGCAACGACGTCGATTTTAGCCCTACATATCCTCGCGACCTTCTTTACACTGAGGTAGCACCACAAAACACACCTTTCGCTGCTTGGGGGGGGCAGCCCGAGATCATACTCTTGCCCTGACATGTCTGCCAGCATGCGCCAGCTCGACCTCGAAGCTCGAAGGCTCGACGATGGCGGATGGCGGATGGAGCGATTTTCGGCCATGGATGGGAGGAAGGTTACCTCATCGATCGGGACCGTGTCCGACCTCCTCGGCCGGCGTCAATGCTGGTACGGCCGTCGGCCTTACGCTGACGGCCAGGCGGCAATCTCTCCAGCTTCACAGCGGCGAAGTTGCCCATCCTGTGTGCAGCGTCTCGCTGACGAGTATAATAAGTGACGACAGCGCTGGGGATGTGAATGGCCTCCACTGGCGATCCTTGTTGGTGGGACCTCCCGTCGATACTTTCCCGCTGGGGTATAAAAAGCTTAACGCTTTCCAACTTTCGTTCATCCCCCCTTCCACCATCTGTCCAGCCAGGTTTCTAAAACATCGTCCCCTCCAGAGATCTATTATAACCTCTCCAAAATGTCGTCCGCTCCCGAGTTAGTATACCACAACTCCCGTAGTTTCCATTCCGCAGCTCCTATGTCTGATCGCCGTCTCTCCATTCTTTCCATCCCCCAGATTCGACCCTAAGAACATGCAGTTCCGCCAGTTGGGTAACTCTGGCCTGCGCGTCTCGATCCTCAGCTTCGGTACGTGCTTGTGAAAGATCGCCCTCTCGTTCTCTCATGTTCGCTCCTTTCTGATCTGATCCGGAATTCTTGTGCAATTTACAGGCGGTTGGTTGACGCTGGGCGGTACCCAAGACGCCAAAGCGACAGAGGCGTTGCTCAAACTGGCCTTCGAGCACGGTGTCAACACGTTCGACACTGCCGAGGTATACAGCGGGGGCAAGTGCGAGATTGCTATGGGTCAGGCCATCAAGAACCTGGACTATGAGCGATCAGACTGTGAGTACTGAGCATTCTGCGTTGTGGCCTTTCTTTTTGAGTATGAATGACTGAATATCCTGCGACACAGTGGTCATCATCACCAAGATCTTCTTCGGCACGGGCTCCAAGAGCCCCAACGGGAAGGGTCTGAGCCGAAAGCACATCGTAGAAGGCCTCGACGCGTCGCTCAAGCGACTTCAAATGGACTACGTCGACGTCGTCAAAGCGCACCGGCCAGACGTCTCCACGCCCATGCACGAGATCGTCCGCGCCTTCAACCATGTGATCAACACAGGCAAGGCTCACTACTGGGGCACGAGCGAGTGGAGCTCGTTCCAGATTCAGGAGGCGCACGACATTGCCGACAAATTGGGTCTCATCCCTCCCGTGTCCGACCAGTGCCAGTACAACATGTTCCACCGCGAGCGACCGGAGAAGGAGTACGCCCCTCTGTACGAGAAGTATGGGTACGGAACGACGATCTGGTCGCCCCTTGCCTCCGGTGTTCTCACTGGCAAGTACAACGATGGCGTTCCTGACGACTCGCGTCTTGCGAACCACAAAGACATGGCCCATCGGCTGACGAGCGAAGAAGGCAAAGCAAACATCGAGAAGGTGCGCAAGTTGACCGAGATCGCCTCTTCGCTCGACACAACCCCGACCATCCTCGCCCTGGCATGGTGTGCGTCCAAGAAGCACGTGTCGACGGTGATCCTTGGAGCGACCAAGCCCGAGCAGTTGGAGGAGAACCTGAAGGCGTTGGATCTGCTGGAGAAGCTTACTCCTGAGGTGGATGCGAAGATTGAGGAGGTCCTGGCAAACAAGCCTGAGGCCGAGTCGACTTGGGGAAGGTAGGATGTTGAGCAGCAGCTTTCCACCTTTCCTACCTTACTCCGTCGCATAATATCGCTCTGGCACTGTTTACCTGTCAAAATAACGAGATAAATCGACTATTACGTGAAGAGACGTTTGGTACATGGTCTGATCTTGATTAAGCACTGGGATGATTCGACTACTGTTGAGGAACACCGTTGGATAAGAACGGCATAACTTTGGCGAGCCATGGTCCAGGCTGATCCATCATCGGCAAATGACCCGCGTCAGCAATAATCTCAGACCGCATGTTCGCTCCCACTTTGAGTCCTGATTGTGCCAGTTCCCTGAGTGTGTCCGGCAAGGCGCCATCGTTGGCGCCCGCAACGAGAAGTACCGGCGTGCCAGTGCGCTTGCAAACAGAAAGCAGACCTTCGACGTGGCTGTCGTCTCCGCATCCCGCGGGAGTAAGTAGGTCGTAGTTCTGCAGAGCACGGGCACCTGCGACGAATCCGTGCACAGGCGTTTGGGTGATCATGGCGGTGGTATGCGCGAGAATCTGAGCTCGTCTCGGATAGGAAAGCTCGAGCTCGGTTACCCCTGGGCCGTCGCCCGACGAGGAGGCGGGGAAGAGTGCTTTGTACCACCGGGGTAAAGTCTGCTCTGCCAAAGTCGCCATTCCGTCCGTTGAGTTGAGCACGAGCTGGATCCGGTCGTCCCACGCCTTGATGTTCGCTTCCGGTGACTTTGCCTGCGTATCGCAAGCCACGATCCGCTGAGCGCGGCTAGGATGTCGCATTAGGAAAGCCAAGGCAGTCGCTCCGCCCTGGGAGACTCCAATGACCGCGTGAGCTTGGGGGATACCGTATGATGAGAGCACAGTTGCCGTGTCGTCCGCCAGCTGGGCCAGGGTGCAGGGCGTGGGCGGAATGGAGGAAAGACCATGTCCACGCTGGTCGTAGGTGATGACGTTGTAGACAGTACGGAGGTGGCTCAGTACGTGGTCCCACATCGTCAGGTCAGTCATCAGGCTGTTGATGCAGATGATGGTTGGGGCCGATGCCGCTGAAACATTCGTGGCAGTGTGGAGAAGGGACGAGATGATCTGACCATCGGGGGTTCGAATCATGTTCCTCATCGTGGGCGCAGGAATCGCCGCCTTCGTCGACCCAGTTCCCGGCACAGGCACAGGCACAGGCTCGAGACTACGGCCGTCGACATCGAGAGCGACGAGGAAGCGAGAGACCATGTTGTATGTCGCAGCGGTGGCGGTAGCTTCCGTGATAGCTCGATCGGCGAACAACGCGGGAACTTTCAGGGCGTCCTTGATTTCGTCTGATTCGGCGGCACGTCTTCGACCCTCTGCGAGCAGGAGATCCCGAAAGTGTGCAAATGTCGAGTCTTGGACGCGGATGTCGAGAGTCGACTCGTCTGTGAAAACCACGGAGGCCGCTTGGAGCTCCGACAGTGGGCCTCTCGGGGGAGTCAGGTCTGCAATCTGGATGCGAGTCGGGGTCGGTTCTACGCCAGTCAGCCGGACGGCGGAGAGGACGTCGTCTTTGAGGCCACCTTCTTTCCGTGCCACGATTTCGTGTTGAATCCATTCAAACTGGAAATAACACAGAATTCATCAGCTTTCCTTTCGACACGCTCCAAGTGGAGCTATCAGAAATGACCACTCACCGCAGCTCGATTCCGAGCGGCAATGCGCAAGATGATGATCTCCCGTACATCAGGAGGTAAATGCACGCTTGTATGGGAGCGAACGGCACCCAGGAGGGCGTTCCATCCTGATGCGTATGCGGGCGATTGCAGCAGGGTACCGTCGAGCGGGGTCAGACCTCGGGCACCGCGTCGAGCACGAATCGCGTCTGCGATCGGCGAGGTACCTGGCGGCGGATAGATCGGCGGGACTCGAGGCATCACTTCAACTGTCACCCAGATCTAGCCTCAGTGTGTGTATACAACTTCCAAAGGGGAGAATCTAGAGCGGCGAAGCTGGGATGCGGTCCGCGCTTTTATACAGGTGGGGAGGCTGCCGGAAATCACGGCAACTCCGTTCCCCCGCGTGGGCTCTTTGGATGAAGCGCTCCTTGCTGCGGATGGCACCGCCTCAACGTCTGGCAGCTTTCACACTGAAGACTGAAGTGCATGCATACACGTCGTGCGGCGCGTCCACAGTCAAGAAGCCGCCCTCGCTTCGTTTGCCGATCTCCCATCTTCACGGACTTTCGCGGGAGATCCTGGTCGCACCTGCCCGCCGGAAAGGTTCAACAAAGGTCGTTTGATATTTGATCGACCAGAATCTCGCGCCTCGCCCGAATCTTCTGGAGTCTTCTTATTAAGTATGGTCGGACCCATTCGCGCTACGGGTCCCCCAGATCCGTTGCCGCCGTCGTCAGCCGCATCCACCTCCGCTTCGGCTTCGTTCACTCCACGCCGCGCATCGTGCGAATTCTGTCGGAGACGAAAGATTGTAAGCCTTGGACACCCACGATATCTTCATATTTACTTCTTAATTTTCTGACTTTTCCTCTGCCTGTTAAAAGCGATGCGATGGCCAGGACCCTTGTGCGGCATGCACGCAAAGAAAGATCGTATGCGTAGTGAGCAATCTTTCTCTGACAACCAAAGTGTCCCAATTCCTGCACATCTGACCTCGATGTTTCATCAATCACAGTTCAAAGTGGAGTCCCCAAAAGGACGCCCGCGGCGTTCCTCAAGAAGGAGCATCGGATCAAGCAATCTTCGCGAATCAATTTCAGCCATGGACACATCCCCGGACAGTCACCTTTCGATTTCAACCAGACCGCAGCCACACCTGTCTTCAGGGTTTTACATCGGCGCTATTGCCCGGCCCGCGGTTCCTCACTCGCAAGTGTCCAAGACAGACCACAACTTCGACATCCATCCCGAGGACATCGCTACTCCCTTCTGGGTTCAGTTAGGCGGACGGCAGGGTACCGTCGCTGCTGCCCTGCAAGACATGTGGGGCCGCTATTTCGGCCCTCGGGATGCTAGCGGTGCAGCTCATCAGCCTGCATCTTCCTTCCTCAATCCAGCAGCAAGCGAGAATCTGGGTACGGTGCCTTCTGATCACGCCCGTTCTGCTAGTAGTCAGGCAGATGATGGGCCATCAGTCCAAGCAAACCAAGGACAGGCGCACAGCGAGTCACGCAAGGGTACTCCATTCCCTCAGACCATCTCTGACATAGAGAATGATGAATTCCACTGGGTCGCTGACGTGAGTTATCAGAGCCTTTGCGAGCGCCAAGTTCAACACCATGTGATCTCATATCCCCTTCTCATCGTTCCCCTACAGTTCGATGACAGTATCCAGTTGATGATTCAAGGCATGGTCGAGCTCAGCTGCAACGTCTACGGTCAACTTGGATGCTCTTGGATCGGAAAACCCTTCTTTTTCGTCCATATGATGCAATTGGACCCGGCCCAGCGCATGTTTGACGAAGAGAGCGAGCCAGGAGGGAGCAACGGCGCCATCAACCCGCTTGACGAGATGAGTCTCGATCGTATGCTCTCCATGATCGAGATCTTCTTTGCACATCATTTTCTGGCCGCCCTCTTCTCCAAGTCGATGATCATTGATCAGTGCAGAGAGTACAAGCTCGGTCGGAGAGACGCAAATAACGAAGGCTCGTCCGCTGCCGATTCCAATGAGCAGCAGCAACAAGAACGACGACAGAAACAAAATCTGCCGCCCCCATCACCCTTGCTTTTAACTACCATCATCGCCGAGGCGATTCCAGACTCGATTGAAGACGAGGAGGATGAGCTCGTGGTCGACGCTGCGAGACGTCTGCGCACTCGACTGTTGCTGTATGCCGAGAGCTTGATGTACAAAGCTCCCATCGAACCCGTCACCGTCGGTTCTCACTCCGCGTCATCACCACGGACATCCCTCTCCTCTGCCCCGTCGTCTCCTTCCTCGTCCGCATCAACGCGTGAAGCACGCGCCCAGGAGAGGATGCAACGCAGCGCTGGCGAGGAAAAGGAAGAGGGGGAGGAGGATGGCGAGGACGAAGCTGCACTTTACGACCTGTCGACGATCCAAGCTCTCGTTCTGATTGGCGCCCGCGAACTGTGCGAAGGCACAAGTCCACGCAAGGCGGCCTGCTACATTGGTGTGGTTGCGCGCATGTTATCGCATATGCGCGCCAAAGAGCGTGCAGCGCGTTTGAAGCCGGGCAGTCGAGGCAAGGGAAAGGAAAAGGAGGGGGCCCGGATGGATGAGGCGCAGTCGTCGCCCGGTACGACATATCGTGCTGTCAATGAGGAAATCCGTATCAATGTGGTAAGTCCCATGATCGTTTCCCTTTCGTGGTTACTCTCTTCAAGGAGCGTCTTCACGAAAACAGTACTGGGAGCGAACGCTTACAATCACATCTATTCGCTATCGTTGCGGGCGAACAGGAATGGTTCATCACTGCCACTTCCGCCTGGTTCTTCTGTCAGCTCGAGCGACCCCTGGGCTCGCTCCTACCCCCGGCTTCCATCCTCCGTTTCCCGCCTTTGCGGATCTGCCGTTCCGCGTCGCTCCAGATGGACAAGCGACGATTGCACATCACCAGCCTTCGACGCCAAGCCCAGCTGGTCGAGCAACTTTGGACGTGCGCAACGGTGACGGTGACGGTGTGCCTGACACACGACTTGCACCCTTCCAATCAGGACGCGAAGAAAAGTAGCCAAGGCGGAGGCCCTGCGGGAGACGGGCAGACGTGGCAGGAAGACCGGCTGAGGAATCCTTTGCATCAGTTGGGACGGACCAAGGTGAACATGCTGGAGCTGTGCGAGCGGATCCAGCATTACCTTGATGATTATTTGAGGGATATGGAGAAGAATAAGGCGCCCCCGTCCGCGTTGGCTTTCCTGGAGGCTTCCTTCATGTGAGTGTTTTCCTCGTTGTTCTCGCGCGTTCCTGCGCCGACTTCTTGTTCCGGGGCTGGACTGAGAACTCATTTTTTTAAAATCCGGGTTTCCAGGTCGATCTACCTCCATACGCTTTTTCCGACGATGACCGAGGCCGACATCAACTGGAACACAGGCCTCTACTTTCGCCATAACACCTTCGACCTCTACCTCGCTGCGACGAAGCGGATTCTCGCGGCCCTCGAACCCTGGGCGTCGACCTCGCGCACGAGTTTGAGTCAGGAAATGTTCTCGAGACGGTACGGAGGTGTGCAGAAGCAGCTCGCGAACATCTTTGTGCTGGCGCTGGATGCGTGCCAGAGGGGGTTGACGGTCATTGTGGAGTATTTGAATACGGAAACGGCGTTTGGTGAGGGCACACATGATGGACAGGGGCATGAGCATGGGCAGGCAGAGAGGCGCGGAAGCGGAACAAAACGTGGTGAAGAAGGAGCGCCGGCTCAGACAGCGAGCGGGTGGCTGATGCCCACCCGCGCGGTACTGTTGTACATCTCTGCGAAGGCCCAGATCGAAACGCTGCTGGAGGTCGCAGAGCAGGCACAACTGGCAAGCGGCTCGGCGTTTCTTCGCGTTGCGATTCACGCGCGTCGTGTCGAGGAAGGCTACACGCTCTGCATCTGCCAGATCAGGCAGGGGATGCAGGCTCGTACGAGTGCTCCTCGCGCTCGGGGTGCAAGTTCCGCAACCGCGACGGCGGCGACAGCTGCAGCAGCAGCAAGACCGACGGCTCCGGAGATGCAGATGTCCAGCGCAGAACCTTCGACTTCCTCTGTTGTCTCAACGACGGCGACGGGGAGTGTGCCGTTCGGATTCCTGATGGACGGGCATCTCGGCGGGCTTACGGCTCCGAGTATGGACTCGGCGGGCCAAGTCACTGGCATGTCCCACCTGGACGGAGTGCTCTCTTCTCAAGCTGGCATGGGCATGGGCGGGGGTAGTGGTAGTAGCAGTAGCCCCGGTGGGCCCTTCTCGATCGCTGGCCTTCTTGCTCCAACGGGCGCGGGGCCTGTGGGTGGGATCGGCCCCGGTGCTGGCGCCACTTCTGGCTCGTTCCTCTCGCCTCCTCTCGTCGGCATGGCGCCCCCGCTGGGCATGGGAACGACGATGACGGTTCACAATGCTGCAAGTGGTAGCGGCTTCACGACGGGCGGCGGCGGTGTTGGCGGTAGCGGAGATGCGCCCCAGCCTTTTGCGCCTGGTGATGATCCGCTCTCTTCGCTGTGGTGGAACCAGCAGGCATCGGCTTTACCGCTCTCACTGCCTACTGTGACCGGGCCGGCACTTGTTGATGCTGCCTCTCAATTCTCGTACAGCAGTGGCTGGCCGACGACTTCCTTCTCGGCCGGACCAGGGCTGGCCACGTACCCGGGCGGGGCCATGATGCCTCCTGTTGATACCAGCGGCAGCGGCGGGATGCCTTCCACGACGCCTGAAGACAATAATAGCAGCAACAACAACAACAACGACAATATGAACCTCAACGTCAACGAAAACAACCAGAATGCTACAAACATCGACGGCATGGTGTCGATGGACACTAGCGTGTGGGGGACGGCTACGATTCCGGACAGTTGGCTGGCGGCCACGTTCTATGACAACATGGAGGCGCTTCGGATGAGTGGATGGAACCTTGCTTGAGACAGCGAGAAGAAATTGCCTTCTCAGTCAGCCAGCCGTGGCCAACTTAATTATTGGAGCTTTCACTTATTTTCCTGAAAGCCGCGATCGATCGATTATTCCTGTTTGCCTGTCATAATTTACTCGTCTTTTTACGATGTTCAGCGTCTTCCTGCTCTGCCTCCTTCAGCACGATGGGTAACGCATCTCGCATCTGGCGTACGAGAGTGTCGGCGTCGTCGTCCTCAAGTTCGTCACGTCCGTGTCCAAAGGCCCGGAGGAGAGAGATCGATTCGGGAGAGGCTCCGCGGAAGAGCGGGGTTTGGCTGGACCCTTGAGATGGAGAAGGATTGCGTGGAGTTGAGCCTGGTAGTGGGGGAGCGGGCACGATGTGGAAGTGCAGATGGGGTACGACTTGTGCGTAGACTTGATTTGTGATCACCTGAAGCCGGTCGTCGCCGAGCGCTAGGACGAATGTTTGGTATCAAAGTCAGCTTCCTTCGGGCCTGCGCTCCCACATTGATGCCCCCGAATATTTCTCTCACCTTTGCCAACCATTCGAGTGACGAGGACGAGAGCACGAGCAAAGGCGGCCGCATCATCTAATCCCAAGTCGCTGAGTTGCCGGACGTGCTTGCGTGGAATCACAAGCGTATGGCCCCGCCGAATGGGTAGGATGTCGAGGATGGCAAAAGTCGAAGGATCGGAGTAGGTCACATACGCAGAAGGGGAGGCGGAGGCGGAGGTTGAGGTGGAAGTGGAAGCTTGGGAGGATTGATGAGGATAATTCCGTGCGATGGCGCAGAAGGTGCAATCTTCGTCCTGCCCGTCGTGAGCTCGGGACTCGTCTGTACGGAAAGCGGCGAGCGTATGGCTTGTCATCTTCTTGAAGTCCTCGGGGTCCTTGATGCTTGATGCTTGATGCTTGATGGCTTGATCTTTGATGCCTTGATGATAAGTAAAGTTGAGGCTTGAGGGTGTCGAACGATGAATTTGCACAGGCCACCCGTAGAGGATCTCTTGCTGGATGGCGTAGTTAAATCAAGGCTGTTCTGGGACAGGGATCTTGTTCTACCACGCCTCACCGAGCTCGCGAACTGCTACTGAACTTGCTGCCTTGCCTCAAGGACAAAGTCGACAGCTTGCACGAGAGGACATCGAAGCGACGAGCTGAGCTTCAAGCTCGAGGAGGGACCACGGAAATCACGGCCCCCGCCCATGCTCTCGCCGCGATTTCCGACCTGTCCGACCACCCCGCCCCACATCCGCGATCAACCGACTTTCGCACTTTCGCACCTTGCTCCCGCGTACTTTTATAACGCAAAGACGACCTCGTTCCTATTTACTCTGACCGTCTTCCTATCCATCAGTCCATAAAGGGAGCAAAGCGCTGAAATTCCTTCCCACCTGCCCTCGTCCACCCACGAGCGTTTATTGGGCTTACATCTCTCGTCCCCGTCCCCCCTCTGAACAGCCACAGGCAGGAAACCACAAAACATGCAGATCTCAACCTTCCACCGCCACAGCAGACTGGCACTGACCGCCTGCCTCGCGACGGCCGCCTTCCTGCTGCTCCCCATCAGCATCGACGCGCACTCCATGACGAAGGAAGAAGCTCTCGCGCACGCCGATCGGCAGGAGGCCATGTTCCACTGCATGCCCGCGGTCGAAGCTTACACCCTTGCACGCAAACGGCAGACGCAGTTACGAATGGGAGGAGGAGGAGGGCAAGAGGAGGCTGAGCGGGTGGATGGGGGACAAGCTGCTTTTAGGGCTGGGGGACTGCTTGACGATCCTATGGCTGCATCTCAGCTTTTCGTCAATGAGCAGGCGTCGGTGGCGCAGATGGACCAGTTCAAGATTCGTAATTCGACTTGTGTGCTCGGTAAGCCCTGCCCTTCTCCGTTCTCCCTCCTTTTTCTCTCCAATTGAGCTCAAACGTCATGTTCGCTTTTCATGTTCACAGCGCCTGAGGTCACGGAAGGTCCATACTTCCACGACCGGGGTCATCCCATCCGTAGACACATGGCGGAGTATCAGCCCGGCTTGCCATTCGTGAGTGCTCTTCCGAAAATCGCGCGCTGGGCATCTTTTGACGAACATACGCTTACCGTTCACATCATTGAAACTCGTGTCCAACTTGATCTCAAATCACAGATCATGAATATCGGAGTCATCGACGTCGAGACGTGCAAACCAGCCGAGAACATCCTCGTCGATGTATGGTTGGCAAATGCTACAGGGGTACGTGTTCTTCAGCCAAGAAGCTAAAGAGACTCAATTTCGTGTACATCCTGCTAACAACGCCGCCCTCGCTACCCCCACAGTACTACTCTGGACATCCAGTCCCCCACCCTCACCTCAAAAACGAGAAGCCGGCAGATTCAGGAAAGAGAAGAGGACTGCTAAGCGCCTACCCACGCACCACCGAGCGCGAGAACTGGCTCCGCGCGGCCTACCCAACCGATTCTAACGGCGTCGTCCAATTCACAGTGGGTGGCTCCGACGTCTTTCTTTTGGCTTTCATGCGCGCTAGACGTGCTGACTCTTCTCTTTTGTGTCCCCAAACAGTCCATCTTCCCGGGGTACTACACGGGTCGCGCCACACACGTCCACGCGCGAGCTTACACGGACTGGACACCCCTGCCCAATGGCTCCTACGTCGGCGGACCCCTCGCGCACATCGGTACGTTCGCCCCTCCTCCCTCCATTTCCTCGCATTTTTTCTTTCTGACTCTTGTAACCCTCCACCCCCGCTCTTTGGAACAACAGGACAATTCTTCTTCGAGGACGAGTTGAACGATTCGATCGATAAGTTGGCGCCGTACAGCGAGAACCCGATCAGGCATACCATCGGCCGCACGCGTAACTGGGCCGACAGTCTCGGTGAGTTCCATCCCCTCCAATCCTTCCCAAACTCAACCTCTCCACAACCCTTCCAGAAGTAGCTAACCACGCTGTCCAACCTTTAGACATATTCAACACCGCCCAAGAAGGCGGCTACCAGCCCACGTTCGACATCGATTTCCTCGGACACGTGCTCTCCCAGGGTCTGGTGGGGTATGTGACGATGGGGATCAACATGTCGCAGGTGTTTGAGCACTCGGCGTGGGATCCGCAGAGTTCGCGGCCAAAGTTTTCCTGAGAGTCGGGCGAAAGGGGGACGAGTTGTGCAGAGTTGGAGATCGACACACCTTTGGCTTCTGTCTCGACGGAGGGGAGGTAACACGTAGGATCAGTACTTCCTGAGGGCCCGCTAGCGCAAATGCCAAATATAACAAGCGTATCATACTCAACGCTCACTCCGTCAATCGATCCTCACGCGAACTTGCCCTTCCCAGACCACGATCCCTGTTGTACATAAAATGCTTGCATGTCCTCTTGTTTTCCAATTCCATTGCTCCGCTTGCTCGCTTCCTTGCTATTTACTACTTCTTCTTGACCACGCGCAACAACTGCGTGCCCTCGCGGTTGTACACCGTCCTTCGATCCGGGTCGTCGTCCTCGACGTGCTCGAAGTGGAAGTGCCGTTTGAGGAGGGCGAAGAAGCGCTTGTCTGCCTTTTTTCATTGATCAAGTTGGAAGAGGGGTTGTCAGTGCACGTGCTCTGGTAGATGGGGCAGGAGGAGTCCAATCAGAAGAGGGGAGGAAGAAGTCTATCTCACCTTGCGTCGTTTCTGGTAGCAGAAGAGAATCTCCGTCGACGGCGTGCTGAGCTCGACCATGGTATCCACGAGGGGCTGGAAGGCGATCTCGAGGTAGACGCAGTCTGGGTTGGGAAGGATGAGGGGGAAGTTTGGGTGAGTGACGTGCGGCTTGCCTCTTTCTAGGGAGACAGGGGGACGACTCACCTGCTAATAGTAACACCTCTGGTTTGGAAGGGACGTCCTCTGGGATCGGCTCGCCCCTACGCAGGGAGGGGAAGAAGTAACATGAGCGTTCAGCCCCCGTCACCCCGCGACGCAATAAGCGAGCAGAACCCCAAACTCACCAGTTGAGCTCCTTCACGATACAGGGCGATGGAAGACCAGTTCCCGACCCGTCCTCCGCCCTCGCCACTTCCTCGTTGAGCTCCAAGTTCCGCTGCATGAGCGCCATCATCGCACTAACACAACGCAAAAGAAGGGGGACGGGGGGATCAGCCCATCAACGACAGACACAACGAGAGAGACGAAAAGAACACTCACTCCTGATCAGTAATCCAAACCGTCCCGCCCAGCCCCATCCTCGCACAAAGTAAGCCCAACAACCCCGTCCCAGCGCCTAACTCCAACACGTCCTTCCCCGCCCATCGCTCCGCCCACCGCTCTGGTGAGCGGGCGAGGTAGGCCCCCAACACCTCCGCAGCAGGCCAGATCCGTCCCCCGCAGCCATTCGCGACGTCCTGCAGAAGATGGACGTCGACGTACCCCTTCTCCGCCGAAGTAGTGGGCACAGGCGGGCGCGAGAGACCAAAAGTGATGGGAGGCCGTGCGGGTGAAGTTGTGGTGAAGTAGCGGACGACGGCGCGGGTGTCGCCTTCGATGGCGGCGCGCTGGGCGGGGACGAGGGTGTTCCCTTCGTTGAGCTTGTACCGTAGTTGGCCGTTCGCCAGGCGCGTCTTGTCGGCTGTCTCCTCGCCGTGCTCATCCTCCTTCGCGCCGCCGCCGCCGCCGCTGTTGTCCTCGTCGTCGCCGGCGCGGAGGAGATGGCGGAGAGGATCGGCAGCGTCCAGACGCTCGTCCTCCTCCCACTCGCGTCGTATTCTCTCGCGCTCGTCCATTCACTCACTCACTTGCTCGCTCACTCGGCCCACTCAATCGTGGAGATGATGATGAATGAACGAATGAACGGGAAGCTTTCGCACGACGAGATTGGGTTGATGGTGGGAGGAACACTGGACTACATACTGGGCTGCTAATACTAGCTATGTACGCCGGCATTGAACAGGAGGGAGATAAGTGGGAGGCCAGCAGTATGTATCGTAGCTTGTTTCAGCGCGGGGATCATAGAAGTACAGAACAGCGAAGGTGGAGCCAAGACGAGGGAGAGGAGGGGAGGGAGTGAAAGGAGTGAAAGAGTGAGGTCGACCCAGCTGACGGCCGACAGGAGGTTTTTCTAAGATGCTGCAACAGGAGTGAAAGGATAAAGGGGGCGGGTGATGGCGAGAAGCAGAATGTCCGATTAGGGAAGAAAGGAGAGAGAGAGAGAGCGTGTGTGTGTGTGTGGATGAGAGAGGATGTGATTCGACCTCAATACCCGCCGCCGCCAGCGTACCCGCCAGCGCCGTTGTTGGGTGGGTAACCCATCTTCTGCCCGGGAGCGGCCAGCCGCCCAGGCATGCTCCGATCCCCACCACCGCCGCCGCCGCCGCCGCCTGCGCTGGACTGGTTGTCGAACTCAGACCCAGCGCCACCAGGACCCAGCAAAGGATCCTTCACCTCCCTTCAGGAAGGAAGGAAGGTAATAAAGAAGGATAAAAAGGGGTCAGCTTCCGCAAGAATTTTCCACCGATTCGTGGTCCTGTTACATACCAAACGGCCGACTTGGACCCCACCGAGAACTCGAGGTCCTCCTTGGTGATGGAGTCCCAATACTTATACACCATCATGACGGCGAGGAGCATGCAGAGGACGCCGAAGAAGGTGCCGTCGAGGTAATGTTTTGCGCCCTCGCAGATCTGGTCGGAGAAGGCGAACATGAGGATGCAGCCTGCGGCGAAGAAGAGGGCGCCGAAGGCGATGTCGCCCAGCGGCCAGCGGTCGTCCAGGGTACGGATGACGAGGACGACTTGGAGGAAGACGTAGATGAGGACGCAGACGATGGGGAAGATGAGCTGGACTATGTAGAGGCCTGCCTGGGAGGTTGGTGACATTCCTGCGATGCCCTTGAAGGTGGCTGTCGAGATGAAGAAGCCGACTCCGAAGAAGACGAGCGAAGAGAGCCGGAGGAACTGAACACATACACACACAAAGAGAGGGTTCAGCTGGACGCAACATAGACCGGCGCTCAAGTGGGACAGGACGCACCCATAGTGACTGTGGTGTGCCGTCCTCTGCGAACTGGAAGCCGACGAAGCCGTTGACGAGCAGACACCAGAAGATGGCGGTGGAGAGGCCGACGTATACCGCCGTGAACCAGAGATAGACCTGTGAGTAGGTCGGGATGATAGCCGAGTCGAGGAAGATGGCGAGGATCTCGGACAGCGCATAGAGGTAGAAGAAGAGGACGATCTCCTTCCTTCCCACGGCGGTGTACTTGGAGCGGACGTGGTAGACCATGATGGTGGTCATGATGAGCGCGGCGATGTGTACGAAGCAGGTGGCGGGCTCGAAGATGATGGTGCCGCCGATCTCGACGTTGCGGGAGTAGCAGGCGGGCTCGAGGCCCATCCCGTTGGAGCCGAGCAGCGGGCACACCACGAGCGCGACGGTGTCGCAGATGTCGTCGTACTTGCCGAAGGAGAACCCCATCGTGAGTGAATGCTGGGCTGGGCTGGGCTGAGTCGCGCGCGCGTTCACTCTCTGTTCTCTGCGAAGTACGAAGGTGTGTAAGGTAGAAAGAAGCAGTCAGGAGCGAGTGTGTTGCGGACGAGATCGACATTCGACAGGAGCTGCTTGCCATCGATTCACCTCCATACACCGGAACGCCGAGCCGAATCACCGGCCAGCTCCACACTACTCAGAGGAGTAGCGGTCAGTGGGAGCGTCACTCTCGCACTCCAGAGTCGAGACTGACTGACTGACTCCTTCTCTCCAGTTCGCCATGCATGCTGCGACTTCCGACTTCCGAACGGCAAACGGTGATGAGCGCTTCCCTACCTTGTTGTTCGAAGCCATATTATTGACCTGTGCCTGCATCCTGATCCATATCTCCAAACCCAGCAAAAACAAGAATCGGAGCTGACTTTCTCAGGCCTCCCGCCTCAGCCCAACCCAGCTGCTGTCCAGCGACCACGCACCAGCCAGGAGTCATGACCCACGGGGCTCAGGCGTCCACGCCACAGATTCTAGGGGCGCCTTGCTTATTGTTCTGCAGTCTGCATGTCGTCCCGTGGCGGTCCCGCAACTCGGGAGCGAGCAGGCAGAGCTCACGCTGACCCTTCTCCAGTCTACACAGTTATATAAACGAGCTCCCAGCTGCTGACTTTTTTTTTCACCTCTTCTGTCCTCATCCCTCCCCGCCCCAGTCTGTCTTCCGTTTCCCTCGCCTCCCAAAATTCTTCCTCCATACAACAAACACTTCACAACCATGTGGTGTCGACAGTTCACCAGACAGCCCCTCGGCTTCTCACTCGCGGTGATCGTTGGCCTCCTTGCCGTCGGCACCGAAGCCTCCCTCATCCCCAAAATACACGGTTCCAGCCATGTCGACCTCCTTCCACGCCTCGGACCTGGTGCCACTCAACGCCCAGAACAGCTGTGCACCTTCAACGCGGACCAATCCGACAACTGCGCTCTCACTGTGTGCGATGTAGACAGTAACTACTGTGACGCTAACGAAGCAAACTGCGGTTACCATTGCCAACTACTCCAACTTGGCGACCGAGGTTGCATCGCCGACAACGAGTGCAGCCAAGGAGGCTGCATCGAGGGGACCTGTACCATGGTCTCCACCGGAGGCAGCTGCCATCTCAACCGAAACTGTGCATCGTCGCTCTGCAGCGAGGGTGGAATCTGCGTCGACCCCAGTCCGGCCTCGCTCAAGATCAACGAAATCTGCACGGTCAACGAGCAGTGCAGTACAACCGACTGCAATGCCGCCGTCGACTACACCCCCTACTGCCGCGGCGGCGGAACCATCTGCGAGAGCGTCTCTCGGTGCAATGGATACCAGCTCGGTCACACATGTGCCTCCAGTGCAGAGTGCAGTGAAGGAGCCTGCGTTTCCGGGACATGCCAGAAACTCCCCGTCGACGCCGTATGCACCAAAGATGCGCAATGCAACACCTACAACTGTCAGTCTTTCGATGGTGGAGATAAACACTGCATCGCCGCCGGCGGCGGTGACTTTTGCGGCACTGCAGCAGACTGTATCACCGGCGCCTGCAACCTCACCCCCACGAATGGCTACCACTGCAAACAGAACAACTACGGCGAGACGTGCCGCGACAATCGGGACTGCCTGAGCCGCGTCTGCTCCGGTAGCTCGACCTGTCTCGCTCCTGTCGCGGCTACCTGCTCCAGCAACACCATGTGCGCCTCGAACCTGTGCGAGAATGGGAAATGCAGCAAGCTCCGAGAATCCGACGCTTTCAACAAGGCGGCCGAATGTGCGTCGGGCCTGTCCGCAGGCTTCTACTCGCAGTGCGGACCTGTAGGATGCTATCTTTCGGGGTTTTGCGCCGCGAGCAAGGACGGAGACGCCTGCATCGTCGATGCAGACTGCAGTTCAGCTTCGTGGTGCTCCGGAAGCATTCCCGGTTCCAAGTCCGGCACGTGCGCAGCGGGAAAGCGCCCTGCGAGCACGACGACAACCACCAAGCTGACCAGCACGACCTCTAAGCCAGCCAGCACGACCACTACTGCCAAGTCCAGCACCACCACAACCTCAGTCAAGACCACTACTGCTTCACAGTCGACCACCTCCAAGTCTACGAGCACCACTGTTAAGCCTACGACTACGACGTCGTCCAAGCCCGTCAGCACCACAACGTCGACTAAGCCTGCCACCAGCAGTACCACCAGCAAGTCTACCACTAGCACCAAGGCGACCACCACCATCAAGACGACCACTAGCACCAAGACGACCAGCACTACCACGACCGCCTCTTCAACCCTCAAGCCCTCCGCAGCGGCCTGCACAGCCAACGCAGTTTGCTCTTCGGGCTACTGCCGCAAGCCGCTCCTCAGCGACGGCACCACACGTGCGGCTTCGGGCACATGCGACACGAAGAAGGCGAGCGGTGCGAAGTGCTACCAGAACGGAGGGTGCCTGAGCGGGACGTGCGACAAGACGAAGGGTGTTTGTGCTTGAAGGGGAACTCGAAGTGGGGGTGGGACCGGCCCGGACAAAAGTTTAGGAGCTAAGGGTCAGGTTCAGAACGGCCTCAAAGGGACGACCAGGAGGTGCTTTTCAAGACGGACACTGAAGATTTATTTCATCGGACACGTATCTTCTTCTGCTTCTTTCTTCCTTTGCTCTCTCTTTGGCCCTATTTGTTAGAACAATCAGCATCAATGTCACCAAGGAACGTCACGGGAGAATGGAGATTGCAGTCAAGCGCTTTCAGGTCATTGTCTATGCACTCACATATTCAATAATTGGCAGTGCAGCCGCAAAAGTGTCTTCTGTCGATGAAGCGATGAAGCGATGAAGTCCGGCCCATACGCACGCAATTTATCCGAGCTTCACACGCGCCACACGCGTCTTTATCCGAGTCCGCACCAGGCACAAAACCACTTTGTGCCTGGCCAGCAACAGCCACCAGCCGCCAGCGCGCGAGCAGAGGAGCGCTCAGCGGGAGCGGCACTGCGGCAGCGTCCAGTCACTCCAGATAGACTGACTCCTTCTACTCTCGAGTCTCCATGCTGCGAAGTCCGATTTCCGAGCCGTCGAACAGTAGTGAGCGCTTCCCTTGTTGTTCGAAGCCATATTGACCTGTGCCTGCCTGCAGCCTGATCCACATCTCCAAACCCAGCGAACACTAAATCTGAGCTGACTTGTGCAGGCCTCAGGCCCACCCAGCTGCCCAGCGCCCAGAAGCCAGGACCCACGGGTTCAGGGCTTCAGGCGTCCGCCCACAGAGTCTAGGGGCGCGTTGATTATTGTTTCGCAGTCTGCATGTCGATTGTCGTCCCGCAGCGGTCCCGCAACTCGGGAAGGAGCAGGCAGAGCTCACGCTGATCCTTCTCCAGTCTGTACAGCTATATAAAGACGCTCCCAGTTGCTGATCGCTGATCGCTGATCGCTGATCGCTGATCTCTTGCCTCTTCTGTCCCCATCCCTCCCCGCCCCAGTCTGTCTTCCGTTTCCCTCCCCTCCCAACATCCTTCCTCCATACAACAAACACTACACAACCATGTGGTGTCGACAGTTCACCAGACAGCCCCTCGGCTTTTCACTCGCGGTGATCGTTGGCCTCCTTGCCATCGGCACCCAAGCCTCCCTCATCCCCAAGAATTGCCGTTCCGGCCATGTCGACCTTCTTCCACGCTTCGGAACTGGTGGCACCCAACGCCCAGGAAAACTGTGCACCATCAATGAGGACCAATCTGACATCTGTGCTCTCACTCAGTGCAGTGAACCATACTGCGCGGCTGACGGGAGCTGCGGTAATCATTGCTACCTTCTCAGCCTTGGCGACCAAGGTTGCATCGCCGACGACGAGTGCAACCTAGGAGGTTGCGCTGAGGGGACGTGTGCCATGATCCCCACCGGAGGCAGCTGCCATCTCAACCGAAACTGTGTATCGTCGCTCTGCAGCGAGGGTGGAATCTGCATCGACCCCAGTCCGGCCTCGCTCAAGATCAACGAACTCTGCGCAGGCGGCGGGCAGTGCCTTTCTGACTACTGCAGCGATCAATACGAACCCAACAACATCTGCCGTGGTGGCGGCACCATCTGCGAGGACGTCTCTCGGTGTGGACCGTACAAGATCGGTCAAACGTGCGCTTCCGATGCAGAGTGCGACGAAGGAGGCTGCTCTTCCGGGACATGCCAGTACCTCCCCGTCGGCGCCATGTGCACTACAAACGAGCAGTGCAACACCCGTCGCTGCAAATCTACGGATGGAGAAAATTACCAGTGTGTCGCCAGGGGCGGCGGCGAATCGTGCAACACTGCTGCGGACTGCTCCACCGGCGCCTGCAACTTCATCTCCATGATGGGCTACTACTGCAAACAGAACAACTACGGCGAGACGTGCCGAGACGGACGGGATTGCCTGAGCCACCTCTGTGTCGCGGCCACCGCGACCTGTCTCGCCCCCGTCGCGGCTACCTGCTCCAGCAACGACATGTGTGTTTCGGGCCTGTGCGAGGGTGGGAAATGCAGCAAGCTCCGACGCTTGGACGTCTACACGAGCTTGTCCGAGTGTGCCTCAGGGACGTACGAAAGCTCATGGAATAGCTGCGGACCCGCGGGATGCTACTTTGTGACGGTTTGCGGCACGTCAAAGGACGGAGACGCGTGCGTGGAGGATGGGGACTGCTCTGAAGGCTCGTGGTGCTCCGGAAGCATTCTCGGTTCCAAGTCTGGCAAGTGCGCAGCGGGAACGCGCCCTACGAGCACCACGACATCCAAACCGGCCAGCACGACCTCTACGTCGGCCGGCACGACTACCACCGTCAAGACCAGCAGCAGCACCACCTCAGTCAAGACCACTACTGCTTCATCGTCGACCACCTCCAAGTCTACGAGCACTACTGCCAAGCCCACGACCACGACCTCGTCCAAGTCGAGCTCCAGCACGAAATCGACGACTCCCACATCTACCAAGCCTGTCAGTACCACCACGTCGACCAAGCCTGCCAGCAGCAGTACCACGAGCAAGTCCACCACCACGAGCAAGTCCACCACCAGCAGCAAGTCTACCACCACGAGCAAGACTACCACCAGCACCAAGACGACCGCAAGCACCAAGACGACCAGCACTACCACGACCGCCTCTTCAACCCTCAAGCCCTCCGCAGCGGCCTGCACAGCCAACGCAGTCTGCACCTCGGGCTACTGCCGCAAGCCGCTCCTCAGCGACGGCACCACACGTGCGGCTTCGGGCACATGCGACACGAAGAAGGCGAGCGGTGCGAAGTGCTACCAGAATGGAGGGTGCCTGAGCGGGACGTGCGACAAGACGAAGGGTGTTTGTGCTTGAATAGGGAAGGGTAGTCGGGCCCGTCTGGATAACGTCTAGAACGGGCCAGAACGGCCTGAAAAGGGACGATCAGGAGGTGTTCATCAAGACGGACGCTGCATATACATTTCATCGGACGCGACATTTCGTCGTCTATTCTCTCATTCATCTCTTTCCGGCACTATTTGTCAGGACCATCTCACCGTATCACCAGCAATGTCACGAAGGAACGCGTCACGGGAATCAATAATCAAGTCAAACCACATTATTGCCATCTGATTGGTGTCCACAGAATGAGAAGGGGGTATAAGTGCGATGCAACAAGGGAAGCTAAACGCGCCGCCGCCCTGGTGGACTCCTCATTTGCCCTGATGCCTTATGTCCCTCCATGGAAGAAGAAGAACGATAGAAAGATCTCCTCGCAACAAAATGGTCTCAAGCCCATCATCGTCTTTATGCTCCAATGACTTCCTCGCTCCCCCCTGCGCACGGCTTTTCCAAATGAGAGGACGCTTCTGTCTGAGCACGTCTTTTCTAGAATGAAAGGGCGAGCGCGGGCGTATAGGTAAACGAACACTAACTATGTATGTAGTAGTATTGACTAATGTGAGAAGCGCAATTTCTCTCCAATCTCTCATCTTCCTCCCCCATCAGCCTCATGACTCACCTAGGTGAGGTGTTAGATGACGTCCGTTGCATATTCGTGTCAGTATTGTTTAGTGAATGGGAAAGGAAAGGTATGTATGTATAATGCCCCTCAGCTGCGGGCCGCAACGGAAGGGCACTTTCAACCTAAGAGCGTGCTGAACTGCATGACCGTTCTCTCTCTTCTGAATCGGAACGTAACATTCCTTTTACACCCTGTTGATCATCTTGGTCTCTCCCCGTGGTCTCATCGGCTCATCGACGACGTCGTCGAGGTACGACTGTCGGCATGTCTCAAAGCGGACGGAGGGCGAGGTGTGGGATGAACTCCAAACCGGGTGTCTCATTTCATCCTCTGGTCAGTGGTCACCCTCAGCCGCAAGCTCGCAGCCTCACGCCCTCACTACTTATATACCGGCCCACACCCATGAGTTGAAGTGTCCGAGTCGCACTTCGCTTCGTAGGGAAATGAGTAAGAGGGGAAAAGCTTTCTGCCCTCCGCTGATTATATGTATATATGTGTGAGGGCGACGACGTCTTAGGCACGATGCTGAACGAAATCCTTCCACTCTCCTCCTTACCATAAGCAGAAATTACCATTTCCTCCATACAGACCATGCACCTCGGCACCCAACACGTCTCGATCCTCCTCGTGGTTTTGATGTCGACGACGCCGAAGATCATTCTCGCCCGCGGGCGCGATGTCTCGTACCCACCGTGCGATCATCTCAACGGAACGCAAAGTATACAGTTCCGTCAGACGGTCCGACCAAGTTAGTGGAATTGCTCGAAAGCGATGCACAAGACGTTATTTGACCAAACACATAACGTTTCTTCTTTCTTTCTTTGACTCTCCTCCTTCATCCGAACTCATCAGTAACATGGGTCACGACGGGGATCGGTGCCTGTGGGATCGCGTACGACGACTGGGATTACGGAGTCTGCGTCAAGCCGGGATACGTTCATTCGGTACGTCGCATGCAAGCCCCTCATCCCTCTCCCCCACGCCTTGCCTTGACCCACCAAAACTCACTGTTTAACTTACCTTTCTTTTCCGTTCAAAACAACGAAACACACGAAGGCCCATAGATCCCACTGCGGCGCCAAAGTCCAGCTCTCCCTCCGCGGGCGGAACGTGTATGCAAACGTGGTTGATGTGTGCGGCGCCGCACATGATTCGCCGATGGGGTGTGACGATCTGGTTCTTACGAAGGCGCCGTTTGTTGCGTTGGGTGGAGATGTAGCTGGCGATGGGTATTTGCGTGGGAATGTTAGTTGGAGATTTGTGTAGGGTGTATACGTCCCTCTCAGGAATCCAGCATCGTACAAGAAGGCTCTGCGACACGCAAAGCTCGTCGTTTTCTTTTTTGATTTTGATTGAGCGGGGATTGACGCTTAACGTTTGAAGTTTGTTTGTTACGCTCCTCCAGACGTTCACCTTCAGCAGCCCTTTATGGGAAAGTACGAATGTTAGCTCCTTCTCATTCAAGGGGAGGCTACTCACAAAGCGTAACGCGTATGTCCTCACGCATGTGCAAGCCGTGCTCTTGCTGCGGGGCATCACCATCCTTCCAGCATCACCAGTTCACCTTCCCGTAACAAACATGATGTAGAGGAAGAAGGCGGAGATGACATTCATTGGACTGCTTGGGAGGAAGGCACAAAGGTATGTACTTCGACCCAACGATGAACACTCATAGCCAGGATCAAGGGGAGGCGCTAAGGGAGTCGAAGGGCGGAGTTTGTCGGGAGAGGGGAAGAGAGAGGGAGGAGGGAGTTCGGAGAAAGAGACGGATGGAACGTTGTTCGGGTCAAACCCGGCGGTAGAATGAAAGTTGTTCGAAGCCGAGCGGACCTCTACGTCGGTCCGTAAGGGCTGAGCAGGCAGGGCGGGCGGGCGGGTGGCAGAACCGTGTTCCTCGAACGCCCATCGGTACATCAGCTTGTACAGACGAGAGAAGCGAGAGAGAGGTCCGCAGGGGTAGGGCAGTTCGTGCCTAGGGGTTGTGCTTGGGAGCAGGAATCGGGGGATCAGTGTGGCGCGGGAGGAAAGCGTTGGGACGCTGGATGTTGGAGTCGCGCTTGATCTGCAGTGACATAAGGAGGGGGGGGGGGGGGGAGGAAGAAGCTCAGTACGTACTATACTCCGGAGGAAGAACGATCGTGTCCCTCGGCCGGCGGGGATGGGGACGAACTAAGACAGAGGGATGGTTTCAACTCACTGGCGTGGGGGTGTTGCCTGCGGCGGCGGCGACGGCTGTGCTGGCCAGGGCCAGGACGGCGAGGAGAGCAGCGGTGGTGCTGAGGTGGAAGTGCATCGTGAAGGGGTTCAAGGTTTTTGGGGTTGTTTTCCTGTGTGGGAGTGGGGTAGATGCAGAAAGGGGCTGTTGTGGTGGTGAGGAGAGGAGAGGATAGGGTGAGAGAGAGGAAAGCGTCCCCTTTTTATATGTAACCCCCAGTGCGCCTCGGGCCTGGGGCGGCGAGAATTCGTGAGACGTCACGCGGACGGCCACGCTTCGACGCAGGCTGCGTCCGGACCCATACTTCATTTACGAGACCCCAACCCTCATTCCGGCGATATGCATATACACATCATTGATAAGCATTTTGCGTGCTTGGGCGTCGCGTTCGCGTCTTTGGCCTTTTCGCCAAGCGGAACGTCGCGGTCCAACGACTTCTAGAGGGCTGAAGCGCTGAGGAGCGAAGAGCGAGGCTGAGGTGAATGGGTATCCCCGGGGCGTTCCATTGAGACTGGTGAAAAGGAAGGTGAGCATGAGGCAATCTGGGGTCCCTCCAGGGGAAACCTGCTACAGTGCTACGCAAGGCATTGAGAAAGCGGCAGTCCTGCTTGAGGCTGGAAAAGATGGCGAGTTGTGAGAACGAGAGAAAGCCAGAACAGTGGAGAAAATCGATCGAAACGGATCGGCTGCCTGTATGTTAATTGATCCTTCATGGCTTCGACGCCGAGACCGAGGCAGCACGGGCCCGGAAATCGTCAGGTTCTGAGGTCTGAGATCGCAAGGAAGGTGCTGGAAAAGGGAGTGTGATGTGAGGATGAGGAACATGAGGGGGAACCGAGAGCACTGGGACAACTCTCCTTCCGTTTCTTACATCTCTCGTTTCTGAGTCGAAGGCGAAGTCCCTCTCGCTTTCCCATGTTGATCACTTCTCGTGTATCACCCTTTCCAAGTGGAGGAAAGGAATCCATCGGGCCTTTGGGGAGAGGGGACATGCACTGTGATCGCTCACTTCTGGTCATGAGTGGGGAAGTACTGACAATTTGGGAGCACCGGAATTGTCACTCTCCCCGTCTTCTGAGTGATGCCTCGAAGCCCGCCGTGCCTACTGGACGATGCGAAGCTGTACGGGCTGACCGTCGATAAGGCCTGTATGGAGATGGGAGACAGCCTTACTCGCCTCCCGTGTAGATCCAAATACGACCGTTGCTGTCCCACCGCGGTTCTGGTTCTGGGGGATGTCGATACCAGCGACGTGACCATATGGGCTGAAGATGTGTGCGAGGTGGTGGGGGAGGGTGTGTGTGGAGAGGCCGTTTATGTGTACTGCGCGTGCGTGGTGGATTGCGCTGTGGAGCTGTGCTGGGCTGAGGGAGTATCGATCTTGGGAGTGGGATTGTGCTCCCCATGTACGTTGCTGTTGGTGGTGTTGCTGGTGGTGTGTGGTGTGCGCCCATCCGTTGTGTGCTGGTGGGTGCTGATGAGAGTGTGGTGGTGGTGCTCTTCGCTGGAAGAAGTCGTCGTTGTGCCTGTCTGCGGGTGATGGCGGGGATGACCATGTTGGGGACGGGGAGCGTGAGCGCGTCATTGTGTGTCTGTATTCTGTGGGAAGGGGAGGGAGTGAGTGAGCATGAGCATGTCGCTGCTGCACTGCTGGCCGCATCTTCTTATCTATCTGTGCGCTGACTGTGCTGTTGATCTCATTTGATCTGCTGGCACTCACTCACATCAATCTCTTCTCTCTGTGCTCCCACCACAACACAGACACTCCCTCACTCCCACCCACTCACTGCGAAAGACAAAGGGGCACACAGCACAGCACAGTGAGTCGCTCTCTCTATCTATCTCTTGCTCTCAGACAGCCAGCACTGACCGGTCTCGTCTCCTCCCGCCCAGCCAGACCCAAATGGCAGACTCGCCCGGATCAGCCGTGTCCGACACGCTCTCCTTCCACACCGCATCCGAATCAGCATCACCCTCGAACAGACCATCAACCCTCTCGTTCCCACTCCCGCTCCCGCTCCCACTCCCACTCCCGCCAACCCTCCATCTCGATCCACAGCACCACACAACAGTCGTACGCGCAAAACCAAGCAAGACTGCAAGTAAAGCCGCTGCTGCTGCTGCTGCTGCTGCTGCTGCTGCTGCTGTGCTCCATCAGAGAAGACCATCCGCATCAGATAGCGTCATATCATCCTCATCAGCATCGTCCTCTCACGATGCCATAACACGCAGTCGGCCCTCCAAGACCAGCTTGTTGATGTCTGCCTCACAGCCAGGCGCACCACAACCACCACCACCAGCGGAAGCACCACCGGGGAAGGCCGCTCGCAAAAAAGCCAACAAGAAGCAGAACGAATCCCGTCCTTCTACCGTAGATGACGACCTCCGCCCTCAGCCATCCGCTTCCGCTTCGTCCTCATCTCATCCAGACGGCACCATCCCAACTACCAACGGCAAGCGCTCCAAGAACGCAACAGCGCGCACGGAGGAGACCCAGACACACGGCCCCAGACAGCTCAGTAAGAAGAACAGCGTCGTCAGCTTGGCGCTTGAGGTAGAAGCTCCTGCTACCGGCGCGGGCGCGGGGGTGGAAAGGAGCAAGCGGGCGAAACAACAGGGGCTTCCCTCGGCTGGTCCTGCTACCGCCCCGTCCAATCGACGCGGTACCCAATCATCAGCATCGTCGTCCTCCTCCTCCTCCTCCGCGCAGGGGAAACAACGACGACCTGGAACCTCGTCCTCCTCGTCCTCCTCTTCCACCTCCTCGTCGGTAGATCCGAACTCTTCGGCGAGGAATACACCAGCGACGACGATCGTCGGGGGCGGAGGTGGGATCGTCGGTCTCCCGCCAAGACCTAACGTGCCTATGCCCCCTCGACCGCTCTCTACGTCCACCCCCGTATCCCTCGGACTAGGTCTCGGTCCACCCTCCTCCTCCTCATCGAGATCCTCCACGTGGGAGGGGGACCACGACACGAGTCCTTCCTTTGCGGCCGACGTCCTCGCCACGCCCCCTTCCGCGTCGTCCTCCCGACAAAGGAGGGAGTTCGATGCGCGGGAAGATGGGGAAGAAGAAGGTGGGGCACAGTACCTACAGGCCACCCCTACCTTATCTCGCTTTGTGGATGGAGGCGGCGTGGGGGAGGTGGATCTCATGACCACGCCTACCCAGGGGATGTATCCTCCTGTCTTTGGTCCGGCGGGGGTGGGCAGGCGGGCGTATTTCTCTTCTTCTGATGAGGCGAATGGCAAGAGGATGGATGTCGGCGGGCCGGAGATGGCGACGGCGACGGCGACGGCGACGGGAGTGAGGGCGAGGACGGGGACGGCGACGGGGACGGCGACGGGGACAGAATGGATTCCCTCTTCGTTCTCAGGACCATCATCAGCTTCCACTTCCTCTTCCACCTCCGCCTCGACGTCCACCTCCACCTCCATTTCCGCCAGAGTAAACCGGAAACCCGTCGCCCACACCCTCACCAACACAACTCACGCAGGCACAAAACAGCCTCTCTCCGGCGGCGTCTTCCTCGGATCGTCTACCTCGACGCGCAGGGCCCATACGAGTGCCGCTGCTGCTGCTGCGGGAGGTGTCGTGGTAGGACCGCGCTTGGCCGGCGGTCGGGCGCGTTGGGGTTCGTCCCAACCACAACAACAGATGTATCAGGATCCGACGATGTATGCGCGGGGCGGGATGGAGGGGGGCTATTCTCAGACACAGGCGCAGATACAGGCTCAACTCCAGGCGCATCTGCTCTCTCATGCTCATGCGCATGTACAGGCGCTTGGTCTGATGCGCTCGTACCCGGGGATGGATCCTTATGCTGAGTCTGTGGGGACGGGGTCGGGGACGGGGTCCGGAGGGGAGGCTATGTCCTCCGCCTCGGTGTCGAGTTCGAGCAGGGGCAGTCCGACGTCCGTTGCTGACGCTGGCTCCGCCTCTGGGGACTGCACGCCCTCCGGCGAGCCACCTCGCACAGGAGCGAGTCAAGCCGAACAACAAGAAGGATCTCAAGAAGAAGAAGAAGATCAGGAATTGTCGTCGGAGAGGAGTACTCTCTTCCTCCTCTCCGGCCCGTCGACCCCGAACCTAAGCTCGAGCTCGAGCCCGCGCTCGAGCTCACACTCGCACTCGCGTCGCTCCCTCGACCCATCCGCCGCCTCCTTCGAACCCTCGTCCCTCGTATCGGAGAAGAAGACAACGTCAACAGGAAAGGGAAACCCACTCTCGCTCTCCATCTGCACCTCTTTACCCGTCCCGCCCGCGGAGCGGGCGGAGGGAGGACGTACGGCGAGTCCGCGCGCGCTGGCGTTTAATCAGGCGATTTTGGACGAGGTGAGGGGGATGGAGGCTGCTGTTGCTGCTGCTGCTGCTGCTGCTGCGCGAGGGACGGGGGGAAGTTCTGTTGCGGGCGAGAGGAGTCGTAGCGCGACGATGTCGAGGAGTGTGAGCGAGGTTGGTTCTGTGCGTCCCCCTGCTGAACAAGGTGGTGCTGGTGCTGGTGCTGGTGCTGGGGGAGGGACGATGGAGACGGGCCGGACTGGGTTGGGTGCGTTGGAAGTTGGGGAGTCCCCGACGCAACTCAGGAATTTGGGCGGGTTGTTGGACGATCAGCTTGCGCCGCGATTCGCGGCTCGGGCTCGGGCTGCCGTGGGAGTTGGCCTCGGGACGGGGACGGCGGTGAGGAGGGGGTCGACGGGGACTTATGATTTTGGGAGTGGGAGTGGGAGTGGGCGGTGGGTCGGGATGGGCATGACGCCGATGCTCACGCCGAGGATCGGTGTCGATGCCGGTGTTGAGTCGACTGGCGGTGTGGGTGTGGGTATGGGTATGGCTGAGTTCGGTCTGCAGACAAACCCGTCAGCGGCGGCGGCCGCGGCCGCGGCCGGAATGGGGATGATGGGAGCGAACGTCGCCCGGTCGCATGATCCGCGCGAGAGGGTCGATGGGCTGGCTTCGTTCTGGACTTGTCGTGCAGGCGCAGGTGCGGGCGCGGGTGCGGGCGCGGGTGTCGGTGAGCTCGTTGGCGGCGGTGGAGGGATGGACCATGTCGCGGAGTGGCTCCATCGGTCCCGGGCTGGGACGCCCCATCACGCTGGCGGCGGCGGCGGCGGCGGCGGTGCTGATCTTCTTGTTGCCGATGGTGATGCCGCGGCAGGCACTATCACCACGGACGTCGCGGAGACAGAGGCGGCGATACACGTTACTCTTGACAAACTGGTGTCGGCGTTGTCGGCGTCGGATCAGCCGTTGCCAGCGTCGAGGCAGAACGGCCGGAGGGCGATGATGGGCACTCGGGATGGGTTGAGCGGTAGCGGTAGTGGCGGGAGGAGGAGCAGTAGTAGCCATGGTGGTAACTCTGTGAGGGATGCGGAGACGGAGGCGGTGGTGGGCCGCTATCCGTCTAGCGGACGTCCTTCGACGGGCGGATCGGAGCGCGGGAGTGCCGGATTCCGGATGGGCAGCGGTATGGGTATGACGCCACTCACCGCGGCCGGGTCTACCATGCCGGGCGGCGCTGGTATTGGAGGTGGTGCTACGGAGGACCGCATACGTCGTGCGGCTGCATCGTCCCCCGCGGCCGCTGCTGCCCTGGCTGCTGCGCAGACGACGCACCAGATACTCTTCCAGCTTCGACAGCAGCAGGCGCAGCTTGTGTTGCAGCAGCAACATTTACAGCAGGCGCAGGTGCAGATGGCTTTGCAGCGGATGCAGCATCAGCATCAGCATCAACATCAACATCAGCAGTACCAGCATCAGCATCAGCAGCAGCAGCAATATCTGTATCAGTCGGGTGGCGCTGGGGCTATGCCTCCTGCTGCTGCTCCTGCTGCTGCTGTAGGTGCCCGCGCTGGTGTACGAGCTGGATCGGCGGCACAGGGGAACATGTTCAGTGGGCCTGCGGGCGGCGCTCAGTCATTCTCTCTGGCTCGTCATGCTGATCCCAATGCCGATGCTGATGTCGACATGGGCATCAGCGCGAGCTTGGACATCAGTTTGAGGATGGGCGCGATGCATGTGGGTACGATGGCGGCTTCCGGCTCTGCCTCGGCCTCGGCCTCAGTGTCGGCACCGTCATCGGGAGCGTCGGCCCCTTCGTCCCTGTCGTCGTCCTCCTCATCCTCGGTGACGTCGTATCGGATGCGGTCTCCACAACAGCAGCCTACTTCGCTGTCACGATCTGCGATGCACGGGGCTGCTGCTTCACCTTCGACCGCTGCTGCGTCCATGGCTCTCCAGAGTGCTCTTGATGTCGTTGACAAGAACGATGAATCGATGTTGTCTAACCATTCCGCGGCGGCGTCGCCACAGCGGAGGGGTAAAGGTTCGGCGCCACCGACGGCAGGAGGCACGACGACGCCGGGTGGTGCGGGCTCCACACCTTCACATAACTTTGCGGTCGTTCCTCGGGGTGGGGTCCGGATCAACCAGTCTCCGTCCGACTCGGTCTTTGGACATCAGCAGCATCGCAATCGTCGGATCTCGTTTGGGCCTCCGGCGCTGGCGGGACCTGGTGGATGGCCGCACCCGCACTCGAGCGCGCAGATGTCTCCATCGACGCCTCGGTCGACGTCGATCACTCCTGCGTCTGCGAGTGGCGGTGGCAGTGCCATGGTGCCGGGCGGAGGCGGCAAGGACAAGACATCGCATCTGGAAGCGATCGAAGAGCTGTTACGTCCCAAACGGTCTACTCCACCCGACAACTTGTCCGCAACTGCGTTCTCGGATGCGGTGTCTCACCTTGCGACGCGCGGGACGTCTGCTATCCCGACATCATCCTCGTCGGCGTCGGCGTCGGCGCTGGTGAAGCCGTCGCCTCCGTCCGGCGAACATACGCGTGGTCCAAGTCCTTCAGGCGCGGTGGCTGCGATCACGATGGCGGCGTGAGGCTACCGGCACACGCGCGTTTTAAAAGTCTTCTCCTTTTCCTGATCCTGCTCCTCCTCCTCATCATCTTCTCATCTCTCAGAACCGAACGATACCAAGCCCGCTTCACCGACCGCCTTTCTGCCCCATCTCTGGAATACCTTACATCAAAATTTCTCGCTCGAATCGGCTCGGATTGTGCGCCTCAAGCTTCTAGCGTCAAGCCTTATCAACTATCGGCTTTCCACCTGGCTCACTTTCTCGGTGAATGTGTAACCTCGCGCCCGTTCCTCCAACCAGAAGGGCCGCCCTCCGGCTTTTCCTTCCGGGTCTCGTCTGCCCATCTTCTCCTCTCGCGCATACGGTTTTCTCTTCTTGTTCCCTCTGCTCCTCTCGTCAGCCTCTCCTCTTGTATGTGTACAGTCATTGATCTCCCTTATTCCGTCGCATCTGCATCATCGCCACTTCTTTCTGGTCCCCTTCGTCCTCGCTCCATCCTTCATCCCGGCTCTCTCTCTCTCTCACACGTGAGACGCTTCCATCTCGTTCCTCTGGCTGGATCTCCTGGTCGACGTTCACACTCTTGCGGCTTCTCCTCTTCTCTTGACCTTTTTCTTTTTCTGTTCCTGTCGCGCGCTGTTCCTGAGGAATTATCATTGCCCGTAGACGGCGCCTGGTGCGCAATCATGGCTTCAGGCATCGCGACAGCTGTCGCAGATCTCGTTCTAGACTGGCGATGTCTGCAACGTTTGTATCGCCAAGCACTCACTGACTGAGGACGACTAGCGGAGACTGACGAGTGCGATGAAAGACTCGATGCGCGTCTATTGGAACACAAAGAAGAGGAGTAAAGAGGAAGACGTATGGGGCATGAAGATTGTGATCGTTGCGGGACGTTGTGGTCTTGTGGAGGAGGTGTAGGATCGATGTGGTTAAGGGAAAGAGCTGCCAGCCCGAAGGTGACAGACTGGGAAAGGAGTAAACCCAGCAATTTCGGACAGTCGACATCACGCCACCGTATTGTGTGTCGAGTAACCCGTGTTTGAGATACCGCGACAACAGCGACCTGGTCGACATGGCCGCTCACCTAGTTGGGTTACGTAGCAGAGCGAGCATTTCACGGATTCTATCCTTGATTTCTTCCGTTCCTACCGCTGACTCGTCTATCTTTTGTTCCAGGCGGCTGATGCGTAGCAAATAAGCCTGCCGCGATGGACCAGTAGGGCGATCGGCCCACAGAGCCTGGGTCTCTTTGAGTGCATCGTCGCTTTCCAAAAGTTGATACCCTGCTCAAATTCCCGTACGCGAGGCAGCCCAATGTCAGATTATTCTGTCACTGAAATAACTGTTTCGTCCAGAACGTTTGAGCACTCACCGTATTCCTTCCGCAGTCCATTAAGTATAACTACAATGGCGTTAGATCCTGCACGCGCACCGAGCTGCATGTTGCGAAGCAAGGTGTCAGTCGAGCCATCAAAAGAATTCCAACACCAGACATATCAGTCCGTGTACTCACGCTGGACGTCTGGGGCATCGTGGCGTACGGAGGGCTGATCGGGTCGGGCACAGGAGCAGAGTTCGTAACTGTGCTGGCGAGGAGCAGAAAGGGGAGGAGGAGGAGGATGCGAGGGTAATTCATTGTCTTGAGGTTGACGTGGTAGTGTGTGAGGCAGCAGAAGATGTGCAGCAAATTGAACTGTAGAAGAAGGTAAGATGTGAAGTCTGATGGAGATGTGCAAGTCTGGTGGTGAGGAGTGACAGGGAGCTTGGAAATATCGTGAGCAGCAAGCCATAGCTATACCCTTCATCGAGGAAGAGCCCTGCACAAGCTCCCTGACGCCTGACGACGCATGCTGGACAGTGGACGGTGCACTGCTGACTGCTGGGTGCTCCCATAGGGCTTGAGGAGCAGTGCGCTAAATGAGGCCGGTGTCTGGTCATTCCTGGTCAACGCCCCGTGGACGCGGGACAGGTTTTGGTGAAAAAGGAGTTGAAACCCCGGCCAAAAGGCAGAGCTGTGACAGCCAGAAACCGGTTAGGCTACCTGCCAGGAGCTGGCATGCTGGCGTTTTTCTGCCAGGAGATGGCAGATTGCAGCAGCGAAGAGCAGCCATTCCCAAGGCTTCAGTCACTGCTCCCACACGACATCAACATCAAAACAACACCGCAGGAGAGCGCGATGGCACCTGGTTAGTCCTCACCTTGCGCTGCGGACGATTGGACGTGCGCTGGCTGCTGATGCATGTCCATTGTTCAACGATTGCAGACAAACGAAAGCGTTGTAGGCAAGGCTGTCTGGATCCGGCAGATCCTCGGTCTTGTGCGTTCCTTCCCTGTTCACACAGTGGGAGAAAGCGAGGTATGTGGAATCAGTGCTCTACGAGCTCAAGCGCTTGCTCTCCTTGAGGCACGAGCCATCATCGATGAACCATTTCGTACTTCAATTACAGGTACAGCGAAGAAAGTCGATGCAGCAGCTGCGGAAGCACCAGGCACAATCATCGCTGGAGCAGAGGACGCGGTTTCGGCAACGGCGGCACCTGCTGCGCCTGCGGTATCCGCCACAGCAGCGGCAACGACGGCGCCTGTTGCGGTCTTCTTGTCGTCCAATGCTTCCCTGGCTCCTGGAGGCAACGATGGCGCAGAGAAGGATGTTTCTTCTCTCTCCCCGGCGTTAGTAGCAGCTATGGCTGCTGCTGCTGATATTGGCGGAAATTTGGCAGCTGCTGCTGCTATCGGCCTAGATTCCGCCCAGGTGCGAACGACACCAAGCACAACAATTTTCCCTCCTTCGCCGTTTTCCGGAAACCGCGCGTCCTCACCTGCTCCCAGCATCGATTCCACAGACGCCGCTTTGAATGTGTCTGATGCGCGCCTAGATGCCGCGCTTTCTGCTGCATCACTTGCACGGCAAGTGTCGGGTTCGGGTCACACTCCGATGCAAGGTGAATGATTACGACTTTTTTCGCTCGATACGATACACAATCGCTATCCGCTGACAATGAACTTTTTTCTCCTCACTCTTCTCAGCTGACAGCACAATCAATGAACCTTCATCATCTACTGCACGTGCGAATACCGACATTAATGCGCACAGCCCCAGCGGCGACATTGAAATGACTGGGCGTGGTGAGTATGGTGTATGATATCCGAAAAATTGCGCAGTCAGATACCGATACAGTCTAGCAGCGAGTCTGACCTGGAAGGTGTGCCTTTCCGTTCTTTTTTTGAAACACTCAGAAGATCAATCGGCGCCCTCGGCGTCGCCTCCGCAGGGCGGGAAAGGGAAGGGAAAGGCTTCTCAATCTTCGCCAGATGGAGACAAGTATACAGATGCTCAAAGGCGGGAGATATGGAGTATGTGTATGCAAAGCGCAATGCGAAAGTGCGTCTCATGCCTCAATGCTGACACTTATGATTGATTCTTCTTCACAACTGACAGATAACATGGAGGAAGCACAAAAATACGCCCTGATGCACTGGGAGTATGAAGCGAATGCGGAGGAGCGGTGTAGGATTGCAGGTCGCAGCTTCAAGCTGATTGAGAGCGTGAGTACCCGAGGGCCGACCATGCCATACCGAGAGAGAAAAATGGCTAATGCACAATGCAAATCTCCTGCAATTAGGCCGCAAAGCTTTCTGTCCGAACTGGAATGGGCGTGTTTGTGGGTCTCGCCCATCTAGATCAAGGCAAGCACACCACGCAAGAAACTCTTTTTCGTCAGCCCCTCGCTGTGCCAGAGAGATCGACCGACGCTCAGACAGATGGGCTTAGACATGATGGCCACCTTCAAGGAGGCCACAGACACATATCGAATCTCGCAACGTACGGAAGCGGCGAAGGCAATCAGGGATTCGAAGCTTCGTATTGCTCAGATGGGCATCATGAAGTCGCAGTTGCAGGAATTGCGCGCGGAGCTTGCAAGGGAAAAGGCCAAAAATCAAGCACAGTCCAACCCAGGCACCATCACAGCTCCACCGTCCGGCCCGTCGACGTCTCCGACCGCATCGACGTCTGACTTGTCGTCTGAGCATCCCTGATCCGGCGACGATTCCAAATCGACAGGAACACTCTCACGAGCGCGACGGCGTGCTCCTGCTTGCTGTAGGAGACCGTCTTCTTGATCCGAGCCAGACCGGCATTCCCACACTCTGCTGCGGATGAGTATACATGTTGGAGCTGTGGATCGTTCCTCATGTACGTAGAGAGACGACTTGATGCCGAGCAATCCGTATGGCCCTTCTCGTGCATTTGATCGACTACAAAGAGAGTGTCTTTGAAGTAGTCAGGCTCTCGACGTAGAGAGTATGGTCCAAGCTGACAAGCAAAGTCATACACTATCACTGAAGGAGCAATGGGCCAGTGACAGTATATGGCTGAGAACACATCGTCGCGTCCCTCCGACTGTGGTATGACGTGAAATCCAACGCAAAGACGATGTGTACACCACAAAGCCATGAGTCCTCCAGTACGCTTGCGCTTCACATACTCATCATAGAACTTGCGACAATGCTGGCTTGAGTCCTGATCTTGTTCCTGGCCAGCCTGTTTCTCGCCACTCCTCCCATCTTTGCCTTCGTTGAGATGAGGATACGTCGGTCTGCTGCGGCACTTAGCTGATCCATAGTGCGAGCCCGTTTGCGTGTAAGGAGCAATGTCAAGCTGAGTAGGCGATGATGAAGGCGGTGGTGTTGCTCGTGGATGGAGCGCGCTCAGCTGGTAGTTGATAACGTCGACTGTAGCGCGCATCAGGAGATGCAGGTCCACGAGCAGGGAGTGATGGCTTTGACAGGCAGGGGATGTGAAGGCCAGTACGACGTTGCCGAGGAAAGGACATCGTCGTGCCAGACTGGTACCTAGGCGGATGTATCGTTCTGTTGATGCTTGCGAGGCGGACATCTCGGCCAGACTGAGCAGAAGGGGGGCGATCGAAGGCCGACAAAGCTGGAAGACTCCTTCGTTGGCACAGAACTGATCGATGAGGTTATGAAGCACAAGCTCGAGTGATGAAGGCAGAGAAGGGGCAAGGCAGATGACGAACAACAGCTGCTCGTATTGACGCGCCCATAGTGCAATCGGACCCGGGAACGTCGGGAGCGCAGAGTGAAGGTTCGTAGAGAACGTTTTGAGGAGCTGGGCGTGGTCGATGTCGACAGTCTTGAGCGAGCGACAGAAAGCACGCGCGGCACGTCGAACGGAGACTGGCGGGAGAAAGGGGGGTGACGGTTCCAGCACGGGCGTTTGTATTGATGTCAGGACCAACAGTGGTCGGAGGAGAGAGCCGGGCGTGGGTTAAGTTTGAGCTATATGCGAGAACGATGCCGTCTGCGATGACAGTTGATGGGTTCGGCCCACATTGCGGGCAGGAAAAAGAGACTTCAAGCTGCTGGATGCGGACGTAGGCGAAATATAACTTGACGAACGTGCTGCGAGCGAGGAACTTTGTCTTCAGGTTGGGCGAGTGTTGCTCGTAGGCCTGCTGGGTAGTGGTACAGAAAGCTGTAAAGGGCGTCGGGGAAGCAGATAGCTGGGAAGAATACGAGTTGAACAGCTCGTGAGACACCACTACCGCGTTGTTCCAATTGAACAGACCATACTCGCAAAGATCAGGACCAATGCTTCTTGTTTCTGAGCTTCTGCGGCATGTGCACTCCTGCGTCTCTATCTCAGTGATCAGGGGTCCTGAACCGTAATAGACGACGCACTTTCTGCGCAAGATCTCCTGAAAATTGTTGCTGGGTCGTCCGCAGTCGCACCGCGCATGATCTCCTAGTGGGAGAGGTGAGGGCAGGGCTTGACCCATCGTGGGTGGGCGGGGTTCTGGATCAGTGGAGAGGCGGCAGAACGGAGGGGGCGGGATGGGAAGGTGAGAACAAGAATTGATTTGGACGTGAGCTCGAACACTTTCAGCCGTATGCGAAAGCTGCTGAAGGTCGTCTGCACGTGAATAAACATACAAGTCAGAAGATGATGGACAATACCTGCTGCTTCTACTAGCGCCTGACATTCAGCACAGTTCATTCTACTTACCTTGCTGGTCTTCCTCGTAGTCATCACTCTCCTCACTGTCTTCAAGCTGTGGTCCAAGAGATTCCTTCCAGAACATCTTTGCTCGCGTTCGGTGAACGCAGGTGCTGGCCGGAAGCGCATTGCTGGAGCAGTGTGATGCCGAGCATGTCCACCGTTGAGAGGATACGAGAGAAACGATGCATCGCTTTCCATCCTGACTGTTGGAATGGATGGAGCTCCGGGTCGACAGAACTGAAAACCAAGCACGCCGACCGTGCAAATGAGAGGCAAATTCAATGGCAACTGGATTGGCTGCAAGATAGAATCAATCGTGGTAAGTAAATGACTGCGAACGAATGATCTTCATGCACAGACAGACCACTGATCTCCGCCTTCTGCTCAACCATCGGTTCATGAGAAACTCACGTTCAGAACACAAAAATAACCTCCTCCTTAAACCGCAACGTGTCCTGACGCATGGCCTGCTGATGGAGACAATCCAGTCCGCCTCTTCCTCTAGTGCAGTCGCATGTCGTCAGGCGCTCTATTTGATCCGCGTTCAGACCCTCGTACAAGGTGACATGGTAGAAAGAACCAAGCTGTGCAAATGAAAAGATATCAGAATTGCGTCAACTGAATAGGATCTCAGGGGCAGATCACGATTCCCAAGTCCCAACATACCAGCGGCAGACCCATGGCGCAGTCCTCGAGAACCCAGCAGCTTCTATCGATGCGTGCGCAGTAGGCAAACTTGTCGGTGAAAATCAAATTGGAGTAGCTGCTCGGGGTGTCGACCGGAAGTTGCCTGGTCTCTGAAAGCTGGGTGTTACTGCTGGAGGCGGCAGTGGGAAGGGTCTCTTGAGCTCCGAGAATGTCGTTATCATGATCGTGGAAGGAAAAAGTCGACGCCATCATCGAAGAAGGCGTGTTGATCGACTGCTTCTCGCGGATCGGCGGAGGAAAGGTCGCGGGCAGCCAATGCCACAGATTTGCGATTCCGCTGTCGTTTACGTGGCGCTTTCCGTCCAGAAGAGCCCGAAGATGGAGAAGAAGTACTGCTTGGAATGGGAAGCAGATTGGAACAAGCTGAAGAAGCCGGAGTCGGTGGGAAGGGAAGAGAAAGCTGCGAAGAAGGTTGGGCTATATCTGGAAGTTCAGGCACCCAAGCTGGCATTGGGGATCCCTGAAAAGCAGAGCTTGAGTTCGAGTTCATTGCGAACAGATACGGAAAGGCAGAGTGCTGTGGAGTGGTTTGCGCTTATGGTGATTGGACGTACTGCGTGAAGGTCGCTTTGGGAGGCCCGGAAAAGTGTATGCACAACTGCCCTGCCAGCTCCTGGCAGGCTTCCTGCCATTTCCTGGCTGTCTATTCGGTTCATATCTGGCTGGGATTTAAACCAACTTTTCACCAAAACCTTTCCGGTGGACGCCCCGGTCGGAAGATTTGATGATGGTCGTTCCTGGTCAACGCCCCGGCGCCTGAAGCCTGAAGCCTGAAGCCTGAAGTCTGAACTCGTTCCGATTTGTTTAAGTACAAACCCTGTACTCACCACTTCATCCGGAACGTCTCATAAACGTCACAAAGATGTCGAAAAGCAGAGTCTGCTTCGGGCTTCCGGGCGCCGGGGCCTCGTATACATAGAGTCCAGACTAGTCCGTAGTCCGAAAGGGCGTGGGTTCGAATCCCACTCTCATCACCATGTACTAGATGAACTAGCAGTGAGCAGCAAAGTGCAACAAGTGAAGAGTGAATGAATGACGAGGAAGAAAGGACTAAGTACAAGGGATGAGCTCGGGAAGGGAAAAGATGAGGAGGAGAGAGGATAGCGTGGGAAATGTGGAGGTACTGGTGTTGCTATGCAAGATGCGTGTGGGAAAAGAAGGAAGTGGAGAGGAAGAGATCGAGATAAGATAAGATAAGATAAGGTGGCCACATGGACCCTGTCCAGCACATCCCCACCGTCAAAAGACGATAAGGTGGCCACATGGACCCTGTCCAGCAGATCCCCACCGTCAAAAGACGACTGTCCCGAGTCGTGGGTGAGGAAAGAACTGCAGCCAGTGTGAGTCAACGGGAGAAGGAGAAAAGAAGCGCAGCAAGGATGAAGAAGTGGAAGGGTTGAGGAACGTGCCGCGTGCGCGAAATCATCGAAAGGCAAGAATGTAAGGCGGTGATCAGTTGCGAGCGCGCTCACCTTGAAAAATGAGCGCGCGCTCTGTTTTTTTTTGGGCCGACATGAAAGCGCACGCATGTTCAGTTCCGCGTTTTCAGAGCCGGGGGCCCAAAAATTTCAGAGCGCCCTCACTCAGTTCTGAGCGCGGCGCTGGGCCGACCTATTTCGATCGGCCCACCTCTTCGAGCGCGCGCTCTGGCTCCCGCTCGATTACAGAAGCATCACGTGACGTTTGTATTGATCACAAAATCAATACAAACCACAAAATGAGAAAGCAGAGGCCGAGCCGGAGAAAGCAGAGCGCACTTTCCGGCGCAAGCGTTGTTCAGTTGTGGGCGCGCGCTCTGAGAAGCAAATTTTCAGAGCGCGGCGCGAGGGGCCTCGCGCTCTGTGTTTGAGCGCCCTTTTTGAGCGCGCGCCCGCAACTGATCACCGCCTAAAGGAGAACTGTGACGTGGACGAAAAGGGCGTGCCAGTTGAGAATGGTGTTGAGGTCGTGTCGGAATGATGTCAAGAGGAGTGCAGGGGCAGTTACGTTTGGCACCTGGCGAATGCGTGCAAGGTGAGGTGCTGTAGGAGAATGAGGGAACCAAGGACGACGAAGATGAAGATGACCGCCGTGACGACGATCTGATGCAGATCAAGGGAACCGGTAACATGAATGCGCCCAGAACGGTCACCATCAAGTTGATAGAGCGACGATCCATACAGGGGAGAGGACGGCGAGTAGAAGCAGGGGGTTTCCAACAGCGCTGGGACCACTGCATCCGAGGTCTGGAGATGCTTCCCGACGGAGGTCGCAGAAGTCAGATTCAGATCGGCGGAACTGAAGCCAGAGCTGGAGGTGGGGGTTCGACTGTCCTGCAAAGGATCAGGGTCGGGACAGGGATGCTTCATCGTCGACGTCGCCGAGCTGGACGGAACCAGAGTGGAGGGCGAAGGAGGACCAGAAGACCGCCGAACTTCCTGCCAGGCACCGTAAATCCGCCGCAAAGCATGCTCCAAGGACTGTTCTCGAGCAACGCTGTCTACCCATCGACGTGCATCAGTCCAAGCCGAAGCTACCCGCTGCAGAGCCAGATCCGCCGTCGCCAAGCCGTGCTTATCCGCAACCTGGGCCGTGGATGCCGACGACTGCGAAGGCGAGATGATAGTTCCAGAAGCTCTGGCCGCTTCCACTGAGCCCGGATGCTGCCGCCTGAAGCTTGTCACGAACTGCGAGTAAGAAAAGGTGGGCAGCGGCTCCGATGGCAGCAAAGTCGTCGAAATGGGCGTCAGGGCCCGGTTTCCATCGCCTGCAGTGTTGGTAGCACCCCTCGCATTCCTCTGCAGCTGACCCCCTGGCTGTGTCAAGGCCACCGCTGAGGTTTGTGTCCGGACATCATCAGCGGAATGACAGACTCCCGACCATCGCGTGCCTTTGGGAGCCGAGGCGCGTGTGGCGCGTGGAGAGGTAGCAGTGGAGTCAGAGGCGGATGTTGGCGAGACGGTAGATGAGGACGAAGGTATTGACGCGTGAGAGATGGTGGGTAACGGAGCGTATACCGATGTTGAGTGTGATGGCTTGGAGAACATCGCGTCCTTTGGATCGAGTTCGATCGCGTCGCTCGAAGCAAGAGAAGATGAATGGTCGGGGTGAAGATTCGGGATGACGGTGGAAATTACTGCCGTTTCGTCGATGTGCACGATGCAGATAACTTCGCAGAGAAAGTCAAGATCGGATCGGGATCCCACGGGCTTGCCGAAGTACCCAAACTCCAAGCGGTCGCCGCTCGCGAGAACGAATTGGCTGTCCGCCTGACGGACCTGGCGCACGGGGTAGCGGTTGAGGAGACTGCCGAAACGGTCGGACTTGGGCGAGATGTCCCGAAACCAGAATTCGGACTTGTAAAAGGTAAGTTCGGACAGGATGTCCGAAAGCGGTGCCGGGAAGCAGCCATTGCCACTGCTGGTAGGGCGCAATCCGGAGTCATTCCCGCCGAGCTTGATAATGCGATACTCGCCAGAGGCGAAGGAAAAGGTTTTGTCACCGAACGAGTAAGGGCTGTTGGGGTGAGACTGAAGGGTGATGGTATAGGTCGACGTTGGCATGATGAATAGTAAAAGCTTGAGGTCAGAGTGGACAGAACTGAAGCAGTGACTGCTGGTGGGTGAGGGAAAGCGACAGGCGACAGCACAAGCCGAAAGCGAAGTCAGATGAGCTGGAGGCGCGCGCAAGGTGGTCGTGGCTGGTGGGAGTGGTCTCTACCTCGACAGCTGCACCTGCGACGGATTCGGGTGACTATTTGGACTGTGGAGTAGAAGACGGCGAGGAAGGAAAGAGTTGGACCGAACGGAATTCTGGAGGCGTCAAGACGGGGTCGATTGTCGAAGAAGAAGAGGGGAGTAGAGTGTGGATGGTCGAGCGGGCAAAGGTGAGAAAAAGTGTGTGAGAAAAGTGAGCTGTGAGAGGGCAGCGAGGGAAAGGAAATGTGTGATGGCTGTGTAGGGCTGTGGGTTTAGTTGTATTTAGTTTCATGTCCGAAGACAATGGGTTTAACATTCTATGATTCATGAGTTGAAAAGGTTGTAGGAACCGAGCCAGCCAGTGTTAAATGATCTGACCCAGAACCAATCCGGAGCAGGGGGCCACCAACGCAGCCACCCCTCCGTAGTCTTGTGTTTGGATAATAGATGATGGGATTAGAGCCGACCTCTCGAAGAGAAGTACGGCAATAAAGATTCACTAATGATCCTTCTGCAGGTTCACCTACAGAAACCTTGTTATGACTTTTTACTTCCTCTAAATGGCCAAGTTTGCATAAGTTGGGGGCGTTCAGGTGCCGTTGCCAGCTCCGAAACGCCCCTCCCAAAGGCTCACTAAGTCATTCAATCGGTAGTAGCGACAGGCGGTGTGTACAAAGGGCAGGGACGTAATCAACGCGAGCTGATGACTCACGCTTACTAAAAATTCCTCGTTGAAGAGCAATAATTGCAATGCTCTATCCCCAGCACGACAAAGTTTCACAAGATTACCCAGTCCTTTCGGACAAGGTGATAAACTCGTTGGCTCCGTCAGTGTAGCGCGCGTGCGGCCCAGAACATCTAAGGGCATCACAGACCTGTTGCCTGCGTCGTTCGCTCAGCAAGAGAGATCTACTCTCATCACCATGTACTAGATGAACTAGCAGTGAGCAGCAAAGTGCAACAAGTGAAGAGTGAATGAATGACGAGGAAGAAAGGACTAAGTACAAGGGATGAGCTCGGGAAGGGAAAAAGATGAGGAGGAGAGAGGATAGCGTGGGAAATGTGGAGGTACTGGTGTTGCTATGCAAGATGCGTGTGGGAAAAGAAGGAAGTGGAGAGGAAGAGATCGAGATAAGATAAGATAAGGTGGCCACATGGACCCTGTCCAGCACACTAGTGGTACGCGGCGCCCGGTGGGCGCCTCTCAGACTGGGAAGAACGGTGAAAGAGATTCTATTCAAACAAAATATATGGCGTTTCGTGGGTGACCGTCATTTCGTGGCCGTGGGTTTCTTTGGTGGTGGTAACGTGGAAGCCGAAGTAGTGACATCGCTGTGGGTGTACAGGATCGATGTTCTTCCCACTCCGGCTATCCCACGGCCCGAATCGGAAGCAATGCATTTCTATCACCTGGGCGGGGGGACTTCGCCCCCCCGGACCCCCCCCCAAAGTCCAAATGTACGAAGTACATCAGTCGTCTGGGTTGAAGAAATGTGTCGCTTCCAATACAGGAGCAAAGGTAGGTTACATAAAGGTCACGACTATGTATGGCATTGGGGGGGTCCGGGGGGGCGAAGTCCCCCCGCCCAGGTGACCGTGCCGGCCCGGCGACGGTGTGTGTGTAGACGAAGCTGCCTCCCAAAGAGTGGTTTGTAAGGTTTCTAACGCGCCGCGTGGCAAAAGCAACAAATCAGTTGTAACTGTCTGAGCTCAGGTTTGTAGTCCTCATTACAATGTGGTGTAAGCTTCCTGAAATGAGGAGATTGCCTTTTAGTGGGAAGACTTGAATTCCCCAGACTTATAGTTTGGGGTTTTAGAACCGATTCTCTTACGGCCGTAGGCTCAACAGCAACAATTCCTTGCAAACATGCATTTTTTTCAAGGAAGTATCCCCTCAAAATCTCACTTACTCTGCTCGATCTGCTGCCGCTTCCTGCTCCCAAAAGATGAGCTTCAACGGGCGAGAATTGATGGTGCCGGAGCCTTTCCGTCGCAAACGTGCTGAAGTAAGCATTTGGTAATTATCTCCGGCGCGTTCACGTGATGCTTTCCCGATCCGCGATCATGCCATAAACGTTGGTTGTTCATGATCAATGGACGGAGATAGCGAATCGGTAAGTTTCCGCGGCCACCTCGAGCTCCCGCGGCTGTCGCATGTCGTTCCCTCACCAAGCCCCGCAGAGACTCTCTCCTCCTCCGCCTGTCCCAGTGAGTACCATCTTCGCCGCGGGCCTCCCAACGTTCTTTTGCCCAGGATCTTTCCAGATCCTCATGGCGGAGTCCTCCTGGGGCGCTCCTCAGCGCGCAACCACCAGCGACCCTTCCCTCAAGACTCTCCTGGGAGCATCAGATACCACCACCAGCACCAGTCCCACATCAGCAGCAGCAACAGCACAGCAACAACAGCGACAAGGTGAGTACCTCCTCATTTCCTCGTCTGCCTCTTCTCGCGCTCATAATCAACCAGATAAGCATCCCAGCGTCGACACAGCAGCAGCAGTACAGCAGCAGCAACATAACCCAACAACAGCAACAGAGTGAGTGCATTTATCCCCTCTTCTGCTTCTGTTGGTATTCACCATCACCATCATCATCTACACAGCAGCAGGCCAGCAAAGCAGCGACCACAACTGCCAAAGCACACCAGCTAGGTGAGTGTGTCTTTGCTCCCTCGTGCTCTGCCCGTCATCTGACGCGTCTTCATTGCCAGGCCTAGGCGCATGGTGAGCGTCATCTTTTCTGGTCACTGCACAGAAGCATTGCTGCCCTCACGCGCTAACCTCTCTCTATCATCACCAGGTTCGATGAAGTCCTCAAGGTACGTGTCGTTGACTGTTCTCTCTGATCTCATCTTTTTTTTTTTTTTGCTTGATACAGATGTGCATACAGCGAGTTCAAGTCTCAGTAAGGTGCGCTGGCAACGTGACTGGTTTAGGCGCATGTATTGGGCCATCAACTTACTGACCCATCACCTCCGTTTTCTCTCTTTTTCATAGACCGAAGTTCGCCCCCCTAGCAGACCAGCCTTAGACCTGTGGGTATGCATGTTGTCTGCTTCCCTCTTTCACTCGCGTCACTGGCACTGACACTGACTGACACTGATCAACTTTCTTTCCACCCTCTCCTATAGGTCTCTTTTTCGAAGCTCAGGTGAGTTCTCTTCCTGTCATTTCTCTCTCTGGTCCGCTCTTTGCTCCTTGCTGACTACATGCTCGCAGCTCAGTCCTCAGCCTTGGCAATGCCGCAATGGTGCGTTCTTGCTCAGCTGATTCTTGCTGCTTGCTCTTCTTTCGGTTCTTTCCAGGCTCCCTTCTCCTTCTCTTCCTTCCCACAGTTTTACGGGCACAGCGCATTGTGAGTTCTCCATCCGTTGTGCTGGCCCTCTTTCGACAATGATCAATGGCACTGACCTATTCCTGCTTCTCAGATATGCAGTAAGTGATTTGACGTCCAACTGACAACTCTGACCTCGGCTTCCTTGGCTGTTCACTGTGCTTCAGGCTTGTGGATCGTCTGTATATTATTATCCCTTCCTCTCGTAATACAGACTACAGTAGCATTCAATATTCAATCAATGAGATGATATTGATTCTGTGTGTCCGAAGAGGGTGTCTACCCAGATCCTTCCCGATAGCTACAGTCTTCGTGATCATGGATGTGAAGGTTTGAGCGAGTTTGAGCGAGAATTGAGCGAGTAATGTGTCACGAGTACTCAGTGCCTCCCGATGCTTCCCCCTTGAGACTCCCTTCTCAGACCCCTCTTCCTCATGTATGAGCTCCTCTGTCTCCTCATCCGTGCAATTGACGTCCACCAGTCAGTCAAGAATCATTAAGTGTTACAATTGGTAGCTCCGCGGCTTCGTCCGTCGAAAGACGCGGGACACAATCGCATCGTACGTGCGGTCTTCTCGCCGTCTCAAGTCCTACAAAACGTAGGCAAGTGGCAGTTACGGACCGGTCGCCCGAACTTTACAGTCTTTGACCTCCGCACCGAGGGGCTGGGAACATACTCATTAGTACACTGAGAGCAATCCTCCACTAGTAAATGTACGTAGACTTAGAGCACCAACCACACAATACTGGCAGTACAAGTTGGTCATGTAGCTTCGACAGAAACTAAAGGCGAGCACAGCAGGAGCAAGTTCCATGAGAAGAGATGCTGGAGAATGAAAAGAAATGTAATCACTTGTCAGTGACATGTCCGTAGGGGATCAGGAAAGAACGGAGAAAGACGCAAGACATCCCTGAACGCGAAATTGGAATAAGGATAGTACTGACCAGTAACCAGTCACGACGTCAAATGCCCTTCGCCCCTCGCTTGCGCCGTGATGTCGGCGTTACGTGATGCTGCCGACTGGAGAGGTTGAAAATGAAGAGAGATATGATGTCAGAACAAGGCTACAAGGTGGAGGAATCAGCAGATAGCAGGCGGGGGACGATGGAGGTACAAACCGGTGTCGTCCACAGTCTGACTCCAGAGATCTGATGATTGTTGCTGTCTGCCTAATGAGTGATGTTGCCTGAGCCGCGAGGTGACTGGTGAGGAGGGTTTGAGCTGTGAGAACTGAGATGCGCCGGTCGATGCGAAGAGCGAAGAGCAGACGGGGAGCAGAACCCAGGGACGGGAGAGCAGGAAGCGGTCGGCGGGATTGGCAGACTTGTGGCGAAGACCGGGTGAGGTTGCGAGACTGTATGCGTGTGAAGAGAAGCAAAGTTGAAAGAGAACAAAGCAGTGAGCTGTGAGAAGATGTGATCAAGCAAGGGGCAAGCGACGAGCTGCAAGACGTAGCTCGCAAAGCAGTCAGCAGTCAGCAGAGCTGGAGCTGGAGCTGAAGCTGAAGCTGAAGCTGAAGCTGAAAGAGCTGGTGTGGATCGATGTGGTGATTGGCGAATGCTTGCGGATGGTGGTGTGGTGTCCATCCACTAATGGAGGTTTGCTCGGAGCTGCTCCCAGCCAAACACTTAGTAGAATCGGGCTCTATTAGAGAATTGCTCTTAGTGTAATAATGGGTATGTTCCCAGCCCCTCCTGAGGAGGTTCAGAGACTGAAAATCGTAAGGTTGTCCCCGGAGTAACGCGGAGAGCTCCGCCTCCGCACTTCCAAATTCCGCCGGAATTTTGACTTTCTGAGGCGAGCTCCGCCTCCGCAGACTAAGACAGAGCGGAAAAAAACCAGCTCCGCGTTCCGACGGAATTATACAAAAGTTGAAATCCCAGCTCCGCGCTCCGCGTTTTTTCTGTGCGTTTTCATAATGCTCCTCCGTGCTCCGTGTATGCGGAGCTCGGAATTCCGCGGAATTCCGTCGCAGCGCAGTGGCGGTATAAGTTGCTCTCAGAATGACTCTAATACACTCAGAGCTATACATTCACCATCCGACATTGTTGCGGTATTGACTCCAGTGCTATTTTGAAGTTCTCAACGGATGATGATGCCTGTTTTATCCCCTGCGGGTGTCTCGAGGATGCCTATTTTCTCGGAATTCCGCACTTTCCGCGGAAATTTTGCGGAATTCCGGCGGAGCGCACCCGAAATGTGGTCACGTGACCCTAATTTTCGACTATCACGTGACCTCACAGCTCCGTCGGAATTCCGCCGGAATTTTCACACAATTTTGACGACTCCGCGCTCCGCACTTTTGGCAAGTAGGCCCAGGATTGGGCTACGCCTCCGCATAAATTCCGGCGGAGTCCTCCAAGCGGACTCCGTGCTTTTTTAAGATCAAAAATTTCTCGAAAGTGAGCTCCGCGCTCCGCCTCCGGCGGAGCCCTCCGTCGGAGGAGTGCGGAGTCCGCAAAACCCCAGCTCCGCGTCAACTCCGGGGACAACCTTAGAAAATCGGGCGACCGGTCCGCAACAGCCGAATGCAATTCATATGTTAGCACGTGGCCTCAGTGCAGGGGCTGGGTACGAGCCTAGCTTCAGGCATAGCGACAGCTGCCGCAAATCTCGTTCTAGGCTGGTGTCATGAATCATCTTATCGTTCCGACAACTTCTCAAATTCTCTCGAAGCCTCCTTTCTCATTTCACTCCGCTGCTCATCCTCGACCTCGTCGACCTCGACTCTCGCACTGCCAGCACAGCCACACACAGCATGCGAACTCTCCACGCTTCTAGCATCTTCTATCGCTTCGTTCCTCTCTCCATCGACCCTGGTCTCAAAACTATATAAACCCCTGCTCTCTCCTGCTCTCTCGGGCTGTTCTCCCCATCCGGTCTTGTGTCTTATCGAGCCCTCCTTTGCACTACAATCTCACACTCTTCTATCTGTTTTCTACCTTGCCTTGTGGCTCGAGCGTTAGCTCCCGGCCTTCAGCCTCCACTTTGCCTTGATTCCCAGCCTTCTAGCATCCAGTTCTTACAGTAGACCGGATCGCCAACCACTGGCCCCGAGCTACCGCACCCAGCCCTAGTCGCCACCCAGCCATGTCCAACACCGACGCTTCCTACGAAGCCCTTGCCGCCGAACTCGCCGAGCTGCGCCGCCTCCTGGCCCAGCGCGACACTTCCGCCTCCTCCGCCACCAACGAACCCAACTTCAAGGTCAAGGTCGCCGACCCACCTACCTTCGACGGTAGCAGCAAGAAGGACGCCTATACCTTCCTTGCTCACATCAAACTCAACTTCGCCGCCAACCCCTCAACCTTCCCCACGGACACGAGCAAGATCGTCTACGCAGCCTCGTGGCTCCGCGGAAAGGCATTCGAGTGGTTCGAGCCCATGCTCCGCTCGGGTGATGCCACCAAGCACTCCTGGGCCGAATTCGAACGGGTCTTCCTCCACTCTCACGGAGACCCTGATCACAAGCGCCGAGTCACGCGCGAACTCCTCTCTCTCACCCAGACCAACACCACCGCCTCGTACGCCACCCGCTTCTTCCAGCTCGTCACTCAGCTTGAGTGGAACGACGAGGCCCTTCGCGCTCGCTTCTATGAAGGCCTGGCCGAAGACGTCAAGGACGCCCTGGCCTACTCGGAGAAGACGATTGAAGACGTCCAGGACCTCGCCAACCACGCGGTCAAACTCGACAATCGCCTTCAAGAGCGTCGAAACCGCTCCCGACCCCGCGGCTCCGGCTCCAACACTCATGTTTCGACCACGTTCTCCTCCAGTCCCAGCCATGCCTCGGCCCCGGCATCTTCCGGCCCGGTCCCCATGGACCTCGACGCCACGGCTCCTCGATACCAGCCCCTGACCGACGCCGAGAAGCAGCGTCGTCGCGACAACAAGCTCTGCCTCTACTGCGGCAAGCCCAACCACATCGCTTTCAACTGCCCCGAGAAGAATCAGCGAGGCAACACGCGCAAGCACAGCGCTGCCGCGGTTTCCTTCAGCCTCGGCAACCTCAACGATGCGCCCAGCCACCCGCCCATCGCCACGATCCTGGCGGGAAACGCCAGCGCTCAGACGGAAACACGCCCTTCCGCCTGAGCTCCCCACCTTCCCTCACCCTGGGCGCCACACTCTCCGCAACAGCTCCTTCTGACCACCATATGATCGTCCCCGTCAAGGTTCATTTGGAACATCATGCTGTTGATACGTTCGCTCTTGTGGATTGTGGCGCCACTGCAAATTTCATCGATACATCATTTGCCCACAACCACCGCATTGAGCGTTCGCCCCTTGAGCAGCCCATTGAACTCAACGTCATTGACGGACGACCAATTTCCTCCGGACCAATCACCTCCTTCACCCAATTCTCGTTCTCCATCGGACCTCATCGTGAATCTTCCTCGCTTCTCGTCACCAACCTCTCTCGATATCCCATCGTCCTCGGCATCCCTTGGCTGCGCCAGCACAATCCGACGATCGACTGGCGCCGCAACACTCTCATCTTCCAGTCCAGCCTCTGCCTTCGGACCTGCCTTACCCACGACTCCACCATCCGAGCCTTGCCGGCCTCGTCCGAGGCCGACGTCCAGCCCAAGAACCCACCTAGCCCTGCCTCAGAACGTGCTGTCTCGCCCACTAGCCATGGCGAGCAGTTTCCAGCCCTTGACATCGCTCTCATGTCGGCCAAAGAGTTCGTTGCCGAGATCGGACGCGGTGCCACTGCCTTCTGCATCAGTCAGGGCAGCCCGGCGCCCTCTCCTGAGCCCAACAGCGGCTCAGCAACACTCTCAGCCGTGTTCGGAGCGAATCCTGACGACGAGGATACTCAACAGCAAGTCTCCGACACTCCCGAGTACCTCCAGTAAGTCAAGAACCATGTCCCAGTTGAATATCATGACCTCCTTGATGCATTCAGCAAGGCCAAGGCAGATACACTTCCTCCACATCGCAGTCATGATCACGCGATCGACCTCGAGCCCGACACCATACCACCCTTCGGGCCTATCTACTTCCTGTCCGACCTCGAGCTCGCAGCCCTTCGTTCATGGCTCGATGAGCACTTGAGCAAGGGCTTCATCCAACCATCTACCTCCCCAGCCGGTGCTCCCATTCTCTTTGTCAAGAAGAAAGATGGGTCGCTCCGGCTGTGCGTCGACTACCGCGGTCTCAACCGCGTGACCATCAAGAATCGGTACCCCATCCCCCTCCTAGACGCGACGATCGAACGTCTCCGCCATGCCAAGATCTTCACCACTCTGGACCTACGTGGTGCGTATAATCTCCTTCGCATCAAGAGTGGTGATGAGTGGAAGACGGCGCTTCGAACTCGCTATGGTCACTTCGAGTGCCTGGTGATGCCTTTTGGGCTGACAAATGCGCCCGCATCATTCCAAGCACTGATGAACCACATTTTCCATGATCTTCTCGACGTTACAGTTGTCGTGTACCTGGACGACATCTGTATCTTCTCCTCCGACCCCTCCAAACACCAAGAGCACGTCCGTGAGGTGTTGCGCCGGCTCATCGCGCATGGCCTATACTGCAAGCCGGAGAAGTGCACTTTCGGGGCATCCGAGGTGCGTTTTCTTGGCTTTGAGGTTGGCCGCGATGGCGTCCGTCTCGGAGCTGACCGCGTTCAGCAGCTCTTGGACTGGCCAGCACCTACTAACCTCCGCGATCTACAGGCCTTCCTCGGTTTCTGCAACTTCTTCCGGCGCTTCGTCAACGGCTACTCCCGCGTATGCCTTCCGCTCACCCGCCTTCTGCGCAAGAACACCGCGTTCCGTTGGGACGACGCCGCCGACGAAGCGTTCAACTCCCTCAAGAAACTCTTCACCACCGCGCCCATTTTGAGACAGTTCGACCCGACCTTGCCCACAGTCATCGAGTCCGACGCCTCGGACTTCGCTATCTCGGCTATTCTCTCGCAGCGATATCCGCCAAACGGCGAACTGCACCCCGTCGCCTACATGTCTCGGAAGATGTCTCCGGCCGAGTTGAACTACGACGTTCACGACAAAGAACTCCTTGCCGTCGTCTCCGCCGTCAAGTCCTGGAGACACTTCCTTGAGTCCTGCCATGCGCCGTTCGATGTTCTTGTTGACCACAAGAATGTCGAATATTTCCAGACCTCGCGCACCCTCACCCGGCGGCAGGCCCGATGGTCCGAAGCCATCAATGGGCACCGCTACACCATCACTTACAGACCCGGAGCCCGCAATGGCAAAGCCGACGCCTTGTCGCGAAGGCGCGACCATAAAGAGGGAGCGAGTGCCGACGCAAACGAGCCCACTCCACTCCCAGTCCTTCGCCCAGTCTCGGTCTTTGCAATGCTCCGCTCCGGAACCGTCGTCCAAAAGTCCTCATCATCCAGAACACCCCGTCCCCGCCGCACCAAGTCTCCCAGAAATCCCTCCTCGTCCACATCAAGCAAACCCTCAAGTCTAAACACCACCAATCCGCCTTCGTCAAGTTCTCAAGCCGCCAACTCTCCAACAACATCCTCTCCTTCCTCCTCAGTCTCCTCATTATCCTCCTCTTCTTCCTCGCCCTCTCCAGCATCTCTTCCTTCGCCGTCACCTTCTTCACCATCTCCCCCTTCAATCCCGTCACCCTCTCATCCCATCTCAATCACCTCCGACCCTCAAGAACCCGATCCTCAAGACCCCGACCCTCAAGAACACAGCTCTCCACCTCCTCAAGCAACACAGCCCCGCCAAGAACCAGCCCCTTCCCAGCCAGAGCAGCCCCAGCACCAGCCCACCGAGCAGCCAGTGGCGCATTCCTCCACCGAGGTTGCGTCGCCTCTTAGTAGTGAGTCAGCTCCGCTGACCACGGACCTTGCCGAGCAGCTCAAGTTCTACCTTGAGCAAGATCCTGCACTCAAGTCCATCCTCCTTGCCTTGCGTACCCCACCAGAGACTCGAGACACGACCCAGCAGCAGGTCTGTCAGGAGTACTCTCTGTCCGAAGAAGGCTTCCTCCTTCAATCGGGCCGAATCTACGTTCCCGACGCCGACGAGCTCAAGATCAAGCTACTTGAGCAAGCCCACGATAGTCCAACAGCCGGCCATCAAGGGCAGCAGCGCACCTTCGAGCTCCTCCACCGGCAATACACTTGGCCGAGCATGCGCAATTTCGTCAACACATACGTCTTGACGTGTGACACGTGCCAGCGCAACAAGATTCCCAGACACCGGCCATACGGCCTTCTCCAGCCCCTGCCAGTCGCCACGTCCCCTTGGTCCTCGATCTCGATCGACCGCATTGTCGAGCTGCCACCTTCCAACGGCTTCGACAGCATTCTGGTCATTGTCTGCCGATTGACCAAACAAGCCCACTTCGTCCCTGCCAACACCACGGACACCTCTACCACACTCGCTCAGCACTTCATCAACAACGTCTATCGTCTCCATGGCCTGCCCATCGACATCGTCTCCGACAGAGGTTCAACTTTCACCTCTCGTTGGTGGTCAGAAGTCCTTGCGCTCTTGCGCATCAAGCCAAATCTATCCACGGCATTCCACCCACAGAGCGATGGACAGACCGAACGAGTCAACCAAGTCCTTGAGCAATACCTTCGGCACTTTGTCGATTATCTGCAGGACGATTGGAGCGAGCTTCTCCCCTTGGCCGAGTTTGCCCACAACAATGCACATCACTCAAGTATCGGCATGACACCTTTCTATGCCAACCACGGCTATCACCCAACCCTCGACATCACCTTGCGAAGCTCCACAGTTCCGGCAGCCCACAAGCATGTGCGCACCATTCAACAAATACACACACTTGCCCAGGACAACATCCGAAAGGCCCTTGCCGCGCACGAGAAATATGCCAATCAGCGCCGAGCACCTGCTCCCGAGTTTCAATCAGGTCAACTGGTTTGGCTCATTCGCAAACACATCAGTACGAATCGGCCATCAGCCAAGCTCAACGCCAAGCGCCTCGGTCCCTTCGCCGTCGAGCGCAAGGTTGGGCGATCTGCATATCGTCTCATCTTGCCCCCCACCATGCAGGTACACCCCACATTCCATGTGTCACTGCTGGAACCTCATCACACCATTGATCTCCGGCCTCGCGCATCAGTCACAGTGGCGCCCGCGCCAATCGCGAGCGACGGCACGCAAGATTTGTCCATCGAGCGCATTCTTGACAGTCGTGTTCGTCGACGCAAGCTAGAGTATCTGGTCCAGTATGCAGGTGTAGGAGCGGAACAGAGTGAGTGGATACATGAGAGCAAAATCTCATCTTCCCACCCAGTCCGCATTTCTTTCCACCAGAAATATCCACGCAAGCCACACACAGTTCCGCCGGCCCGTCCGCGACGCCCACGACAGCCTCCAGTACCTCAACTACCAGCTTCGGAGACCTCAGCTTAAAGAGGGAGAGACTGTCATGAATCATCTTATCGTTCCGACAACCTCTCGCACTGCCAGCACAGCCACACACAGCATGCGAACTCTCCACGCTTCTAGCATCTTCTATCGCTTCGTTCCTCTCTCCATCGACCCTGGTCTCGAAACTATATAAACCCCTGCTCTCTCCTGCTCTCTCGGGCTGTTCTCCCCATCCGGTCTTGTGTCTTATCGAGCCCTCCTTTGCACTACAATCTCACACTCTTCTATCTGTTTTCTACCTTGCCTTGTGGCTCGAGCGTTAGCTCCCGGCCTTCAGCCTCCACTTTGCCTTGATTCCCAGCCTTCTAGCATCCAGTTCTTACAGCTGGCGAATGGCGATTTCTGCAACGTTTGTATCGCCAAACACCCACTCTAAGACAACCAGCTAAGACCGACGAGTGCGATAAAAGACTCAATGCGCGTCTATTGGAACACAAAGAAGAGGAGTAAAGAGGAAGACGTATGGGGTATGAAGATTGTGATCGTTGCGGGACGTTTTGGTCTTGTGGAGGAGGTGTAGGATCGATGTGGTTAAGGGAAAGAGCTGCCAGCCCGAAGGTGACAGACTGGGAAAGGAGTAAACCCAGCAATTTCGGACAGTCGACATCACGCCACCGTATTGTGTGTCGAGTAACCCGTGTTTGAGATACCGCGACAACAGCGACCTGGTCGACATGGCCGCTCACCTAGTTGGGTTACGTAGCAGAGCGAGCATTTCACGGATTCTATCCTTGATTTCTTCCGTTCCTACCGCTGACTCGTCTATCTTTTGTTCCAGGCGGCTGATGCGTAGCAAATAAGCCTGCCGCGATGGACCAGTAGGGCGACTGGCCTGCAGAGCCTGGATCTCTTTGAGTGCATCGTCCCATTCCAAAAGTTGATACCCTGCTCAAATTCCCGTACGCGAGGCAGCCCAATGTCAGATTATTCTGTCACTGAACTAACTGTTTCGTCCAGAACGTTTGAGCACTCACCGTATTCCTTCCGCAGTCCATTAAGTACAACTTCAATTGCGTTGGATCCTGCACGCGCACCGAGCTGCATGTTGCGAAGCAAGGTGTCAGTCGAGTCATCAAAAGAATTCCAACACCAGACATATCAGTCCGTGTACTCACGCTGGACGTCTGGGGCATCGTGGCGTACGGAGGGCTGATCGGGTCGGGCACAGGAGCAGAGTTCGTAACTGTGCTGGCGAGGAGCAAAGAGGGAAGAAGGAGGAGGATGCGAGGGTAATTTATTGTCTTGAGGTTGACGTGGTAGTGTGTGAGGCAGCAGAAGATGTGCAGCAAATTGAGCTGTAGAAGAAGGTAAGATGTAAAGTCTGATGGAGATGTGCAAGTCTGGTGGTGAGGAGTGACAGGGAGCTTGGAAATATCGTGAGCAGCAAGCCATAGATATACCCTTCATCGAGGAAGAGTCCTGCACAAGCTCCCTGACGACGCATGCTGGACAGTGGACGGTGCACTGCTTGGTGCTCCCATAGGGCTTGAGGAGCAGTGCGATAAATGAGGCCGGTGTCTGGTCATTCCTGGTCAACGCCCCGTGGACGCCCCGGTCGGAAGATTTGATGATGGTCGTTCCTGGTCAACGCCCCGGCGCCTGAACTCGTTCCGATTTGTTTAAGTACTAGTAGAATGAGCGCTTCGCGTTGTGGTCTACTATGGTGAAGAAACCATAAAATCTTCCTGTGCTGTGTTTCCCTTGAACTTTGGAAGTCTCAGACGGCAAATAACATCGAGACTCGAGCACACAGTGACTTTTTTGTACGGTCAGGCGGTCAGGACTCAAGGAGAAAGACGGTAAACAGACGGAGAGGGTGGTTTCGGGTGAGGCACTGTTCGTCTTGATGAGTGAGAGCAGATGAGTGGACGACTGGTGATGTCGCGTCGAGGACCTTGTGGACAGCGTCAGCCTCAGCAGTTACACACCGCACAGCCGAACGTTCTGAGGACCGAACTTACCTGCGCCAAGGCCAGTCTCAACTCTCACCGCCTCCGCGCTGGCGAGGCCTCAATACGACAATGTGACCCATTCCTCCCAGTTGATGCGGTTCTCAGTGATGCGCCTCGACGTAGGAGCACGACGCGTCGATCTCGTTGCGGAGAAAGTCGATGTCTGCGTGTGCGGCCGTGCGGGTCGCGGGGAAGTCGTACTAGCGCGGCTCGAATCGTGGTAGGTTGTTGAAGAGGGGGCGGTGTGGGCCGAACAGGTGCAGGGGCTCGAGTCTCGACAGGCACAAAGCGGCTGCCCGGTGGACCTTGTTTCATCGTTGCTTTCCGCAGCTCGTGCGCTTTCCGCTTCTTGTTTGCTGTCCATGCTGCCAGATGTAAGGGCCTGGGCCGAAAGATCGAAGCTCACGGGATGCGTTGAGGCGGGTGGCCATCAGGTGCAGGCGCTCGCTGACGGCGAAGAAGTTGAGGTCGCGCAGACGGGTATAGAGAGGGTCCGTGTTGGAGGAGAGGAGGTATTTCCGCTTGGCGCTTGTGCTGGGTGTCGAGGTGGCCGTGTTAGGTTCCCGGGGCCCGCCTGGTGAGCGGCTTTTAGGACGGCGGAAGAAGAAATGGGTGTGCCGGGGGGACCGGCCGTATTCTCGCTTCCGACCAGGGATGAGGGACGCGTCGACGTCGACGTGGTCTGGAATAAAGAGACAACAAAGATCAGCGTCCCGCAATCAAACATGGAAGCAAATCTACACTGAATGGACACAATCTAAATAAGAGAAGTACTCACCATTCCGAATGCCAACGACATACTTGATGAGACCCTCGTACGTCAACTGGGTACAAAGCACACTGGCTCAATCCACGCTCCTGTCGATGATGATGAGTGCGTCGATGCGGTTGGGATTACTCCATCCTGCGCTCGCGGTGGTGGCTGAACCGAATGCCCCTCCCGATGCTGCGCCGCCCACTTGTGATGACGCTAGCGGAGGAGCAGGTGCCATGGGAACAAAGATGGGAGGGGCGACCAAGGCCAAGCTGGTGGGATCTGCCGAGAGATGTTCTCTGCGCTGTCGGATGAGCAAGTCCGCGAGGCCCTAATTTTCGAAAAGGGGCAGATGGTGATTAACGACACGTCTAACAGGCAGATATATGGAAAGTGCGAAAAAGCGTACCTTTTTGAGATCACATTTGCCCAAGATGCGAAGGATAAGACCGTACACGTTCTGTACGGGCATCATAGCCTGTGCGGCGAGGTACATACATGCATGATCGCCGTCGAGATATAGCCTGGTGAAAGCAAAGTGATGAGTCCACTCGAGGGAGAGGAGCGAGCTGGAGGTGATGGCCGGTGGGAATGTGGGATCGTGCTGGATGACGATGGCCCACCCTAGCTGGGGCGGGTGAACCGTCGAGGGGCAAGAATTCGAGCGGCAGATCGAGTACAGACTACAGTGGTCAGGTAGGACGACGGCGTGGCGGTTGAGCTGGCGGAGCTTGATGCGGCTGTTGGATTGGAGGAGGAGGCGTCGACGGGAGTAGGGGCGGGTGAGAGACGTAGGGAGGAGAGGTAGAGTAAGGAGAGCTCCGTGCGGCTTGGGGAGAGTAGGAGAGAGTATGCGTGGGAGAGAGAGGAGCTCGGGGGGAAGGCTTGATGGGGACCTGACTGTTTGCAGCCAGATCAGCGATGATGAGGCCTGGGGAAGAGCAAGAGGGTTAGAGTTCTGAGCATGGCAGACAAGTGGGGAGGGTTAGGCGAGAGCTTATGATACACACCTGTCACTTGCGATGACGCGCATACATGCTATTTCTGGTCTTCAGATGTAGACCACTCTGCAGATGGGCGCATTGACGGGAACGCGTAGTCTCTTTGGGGCCAGCGCGCGCGTATGCCGAGTACGTCTGCCGGTTGGTGTCTCTGTTACTGCTGCTGTTGCGGTAGTGAGGGCGAGGATGAGGAGGAAGACGGACCTGGAGCTGATGACGGCGGTGGTGCTGGCTCGTCAAGCTCGTCATGCTCGGTGGAGTTATCGTCGAGCTCGAGCCAGAACGTCTTATCGACGCCGTGCACCTTGAGGGATGCTACATCGATGGTGAGGCCGAGTTGACCTTTGAGTGCTGAGTCGAGGATGACGGTCTTGGGGGTGATATCTGTTGGTGGTCTGGGTGTGGATGTGGATGATGAGGCTGTTGCTGCTGGTGGGAGGGGCGGTGTTGCTGCTGCGAGGGCGTGGAAGACGATGCGCCTGCTAAGATCGCGCCTGGGGATGGTGTCCAAGATGGCTATCCCCCGACCAGAAAGGGCGGGAAAAGATCGTCTTCGTCACCGATACCGCCTCTGCTGCTGTTGTTGAAAGAATCCCCAGGTAGTGCGCTCGGACTAAGGATCTTCCCGGAGTAGGCCCCGGAGTAGCATTCCCCGGAGTTCCGCGGACTCCGGGGGACGCTCTGCACGGGTACGGAGCACGGAGCGAGATTTGAGCGTTTTTACTAGCTTTAAATTTGCGGAGCTACTCCGCGAAGGTATGGCTGCCACGCCCCGGAGCACGGAGTGAGTTTGCTTGCATTGTCAAAAAAGCCCCGGAGTACGGAGCAGACCCCGGAGTCCGACGGAGCTCCGGGGATGGCAAGTGGGTCACGTGATGGCCAAAATTGAGTCACGTGACCGGTTTTTGAGGTATTTCTCGGCCGAATCAGGTCGAAGTACTGTGTATTTCAGCTTTTCTGGGGCAGTAAACCCTTGGAAAGAAATGATATAGACTTCTAAAGCTGCGATTGAACTGTTTCGATGAGATTCGACCTTCTCCCGAGCCCATGTTGGACTCATTTTATGACACCCCGGAGTACCCCGGATTCCGCGGAGCTATTTTGCGGAGCACGGAGTCCGCCTGTGAAAAATATACGGAGCACGGAGTAGATTCTTGCGCGCAACCGCGACTTCGACGGAGCACGGAGCGCTCGCCAGCTGATCACCAGAAATTTTGCGGAGCGCGGAGCTGGCCAGATCTCAGACGGAGCTGAGCGGAGCGCCGCCCCGGAGTCCGGGCTCCGGGGATCTACTCCGGGAAGATCCTTAGCTCGGACTGTGGAGCCAGGAGGAGAAGGTGGAGAAGGAAGAGAAGGAGAAGAAAGAGGCGATGAAGTTTGTGAGGTAGATGGCTTGTTGGGCCTCCTGATGAGATTCAAACAGCAACAGATCAGCATGTAGAACAGCAGAAAGACGGCAAGAAAGGACAAAAAGGCGACCCACGCAGTAACTCAGTCTTTTATCACCATGCCCACACACCTCTCGTCCTGTGGCTCTCCCGCTCGCCCACGCCTTTCATAAAGCCCAGCGCCCACTCCTCCTCTCCCGCCCGCACATCTGGACAAATCCGTCCTTCAATGTGTACACAGTTGACACTTGCCATTTTGGAGGCGGCGAGGCGGCGAGGGTCTACAGGGCGAGTGTACCGCGTTGAAACCTGAAGGTATAGCGGGCCAGGTCGGCTTCACATATTCTTCCATGTCTTTCCGTCTTATCAAAGAAGAATTCAACCATCAGCATTGGGCTTTGGGCCTGTGGATTCAAGCCTAATGCAGGAAAAAGAACGCACCCTGGAAAAGCTCCACCATGGTCCATGATCCCAACACGAATATGACCTGACACACCCCGCGTCACCCGCCACAACTATCTTCCTGCTCCTGGAGAGCGTGCTGCCTGGGGCCGTGGGCGGGGCCCGGGGGATAACCAATGCGACAGAAAGTGGCGGAGGAGGTCGTCGGTGGCTATTGGCTGGTGCAGTCATGTGGGTTCCGGACATATCTGTCTGCCGGGCGGCTAAGCTGCGAATGAGGCTGAGGCGCTGGTCTATCAGGAAAGGGCCTTGGAGACGTGTGCTTCTGTTGCTCCTTTCTCTACATCCGTCATCTTCGGCGCGGCTGCACCCGCTGTTCCCGCTACTGTCTCGCTGTCAGGTAGAAAGCAAAAGGGATGGAAGGGAGGAGGGAAGGGAGAAGTCATATGTGGCGAGGGCATCCCCCTAGGCACGGGCTTGGACGTGGGTTTGGTGAGCGCAGCGCTCGAGAGTGGAGCAACAGACCGGAGCTTACGTGATTTCATTGTGCTGGAGGGCTCAGTAGGCCTGGATCGTGGAGACCCTGCTGAGGAGGTTAGCCCCAACCTTCGCGCAGTCAAGTTCGTCGAGGTCTAGAAGACGTATGGAAGAGAATGTCAGTCAATCATCAATGGATGCGTCGGAAAAAAGTACCCTTCGTGGGTGTACAGACTACAGACTCACCAGTGAGTGGTGAACAGATGAAGGAAGCCCGCTGCAGGACAATGCAAGGAAGGCGGCCCAAGCAGAGTCGATAGAGGCGAGGATGAAAAAAGCAGTACAGGCGGTGATCTGCATGATCTGTGTGAGAGAAGGGAAGGGGGGGAGAGAGCTTGGAAGGACTGGCTAGGGTAGGCGGACGCGGGACGGGCGGAGAGAGGGATAGAGTGGGGGGTGAGGAAAGAGGTCAGAACATGGTATAGGCCCAAAGTCATCTAAGCGGGTGCCGGACCGTCCCACAGCAACTTACCGGAGGTTGAAGACTGTAGAATGAGTTGTAGGTGGCTTGAGATCTTGCAGACCTGGTATTCAACCTAAAGAAAGGAAAAAGAAACGACTTACCGTTAAGCAGTCATAGTCAAAGATGGAAGATAAAGACTTGTACTCACCGCTTGGCGCTTGCATTTCCACGCTTGCTCGTTGCTCCTCGACCAGAGGCCTCAACTGCGTCCCCGAGCTTGTGCATACTGCATTGTAACCTGTGCATCCGAAGCTGAGGGGAAAACGTGAGCAGGATGCAGAAGGGAAGGCTCAAAAATCCAGGAAGAAGTTAACACTTAACAGTGATGAGCGCGATGAGCATGAGGTTGAAATAGTGCTTGATCCGAATCGTTGACTAAAACGACAGCCTGCTTCATCCCTGCGGTCTCCGCGAGGCGAATCCTGGTGGCGAGAGCTTTGACTTCTGACTTTCTGAGCACTAAGTCTATGAGCCCTGGAGGATATGGGAAAAGAGGGTCAGCACGAATGTGGATTATAGCAGGAGATTGAGAAGGCAGCACTGGTCAGCACGCAGAAAGGGGGCAAATGAAGAAAATAAAGGCTACCCATGCAGGCTTCTTGCACAATATCCACAAACTCCTATAACCCTATTCCTCTCCCTCACCCACGCCTTTCATAAAGCTGAGCGCTCACTCCTCCTCTCCCGCAGCCCGCCCGTAACTCTGGACAAATCCGTCCTTCGATGTGATCATGCAGGCGACAAGGGTCCAAAGGGCGAGTGTACCGTATTGAAGACCGAAGGTATCTGCACCGGAAGGAGTGGGCCAGGCCGGCTTCATAATTTCCCTTCCATATCTTTCCGCCTTACATGTCAAAGAAGATTTCAACCGTCGTCCGTCAGCATTGAGCGATAGACCTATGGATAATACCTTAATGCAGGGCAGGAAAGAACATACCCTGGAAAAGCTCCATCATTCTGAGTAGGAGGTTGGTGGCTACTGGTCACTGGTGTCGGGTCGGTGTCGTGCGGTCATGTGATTTCTGGACATATGTGTAATGTGTCTGCCGGGCGTCTGAACGGCGGGTGAGGCTGAGTCACCAGGAGAGGGCCTTGAAAACGTGAGTGTCTGTTGCTCCTTGCTATACGTCCATCCTCTTGTTTCCTGCTCGACTGCACCCGCTGAACCCGCTGCTGTCTCGTTATCATATGAAAGGGAGGGAGGGAGGGAGGGAGGGAGACTCATCAGTCACATCGGTATTGGCGTGGTGATCTCGGTCGATTTCGCGAAGCCGGTTGGGCACATATTTTGTAGTCGTCCGGAAAGGCCAGGTTGCGGATGACAGCGTGCTGCGTGATAATCGGTGACAGATATCATGGGCAAAAAGGACTCGACGTTGGAGAGGGCGGCCGGCGGAGCAGATTTGAGCTGGACTTCAGCTGAGGCTTATAAGGCGGACGGGTCGGCCGTCGGGGAGCTGGTCTGCCTCTTGCACATGAGTCGCCTCGCCACCTGGACCCCAGCTCTTCGCAGAATCGGTACTGCTGTCTGCTACGCTGGATAGTTCGGTGTCGTCGATCGCTTCCAGATTATCCGCGCCGGACCAACTGTCGAGAAGGCTGAGATTGGCGGTAAAACGTTTGCAGCGGGCATTTTTGCTGATGCCTGATTCTGTATGGCGCGTGCGGCGTGCGGCGGTGGGTGCGTAGGCCAATGCCAGGCAGAAGAAGCTGTAGAGAACGGGACAGAGCAAGCGCCAGGTGCCCATAGAATGGAAGACAGAAGAGGGAGAGATAATAAGCGACTGCACTCTGCAGGGAGAGCAATGCTTCAGCATGTCACTGAGAAAGAAGCGCCAGAGGATAGAGGAAGACGGGGAGCAGGGAGCTGATGATGTTAAAACGCTGAGGCTGGACCGCTGGAGGCCTGAGAAAAGCCAAAGGAGGGGCAGCAACTGGCAAGCGATGAGACAGCGGTCACAACTTAGAGATAGAAAAGCGACATAGAGTGCTCACCGTTCTGAGCTTCGACCATGTCTGATGTCTTGCCTCTTGGTCCTGCCAGTTGCCACCCTGGTATTCAACCTAAAAGGGAAAGGAAGGGCTCACTGAATAAGCAATCATAGCCAAAGATGGAAACTCAAGACTTAATTGAAGCTTACAGTGCGCGTGCATGGAAAGCATTGTTGGAGAGATCTGCTGCGTATGCGTCATTTTCATTGTTGTCATGATTGACAATGCCAAAGGTCGAGGCATCACCAGCGCCAACGCCGTATCCCTAGCTCGCTCTCCGACCTCAGCACCAGGAGCAGGCATTGCATCCCGATACCCAGTCCGACTCGCACTCCAACTATCAAACTGCAAACTGGCCACTCCATCCTGCTGCTGAAGAACGTCATACGACCGATCCTCGACCTCAGCCGCCTCGATTCGTGCCCGAATACGCTGTTCCCAATAGATATCCCACGCCCCTTTCCCAGGCAGGTAGACATCAATCGACTCCGGCAGACCTTGGTCGTACGGCTATGCCTCGGGGTACATCGCCGCCGAGACTGTTTGTTCGTCGGGGAGCATCAGGTTTGGGTGGGCGTCGGTTTGGAGGAGTTCCGGGTCGAAGGGCTCCGGCTCGCGGGCGGGCCATTTGGAACGGGCCGCCGCGGCGTCCCGAGCCGACTTGTCCTGCTCCATCATCGTGCCGTTCCCATTCTGATCCTCATCCTGTTGTAACTTGTAAAGCGGCCGGGTTCACGACGGCCTCCTTGTGTGCGGCCTCGTCTATCTCCTTGGGAAGGGCGACGACGTTTCTCTTCTTGAGAGTGGCTCCCTGAACGCTGGACAACATCTGGAACATAGCAGGCCCACTCGTGCTGACCGAGGGCTTGGAGTTGTGAACGGTGGTCTTGGGTGGGAAAGCGTGCAGTAGGAATTGGATATGTTGAAGTTGACACTAATATAATTCCACCCAAGGGTTAAGGTCAGCATGCGGAGGGAAGATTGAAAGATAGGGAAGTAAGGAGGAAAGAAACGTACCATGCCAGGTCCGAGATTACCGCCTGGACCGAAGTTGCCGCCGCCGCCACCGCCTGGGCCGCCGAATCTTCACTGTGGCCCAGCTGAGTTGGGCGTGGCTGCGGAGAGAAGGCCTGCGGAGGGACTCATGGTGTGGGGTGAGAAGCCTTGGTGCATGGGATCTCCATCCCCCTGGGCCCTGGGGTATCTTTGAAAAAGGGAGGACGAATGTGAGCGATGGGAAAGGAGTTTAGTGGCTGTCGATAGGTGTGTAGGATGACGAACCCACCTCAATCCACCCAGACGTTTCGTTTGCCGTCCTAGGCCCTAGCCCTTCCACTGAGAACAATCCCGACTTCAACACACCGTAGTGGATTGTCCTCGCGGCGGAAGAATCTGCGAAGAGTGGAATTGAAGTAGAAAGTTGGTCCTTGGGTGAGAAGGGGAGGGAAAAAAGTGGATGGGGCGATTTCAACTCACCGATCAATCTTCTGGAATCTGGTCAGAAGGAAGCTGAAGGCCTGATAGAAGCGAAAAAAGAAAGAGAAAACAATAGTCAGTGCCCAGCGGCTGCACTGTGTAGGCTGCAGCGAGAGAGATCAGAGGGGAGGCAGCTAAGAGAGGCGAGCAGGGGGCTGATAGCGTTACGACCTGGGATTGTGCTGAGGCACGTTGAAAAACAACGAAGGCGATGAGAGCGACATGTCCTGGACAGCTCTGGCGAGCTTGTGATGCGGATGCGGTTGAAGGTTGTGGAGCGTGGGAACTGGGAAGCGGGCGGTTACGTTAGGCATACACCGCCAACCTTCCTCGGCGATCCCTGAATAGCAGGGAGGTTTGGCTGTCTGTGGATCGTCCGGAGGGGACGATTCGATTCCCAATCGTCCACAGATCGTTTTTCTAAAGTGGGACCTAAAAAACAATCCACACGGGTATGGAACGCCGTTTGGGTCACGGTGTTTGAGTCGAACACACAACCAACGAAACAGAAGTGCACAAAACACCACTTCGACCTTCTGCGAGCAGCAAGGCAGACCGGTTCGGCCACGGCGCAGCCGACCAGTGGTGAGGGAGACGGGGCAGCAACAGCGGCTGCTATGGAGGAGGGTTAGTTTCCTTTTATCACTTCCGGCCTTGATGCGCGTCATGACGACGAGGACCGGTCAGTTGGGCGGTGTAGACCCGCGCGCACGGGTATTCCTTCACTCTGAGATGAATTTCGAGGAGGGCAGAGTTTCTCTGCCAGTCGGAACCATCGCTACCACCTCTCCGATCCAAGCCACTCACTGTGCAGCCAACAGTGGAATCCGTAGTACCGGCACGAATAATCCCTACTCGCGTTGTAGGGGAGTCAGCGCTTCTCGCTCGTCTTAGTGTTGAACATGTAGTCGTGTTTAGAAAGTAGTTCCACAGACGTTAAAAACCATCATCATCATCATCAACTTCGACCTTCTGAATTTTACAGCCTGCCCCCATTGGTCTCCTTGCACACATCATCATCCACCCAATCACATACAGGCAAAACGAAGCCTGAACGAAAGCTGATGGTCGAGAGCGTCTGCCTCGGGTCCTATTATCCCGTTCTGCCCATTCTATCCCTGACAAGATGCTGAGGAAGATCAAATATGCGTCTTTGGCTCGTCGCTGCTTCCTTCTGCTCTAGCACGGCTGTGAGGACAGCTACGAAGCTGAAAATTGCTCTGATTACACTTGGAGAGTCTCTGACACGCGTCTTGCTTGTCTCTTGACTGTGAGAGTATTTGGTGAGTACTTCCTTCAGAATGGAAGGCGAGGTCCCTTCTGTATGAGAGTCGGAGCCTTTTTGATTATAACAATGGCAGCATGAAAATATTCAAGATAATAAACCTTCTAAAATTTCTCAGCATCACGTGGTGAACAGCCACCCAATCGGCAACCCTCATCACAGCTTCCTCACTCAGAATTATCACCTTGAAAGAGGAGGACTTGGGGAGGACATGCTATCCTCAGGGAGGAAATAGTGGCCTGGAGTAAGGATTCGGATGATCGTGCTTGGGCACCTTCCAAAATTTTGAGTTGTTTGCTACCATAAATGCTGGTCAAATCAGTGTGTGAAGATGAGGCTATCACAAAGACTGACGCTCGTCCCAGGAGCTCCCTCTACCCATAATCGCGTCTGAATCGCACGCTTGGACATCGAGGTAGTAGTGTAGACTTCTGCCTTGCAGATGAGCGTCTTCTCGCGTGTTTGCAATTACATCTTGTAGAGTAACCAGTCAGTCAAAGTCTGGGAAGGCAGTTTTGAGCGAGCTGAAGTGTTGTGTTTTCTGTTTCGTTGGTTGTGTGTCGACTCAAACACCGTGACCCAAACGGCGTTCCATACACGGGCTGTTTTCAAGGGACAGGTTTCGGTGAAAAAGTAGTTGAAACCCCGGCCAAAAAGGCAGAGATGTGACAGCCAGAAACTGGTTAGGCTACCTGCCAGGAGCTGGCATGCTGGCGTTTTTCTGCCAGGAGATGGCAGATTGCAGCAGCGAAGAGCAGCCATTCCCAAGGTTTCAGTCACTGCTCCCACACGACATCAACATCAAAACAACACCGCAGGAGAGCGCGATGGCACCTGGTTAGTCCTCACCTTGCGCTGCGGACGATTGGACGTGCGCTGGCTGCTGATGTATGTCCATTGTTCAACGATTGCAGACAAACGAAAGCGTTGCAGGCAAGGCTGTCTGGATCCGGCAGATCCTCGGTTTTGTGCGTTCCTTCCCTGTTCACACAGTGGGAGAAAGCGAGGTATGTGGAATCAGTGCTCTACGAGCTCAAGCGCTTGCTCTCCTTGAGGCACGAGCCATCATCGATGAACCATTTCGTACTTCAATTACAGGTACAGCGAAGAAAGTCGATGCAGCAGCTGCGGAAGCACCAGGCACAATCATCGCTGGAGCAGAGGACGCGGTTTCGGCAACGGCGGCACCTGCTGCGCCTGCGGTATCCGCCACAGCAGCGGCAACGACGGCGCCTGTTGCGGTCTTCTTGTCGTCCAATGCTTCCCTGGCTCCTGGAGGCAACGATGGCGCAGAGAAGGATGTTTCTTCTCTCTCCCCGGCGTTAGTAGCAGCTATGGCTGCTGCTGCTGATATTGGCGGAAATTTGGCAGCTGCTGCTGCTATCGGCCTAGATTCCGCCCAGGTGCGAACGACACCAAGCACAACAATTTTCCCTCCTTCGCCGTTTTCCGGAAACCGCGCGTCCTCACCTGCTCCCAGCATCGATTCCACAGACGCCGCTTTGAACGTGTCTGATGCGCGCCTAAATGCCGCGCTTTCTGCTGCATTACTTGCACGGCAAGTGTCGGGTTCGGGTCACACTCCGATGCAAGGTGAATGATTACAACTTTCTTCGCTCGATACGATACACAATCGCTGTCCGCTGACAATGAACTTTTTTCTCCTCACTCTTCTCAGCTGACAGCACAATCAATGAACCTTTATCATCTACTGCACGAGCGAATACCGACATGAATGCGCACAGCCCCAGCGGCGACATTGAAATGACTGGGCGTGGTGAGTATGAATGTATGATATCCGAAAATTGCGCAGTCAGATACCGATACTGTCTAGCAGCGAGTCTGACCTGGAAGGTGTACCTTTCCGTTCTTTTTTGAAACACTCAGAAGATCAATCGGCGCCCTCGGCGTCGCTTCCGCAGGGCGGGAAAGGGAAGGGAAAGGCTTCTCAATCTCCGCCAGATGGAGAAAAGTATACAGATGCTCAAAGGCGGGAGATATGGAGTATGTATATGCAAAGCGCCATGCGAAAGTGCGTCTCATGCCTCAATGCTGACATTTATGATTGATTCTTCTTCACAACTGACAGATAACATGAAGGAAGCACAAAAATACGCCCTGATGCACTGGGAGTATGAAGCGAATGCGGAGGAGCGGTGTAGGATTGCAGGTCGCAGTTTCAAGCTGATTGAGAGCGTGAGTATCCGAGGGCCGAGCATTCCATACCGAGAGAGAGAGAATGGCTAATGCACAATGCAAATCTCCTGCAATTAGGCCGCAAAGCTTTCTGTCCGAACTGGAATGGGCGTGTTTGTGGGTCTCGCCCATCTAGATCAAGGCAAGCATACCACGCAAGAAACTCTCTTCGTCAGCCCCTCGCTGTGCCAGAGAGATCGACCGACGCTCAGACAGATGGGCTTAGACATGATGGCCACCTTCAAGGAGGCCACAGACACATATCGAATCTCGCAACGTACGGAAGCGGCGAAGGCAATCAGGGATTCGAAGCTTCGTATTGCTCAGATGGGCATCATGAAGTCGCAGTTGCAGGAATTGCGCGCGGAGCTTGCAAGGGAAAAGGCCAAAAATCAAGCACAGTCCAACCCAGGCACCATCACAGCTCCACCGTCCGGCCCGTCGACGTCTCCGACCGCATCGACGTCTGACTTGTCGTCTGAGCATCCCTGATCCGGCGACGATTCCAAATCGACAGGAACACTCTCACGAGCGCGACGGCGTGCTCCTGCTTGCTGTACGAGACCGTCTTCTTGATCCGAGCCAGACCGGCATTCCCACACTCTGCTGCGGATGAGTATACATGTTGGAGCTGTGGATCGTTCCTCATGTACGTAGAGAGACGACTTGATGCCGAGCAATCCGTATGGCCCTTCTCGTGCATTTGATCGACTACAAAGAGAGTGTCTTTGAAGTAGTCAGGCTCTCGACGTAGAGAGTATGGTCCAAGCTGACAAGCAAAGTCATACACTATCACTGAAGGAGCAATGGGCCAGTGACAGTATATGGCTGAGAACACATCGTCGCGTCCCTCCGACTGTGGTATGACGTGAAATCCAACGCAAAGACGATGTGTACACCACAAAGCCATGAGTCCTCCAGTACGCTTGCGCTTCACATACTCATCATAGAACTTGCGACAATGCTGGCTTGAGTCCTGATCTTGTTCCTGGCCAGCCTGTTTCTCGCCACTCCTCCCATCTTTGCCTTCGTTGAGATGAGGATACGTCGGTCTGCTGCGGCACTTAGCTGATCCATAGTGCGAGCCCGTTTGCGTGTAAGGAGCAATGTCAAGCTGAGTAGGCGATGATGAAGGCGGTGGTGTTGCTCGTGGATGGAGCGCGCTCAGCTGGTAGTTGATAACGTCGACTGTAGCGCGCATCAGGAGATGCAGGTCCACGAGCAGGGAGTGATGGCTTTGACAGGCAGGGGATGTGAAGGCCAGTACGACGTTGCCGAGGAAAGGACATCGTCGTGCCAGACTGGTACCTAGGCGGATGTATCGTTCTGTTGATGCTTGCGAGGCGGACATCTCGGCCAGACTGAGCAGAAGGGGGGGCGATCGAAGGCCGACAAAGCTGGAAGACTCCTTCGTTGGCACAGAACTGATCGATGAGGTTATGAAGCACAAGCTCGAGTGATGAAGGCAGAGAAGGGGCAAGGCAGATGACGAACAACAGCTGCTCGTATTGACGCGCCCATAGTGCAATCGGACCCGGGAACGTCGGGAGCGCAGAGTGAAGGTTCGTAGAGAACGTTTTTGAGGAGCTGGGCGTGGTCGATGTCGACAGTCTTGAGCGAGCGACAGAAAGCACGCGCGGCACGTCAAACGGAGACTGGCGGGAGAAAGGGGGTGACGGTTCCAGCACGGGCGTTTGTATTGATGTCAGGACCAACAGTGGTCGGAGGAGAGAGCCGGGCGTGGGTTAAGTTTGAGCTATATGCGAGAACGATGCCGTCTGCGATGACAGTTGATGGGTTCGGCCCGCATTGCGGGCAGGAAAAAGAGACTTCAAGCTGCTGGATGCGGACGTAGGCAAAATATAACTTGACGAACGTGCTGCGAGCGAGGAACTTTGTCTTCAGGTTGGGCGAGTGTTGCTCGTAGGCCTGCTGGGTAGTGGTACAGAAAGCTGTAAAGGGCGTCGGGGAAGCAGATAGCTGGGAAGAATACAAGTTGAACAGCTCGTGAGACACCACCACCGCGTTGTTCCAATTGAACAGACCATACTCGCAAAGATCAGGACCAATGCTTCTTGTTTCTGAGCTTCTGCGGCATGTGCACTCTTGCGTCTCTATCTCAGTGATCAGGGGTCCTGAACTGTAATAGACGACGCACTTTCTGCGCAAGATCTCCTGAAAATTGTTGCTGGGTCGTCCGCAGTCGCACCGCGCATGATCTCCTAGTGGGAGAGGTGAGGGCAGGGCTTGACCCATCGTGGGTGGGCGGGGTTCTGGATCAATGGAGAGGCGGCAGAACGGAGGGCGCAGGATGAGAAGGTGAGAACAAGAATTGATTTGGACGTGAGCTCGAACACTTTCAGCCGTATGCGAAAGCTGCTGAAGGTCGTCTGCACGTGAATAAACATGCAAGTCAGAAGATGATGGAGAATACCTGCTGCTTCTACTAGCGCCTGACATGCAGCACAGTTCATTCTACTTACCTTGCTGGTCTTCCCCGTAGTCATCACTCTCCTCACTGTCTTCAAGTTGTGGTCCAAGAGATTCCTTCCGGAACATCTTTGCTCGTGTTCGGTGAACGCAGGTGCTGGCCGGAAGCGCATTGCTGGAGCAGTGTGATGCCGAGCATGTCCATCGTTGAGAGGATACGAGAGAAACGATGCATCGCTTTCCATCCTGACTATTGGAATGGATGGAGCTCCGAGTCGACAGAACTGAAAACCAAGCACGCCGACCATGCAAATGAGAGGCAAATTCAATGGCAACTGGATTGGCTGCAAGATAGAATCAATCGTGGTAAGTAAATGACTGCGAACGAATGATCTTCATGCACAGACAGACCACTGATCTCCGCCTTCTGCTCAACCATCGGTTCATGAGAAACTCACGTTCAGAACACAAAAATAACCTCCTCCTTAAACCGCAACGTGTCCTGACGCATGGCCTGCTGATGGAGACAATCCAGTCCGCCTCTTCCTCTAGTGCAGTCGCATGTCGTCAGGCGCTCTATTTGATCCGCGTTCAGACCCTCGTACAAGGTGACATGGTAGAAAGAACCCAGCTGTGCAAATGAAAAGATATCAGAATTGCGTCAACTGAATAAAATCTCAGGGGTAGATCACGATTCCCAAGTCCCAAGATACCAGCGGCAGACCCATGGCGCAGTCCTCGAGAACCCAGCAGCTTCTATCGATGCGTGCGCAGTAGGCAAACTTGTCGGTGAAAATCAAATTGGAGTAGCTGCTCGGGGTGTCGACCGGAAGTTGCCTGGTCTCTGAAAGCTGGGTGTTACTGCTGGAGGCGGCAGCGGGAAGGGTCTCTTGAGCTCTGAGAATGTCGTTATCATGATCCTGGAAGGAAAAGTCGACGCCATCATCGAAGAAGGCGTGTTGATCGACTGCTTCTCGCGGATCGGCGGAGGAAAGGTCGCGGGCAGCCAATGCCACAGATTTGCGATTCCGCTGTCGTTTACGTGGCGCTTTCCGTCCAGAAGAGCCCGAAGATGGAGAAGAAGTACTGCTGGGAATGGGAAGCAGATTGGAACAAGCTGAAGAAGCCGGAGTCGGTGGGAAGGAAAGAGAAAGCTGCGAAGAAGGTTGGGTTATATCTGGAAGTTCAGGCACCCAAGCTGGCATTGGGGATCCCTGAAAAGCAGAGCTTGAGTTCGAGTTCATTGCGAACAGATACGGAAAGGCAGAGTGCTGTGGAGTGGTTTGCGCTTATGGTGATTGGACGTACTGCGTGAAGGTCGCTTTGGGAGGCCCGGAAAAGTGTATGCACAACTGCCCTGCCAGCTCCTGGCAGGCTTCCTGCCATTTCCTGGCTGTCTATTCGGTTCATATCTGGCTGGGATTTAAACCAACTTTTCACCAAAACCGTTCCGGTTTTCAAACAGACACTCGTGAGAACGATCCAAAGACGAACGCAGATAGAACGATTTAGAGATCGTCATTATGACCAAAACCAGCTGCGTTGTCCTTATACTCCTGTTTAGCAATGCACGCAACGTAGCCGCATCTCCCCATGCAATTGGATGCTGTCCAAGGCGTTGCGTGTGATGTCCTTGCTACGGGGAGCAAAAGACTTAGAGCGAATACGAGAAGCCTTGCAATGTCACTACGTTCTCGGCCGAGACGGTGACAGCACCAAGTTGATTCCTGCACCAGCCTGCACGACTTGACCACCATCACCACCACCACCTCCACGACGTCGCCGACAGCATGCGCATCCACCTGACCACGGTCTCATCGCAGGGAGTGGGTGCGCAGGATGTGGGTTACGGTGAGCATCCGCTGGTTCTGCTGCTGCCTGCTCGTTGCTAAGTCCGTGTGGATGCATCCACTGACATTTTCTTCCATGCGCAGGCGGCCACCGTTCAGCATCGCATGACTGTAAGGCGCTGGTGAGTTACACTGACCACTGCTGCTGGCTTACCCTCTTCTGTTCGTTCTTTGCCTCCTGACGCGACGCTGCCGTCTTCTGCTCAGCTGCTGACATCCGCAGCCTCAACCTGCGCGGCCCATCCTTCGTTTTTCTTCGCAGCTCACAACTTCATCATTCTCCTTACAGCTATCCAATCCACTCGCTCTGATGCTTGCTTCTGGTCTCCCCCTCTTCCCACAGGTTGGACTCAGACCTCAGCACGGCCACAGCGCCATCGACGAATAAGGTGCGCTTCCCTCTGCTGGCGCGACTTCTTCCTTTCCGACTACTGACTGTTGAATTACTCTTTACTTCGACGGGCTCCCACAGACCGCAACCGCTGCAGTAACGCGAATGGTCGCCAGCTTCTGAGGTCAGTCGTCCGTCATCACTGATCGCTCTCACTGACATGTATTCTTGCTCTTCATTGACAGCGTTGCCATCGCGTCTATCGTAGCCGCAGGGCGCAGGGCGTCTCGCTGCTTGCAATACACTGTATATGATCATCAACACTGCTTTGTCTGACGTCTGAGGGAGAGGGTGAAGCGCTGGGAATATGTATGGGAACGCACTGGGACGACCCTCTCCCGGGCGATCCCTGGGCGATCAGAAAATTGAGCTCCAAAAAAGCCCCCTCTTTCAAGTGCACGTCAATCCAAAAATGATCCGCCCTACTAATTGGCCGGACGATCCAGAAATCACAGAGTCCGTCAACCCATGGATCGACCGGCAGGGTTGGCGGTGTACAGGATGGACGCTGGTTGGAGAGGGAAGGAGGAAGAAAGGTGTCGCAGACGCCTGTAACAAAAGAGTCAGAAGGTCTCGCGCTCGGTCCTGCTGCCCCTTTTCGTAACAACACGCAGCGCAATGGGAGCAGACGATGGCACGGTTCTTGGGCTCGGACCTGCAATCTTTGTGAGCGACAACACGCGAATGTAAGCGTGTAAGAGAGAAGGAAATGTAATACTCAACCACCACCACGACCTTGCACGTAAGGACCCACCTCACACCTGCCACGTCGTCTTCGTCCTGCCCTCTCGAACTGTCAGTATTTAAGTCGGGGACGGGACAGACAACGACTTCCGACAATTCTTCTGCAGCTCACAGGTCGGCAGACGACGAAGAATCTGACGCTGCTGAGAAGACGACGAAGACCCGACAGAGCATGCCCACTAAAAGCTCTGACGGCGCGAGCGGCCCTGCCGCACGCGCGTTTGGAGGTGCACATCACCAGTTCACCTTCCGTGTCCCTCGAGGTCCGCCCCTCGCGTCCCCACGCCGATACTGATGCCAGTTCAGACATCAGCGATTACGAGTCGGCACACAGTGGCAATCACAACAACATAGGCCCAGTCCGTAACGAAGAAGCCACCGAACCCATTGAGGATGCCGATACCATCGGCCGACCACCTCTTACCCCCTCCCCTGCTTCGCGTCGCCGCCGACTTTCTTCCGGTAGCGGCAGAGTTGCGAAGCGGCCCCGTCATCGATCACCACCGTCGACACCCACCAGAGCACCAGCGAGAGCACCCAGTCGCTCTGGACTCACCTGCCCGTCTCCACGTTGCAGCAATCAGGCGCTGACGAACATCAGCGATCACCTCCGCACGGCCCACACGGGCACCACCGCCCTGTCCGATGCTGAACTTCGGTCCATCGGCTTCATCCGCTGTGTTCCGTGCTCTGGATGCTTCCGGATTACAAGCAGTGGTCGGCCCTGGAACCATAATTGCAGCACCACGCCGCGCACAACCCGCGCTGACCGCTCTCGAGCTGACGCCCCTTCGTCTTCAAGTACGGCCGCTGCTCCTCCTGCGGCGACTCTAGCCCCGGAGGTCGAAACCACCCAACGGTACCATCAGCTCGCCCTGCTTCCCGCACACCGTGGATTGCTCCCAGTACATGTCGTCAGCGAGTGGATGTTGCTGTGTGAACGACTGGCAGCATCCTACATCGCCAATCCGACCAGCGAAGACGCGCTCTTCAACGTTCTCGCCGCTCCCAAGATTTCCTTGTCTCCCTGGCGCGATCCCACCCTCAGCCTCCTCAAGAGCATCATCTCCTATCCCGCTGTACAGCTCATCCAGCCACGCCCGCCATCCGACCAGGCAAAGCCCCCGCCTGCGCTCAACCGCCGAGTCCGCCGCTTCCTCCAGCGTCAGCAGCTGCGTCGCGCTGCTTCTCTCTTGCGTGGCCCAAGCAAGGTCCTTCCGGCCACTCCGGAGGTCCTCGCCCAGCTCCGCAGCAAGTTTCCACCGCAAACAGGCCCCACGTTTGCTGCCGACGGACCAGCACCAAGGGCGTGTGATTTTGACGAGGAATCTCTGCCGGTCATGGAGTGCTTTCGCGCTTTCTCAGCAGATGTCAGTGGCGGCATATCTGGCTGGTCGCAGCCCCTCCTCAACCTAGCCCTCAAGAACGACACTTTCCTCCGGTTCGTCAAGCTCCTCACTCGCCAATTGGTGGCTGGCACCGCGCCGGGAAGAGCCATGCTCTCGGCGTCGCTCCTCACACCACTCGCGAAATCGGACGGAGGAGTTCGTCCCATTGCCTGCCCGGACCTCATCTACCGTCTCTGTGCAAAGACAATCCTCGCCTCTGCCCCGCTCGACGGTGCGCTCCTCCCTTGCCAGCTTGGTCTGGGAAGCGCTGGAGGTGTGGAGCCGATTGTCTTCCTCGCGCAGCAGGTCGTAGACGGCAAGGTCGAGGGTCTCACACACATGGCCTCTATCGACCTCAAGAATGCCTATGGCTCCGTGCATCGAGGACCCCTTGCGCGCGCCACTCGCGAGCACGCTTCGGTTCTCTATCGATGGGCTAAGCACCGGTATGAGCACGCCGGCGTGATGGTCATTGCCTCGAACGGCGAAATCCACACCCTTGATGCATCCGATGGAGTCTATCAGGGGGACCCACTGGCGGGTTTGCTGTTCTGTGTGGGAGTGCGGCCCATTCTGGAGCAGCTGATGGATTATCTGGAGGCACGGGACTTTCGGGCACGCATTCTGTGCTATCTGGATGATTGGACAATTTTCTCCGACCGTGGAGGGATTCTGGACGCCGTTTACGAATTTTTCTACGAGCGAACGAAACGCATCGCGGACTCGAACTGAACCTAGCCAAAAGCTGGGAACAGTCGGGCGAGCAGCTCCGTCAAAACGGCAAAGAGCTTCTCGGCAGCTTGGTCGGGGGACCCGCCGCGCGCCGAGCTTTTCTTTTCCGCAAAATGAGCGAGCACGCGGCGACGCTGGATCAGCTTCAGCAGCTTCACAAGCAGGACGCGCAGCTGCTGCTTCGCAGGAGTCTCCAACACCAGCTGCGCCATCTCCAGCGCTTTCTCCCCTCGGAAGGCCTGGATGACGCGTGGGCGCTCGTCGACAGCGCGCTTCATCACTCTCTGCGCCTACTCCGGGATGGTGCGGCTCAGCCGCGCCGCGGGACGCACGACTCGGTCCTCTTTCAGCTTCCGTTAAGGTTGTCCCCGGAGTTGACGCGGAGCTGGGGTTTTGCGGACTCCGCACTCCTCCGACGGAGGGCTCCGCCGGAGGCGGAGCGCGGAGCTCACTTTTGACAAATTTTTGACCTTAAAAAAGCACGGAGTCCGCCTGGAGGACTCCGCCGGAATTTGTGCGGAGGCGGAGCCCAATCCTGGGCCTACTAGCCAAAAAGTGCGGAGCGCGGAGTCGTCAAAGTTGTGTGAAAAATCCCGGCGGAATTTCCGCGGAGTTCCGACGGAGCTGTGAGGTCATGTGATGGTCGAAAATAAGGGTCACGTGACCACATTTTGGGTGCGCTCCGCCGGAATTCCGCAAAAAGTTCCGCAGAAATGTGCGGAATTCCGAGAAAAATAGGCATCTTCGAGATACGCGCAGGGGATAAAACAGGCATCATCATCCGTTGAGAGCTTCAAAATAGCACTGGAGTCAATACCGCAACAATGTCGGATGGTGAATGTATAGCTCTGAGTGAATTAAAGTCACTCTGAGAGCAACTTATACAACCACTGCGCTCCGACGGAATTCCGCGGAATTCCGAGCTCCGCATACACGGAGCACGGAGGAGCATTATGAAAACGCACAGAAAAAACGCGGAGCGCGGAGCTGCGATTTCAACTTTTGTATAATTCCGTCGGAACGCGGAGCTGGTTTTTTCCCGCTCTGTCTTAGTCTGCGGAGGCGGAGCTCGCCTCAGAAAGTCAAAATTCCGGCGGAATTTGGAAGTGCGGAGGCGGAGCCCTCCGCGTTACTCCGGGGACAACCTTAGCTTCCGTTGCGACTCGGCGGGCTGGGCGTTCCGAAGCACGGCCTCATCGCCCCTCACGCACGCGCCGCGATGGAGCAGTCGTCCGCCAAGCTGCTTCAAGAGATCATGCCCTCCCTCTTCTTGGATCAGACTCTCGGTTTGGACGGCGCCGACGTCCCGCTCATCTCCCAGGCGAAGCGCATGGAGGCCGAGTACGCGCGGCTGGACCACTCCATGATGTCAAAACTTTCATTGGAGGAGGCCCAGACAGTGGTCGCGAACGGTGAGGGAATTGGAGCTGCGTGCCTGCAGACGTTTCCCATCGACGCGCGCACAACTCTGTCCGATCGGCAGGTGCAAGTCACATTGCATAATCGAACCATCATTCGAGCTATTGGTCCCATCTGCCCGGACTGTATGCACCCGAACATCCATGGTCACGACGACGACTGCGGTGATCGCCCTCACAGGCGCACCGTGCGGCACGACACATCAAAATACATTTATGTTGCCGCTCTTCGCCGAATCAAGGGAGTCCGGGTGAACCCCGAACCGCGCATTGAGGCGCAGTCGATGAGGCGCACGGACTGGCGTGTGCATGGCCCAGCAGCTGCAGGGGGTGGCGGCGACACCGACTACGATATCACCTTCGTGTCGCTCACCAACGCGGGGGCTCGGGGTGCACCTGGCCGCGCCGAACAATTGCTGCAGGTCGAGGAGCTGGGTATGCGCGCTGTCGCGAAGAAGCGGCTACACGCCTACCTCGATGCCAAGGCGCAGCACAAGTCCCAGTACTACACTGGGGCAGTTCCAACGGCATTCGTCCCCTTGGTCTTCTCGCTTGAGGGAGCTATGCAAACTCAAGCGAAGGCTACTCTCAAGCAATGGCGTTCTTTGATTCCTTCTTTCTCCTATGTTGTCTCTTGTCTCTCTGTTGTCCTTGCTCGTACGCGCGCTGAGACCTTCCGTCTGGTCTAGACGGCGGGTGATGTGCAAAGTGTCCGAGTTTCCCCTTCTCTCAACCCAAAGTTGTATCTTCCATCCTACCACCACATGCAATCAACCTTTCACGACGAAGACTGGCGGCAGCGGGGTCTCACTGACAGTCTCCGGACGGTTCATAGCCAATCCGCCCACAGGAGTTCGCAGCCTGTGGCGGTTGTAATCTTGCAATGCACAGTTGTAACTGAAATGAGGATATGCACGGTACGGACACAATCAGCAGGTCGATTATAGGTACTGTATAGAGAAGAATCACCACTTCATCCAGAACGTCTCATTAACGTCACAAAGATGTCGAAAAGCAGAGCCTGCTTCGGGCTTCCGGGCGCCGGGGCGTCGTAGAGTCCAGACTTGAATCAAGTGCTGGCGCTGGCGATACTTTTTCCCGAGCTGAGTGCAAGGATACACCGTGCACTTCAAGGTCCTTCTTTGCTCTCTCGATCTTCCCAGATGGCCCGTCGTCTGTAGACCTTTTCCGTCTCAGAGTCTCAGCTCTCAATTGCAAAGCACGCGCAAAATGAAGCAGATACGCCCGGAACAGAGAAGTGCCAGGTAGAACGTTGTTGCTAAATTACGTGGCGGTGCGAAGTCCCAAACGAGATTGCAGGAGAATCACCACGTACATATGTAGGTCAACGGGAAGCGTACATCAGAGCGTCCGCGTGTGTGTCATCTCATTCTGCATATGTATGTAAATGTAATGGCTTGCAGACCAGTCGGTCTGCTTCGGTTCCTTGCTCCAATTAGAAGCTCCTTCTTTCGTCTTGAGAGTCCTTACCGGTCGAAATTCTCGATCGATTACAAGCCTTCCAACCCACGTCTCCTTACGATTCTCCCCAAACGATGACTGCCCATTCCGGACACGCGACCGATATAGCGCTCGAGAGTCAGGCCTCACTACGTATTTCTCTTGGCTTTGTCTGGCTGATTATCGACGGTGCTTCGTTCTCAGGCTCGTTCTGAAAAAGCCTATATACCATCTTCTTCTTCATGTCGGTCTACACACAGGAGGGATGGTGGCAAATGCATCACCCCAAGTTCTCAGCCCCTCATCAGTAAGCCGCTGAGCTTCAACGCTCACGTTCATCAGCTTGAATCAATTCCGGTGTACATCAAATTGAAGGAAATGGCAATGGCACACGGCGTGCTTGACGTAAAGCTCTGCGTATATCAAGAATGATATTGGGAGAAAAAACACAGTGGAAGGACGACATCAAAGGTGCGGAGGTGGGAAAAATGGGGGAAGTGGGGGTATATCAAGTGCGAGCTTGGATTGGCCCATCGCTGCTCGCGCTTTATTGACCGCTTCCGCCGCTTGAATCGCTCGTTGCACAGCAGCTGCCGCATCTTCCCAAAGTTCCCTGATGAGACGCTGAGTAATGCTGTTCAATTCATTGAAGCGTCGAAGGGGCAATTCCATGAGAGACTGTTTTGCCTCCTGATATTCCAGTATGCGCTGCTCTGCTCAGCGCACACAGTAGGGAAGGTAGGTCGACATTAGATGTGGTTGATACTGAAAATGGTTCTTTCTGAACGTCAGAGCACTCACGGGATGCCATAATGCGAGCTCCAAGCGCATCCATATTTGGTTTTGTGCGTGCGCCAAGCTGTATTCACCGAAGCGCCAAGTCAGTTGTGCGATCAAAAGAACTCCGAAAATTGGGCAGATCGGTCGATGCACTCACGCTGGACGTCTGGGGCATCGTGGCGTACGAAGGGCTGATCGGGTCGGGCACAGGAGCAGAGTTCGTAGCTGTGCTAGCGAGGAGCAGAAATGGAAGGAGGAGGAGGAGGAAGCGAGGGTAAAGCATTGTCTTGAGGTCGACGTGGTTGTGTGTGAGGCAGCAGAAGATGTGCAGCAAATTGAACTGTAGAAGAAGGAAAGATGTGAAGTCTGATGGAGATGTGCAAGTCTAGTGGTGAGGAGTGACAGGGAGCTTGGAAGTATCGTGAGCAGCAAGCCATAGATATACCCTTCATCGAGGAAGAGCCCTGCACAAGCTCCCTGACGCCTGACGACGCATGCTGGACAGTGGACGTAGGAGCAGCAGCTCTATTCGAGGCCGGTGTCTGGTCATTCCTGGTCAACGCCCCGTGGACGCCCCGGTCGGAATGCTCGATTGTGGCCGTTCCTGGTCAACGCCCCGACGCCCTGACGCTCCGAATCGTTCCGACTTTTAACTTCATCTGAAACGTCTCATTAATGTCATAAAGATGTCGAAAAGGACTGAGTATAGAGCCTGATTCTGGCCCCCAAAAGGTCGATCTTCCCCATGTTCCTTCATTCTCGCCATCAGACGGAAGCCACCTGAGAGACTGCGGGTGTGCAGCCAGTGTCGTTCATTTCAAAGATGATTTGCTCGTTTAGCCTTGGTCATGGCTGTACATATAGACCATACAGTGACACATATACTACTCGTCTCGAGGCCTTTGCAAGGCACGCGCAAGATAGAACAAATACGCCCCGGATAGGATACGGAATACATACTGTCCTCAGCGGAACGCTGACCGATCGAAACCCGTTGATCTCCAACTGCCATCGCCGCGAAGATCCCTCATTGGTCATCGCTCGGCAACATTGCCTCATACCACTAGACTATAGAGGTACACGCTCATCGCTCATCCACACAGCAATCACTAGAGCAATAGCCGACAACACCGCCCAGAAGACGACGGATGGGCACACAGTACACGCCACCAACCACGGCACCATCACCACCAAGCACGACGCCACCAGCACCAGCAACAGCGAAAACGATAGCAACGTACATGGGGAGCCCCTTCCCACCCCCACTCCCATTTCCAAGATCGATACTCCCTCAGCCCAGCTAAGGAAGAGCACGGAGTAGACCCCGGAATGGGTTTGCAGGAATTCCGGGGCACTCCGGGCAGAGTTCCGGCGGTACCCGGAACCCGGAATGCTAATTTTCCATTTTTGTCAATTCAGTCCTTTTAAGCAGGAAGCCGGAATTTCCTGATACCGCTCAACCGGAATGCGGAATGGATTTTGCTTTGGCCGTGACTTTTCTTGCGGAATGCGGAATCTGTGGCCAGACAAGCTCATTCTCCCGAAATTCCGCCGGATTCCGGGAGATTCCGGGGATCACGTGATGTGGGGTCTCATTCGGGGTTTCATCTATAAATGAGACTCTACGGCGAGTTTCACATATGAGGAGACCCAGTCTTGTGGTCTCAACAGGACACATGAGGCTTGAAGAAAAAGCAAATTGATGCGAGTGAGGCATCAAATGGCCAATGCAAAGCTTCAATGTAGACTATGGACGAGTACAAAGCCGATTTAGAAAAACGGTCGACTCGTTTTCATATGATCTTGTGACTGCGGAGGAGAGTCCAGGAATCCGGCGAAATTCCGCATTCCGGGAGCTGCGGAATGCGGAATCGAAAAATTGATCAAAAACCAAAAATTTTGACGGAAGCCGGAATTCCAGATGTATGAATCTGAATCTTTCCCCGGAATACGGAGCTCTGCGCCCGAAAGAAGAGTAATTTAACCGGAATGCGGAATGCCCTGAGAGGCCCCGGAATTGCTGCGGAGGTCCTCCCCGGAGTACGGAAATTCCGGGGCACTCCGTGCTCTTCCTTAAGCCCAGCACAGCTCCACAGCGCTATCCACCACGCACGCGCAGTACACATCGACGGCCTCTCCACACACACCCTCCCCACCACCTCGCCCATATCTCCAACCCATACGGTCACGTCGCTGGCATCGACATCCTCCAGAACCAGAACCGCGGTGGGACGGCGACCGTCGTCTTTGAGTTCTTTGTGTGACCCTAGACACACCGGGCTTTTGGACCCGCAGCGAAGGAGAGCGACGGTCCAGCAAAGGGGGGACCGCCTATCTCTTTGTGTCACTCAACTATCCTTTGTGCCACTCACCTTCAGCCCACAGCGATGTGCTCCCCTTTGTTTGCTTGCTATACTCAAGAAGACGTTGATCCTCTTCCCCTTCCATCCTTCGGTCCCCCACAACGTTTCTTCCTCTCCTTCGCTCCTCACAGCATTAGCTCTTCTCTCAAATTTCGTTCGAATTTCGTTCACTTCATCTACCTCATTTGATCACGTACATCGTTCCCCTCATCCTTTCATACCTCACTTTACATCCATTACACTTGCCCATCATCGTCACTCATCGCCAGTATGTCCGACAACATTCCAACTCCCCCCGCTCTTGCAGCTGCCTTGCGCGTTTTGGAGCGCTTTCCGTTCGAGGATCGCGCGGAAATCGAGCAGGCCATCCGCGACCAGTACGAAGAGGATCAGGAAGAAGCAGATGAACAAGCTGCTCGCGATGCCGAGGAAGAAGCAGAGCGACTGCAAGAAGAGCAGATTGCCGCCGACATCGAGGCGCAGCGACAGGCTGCAGCACTGCGCGAAGAGGAAGCGCATCTAGCAGCCGCCAAGACGCTTGTCGACTTCATCAAAGCGCAAGAGGGAGCCACGGAGCCCAAGGACAAGATCAAGAAAGTCGTTCAAGACGACGACTTGGGCAACTCACTCGACCTCCTTGTCGCAACCCCCTCTCAAAAAATCCGGGACAAGATCAAGGCCTGCGATTACATCGACTTATGGCACCTTACTGCCGAAGGAATGGCTGCGGCCACGCGCTCAAAGCTCTCCGGAAACACGTCCTTCGAGCTCGGTCAAGACGGTTCCTTCAAGATCAAGGACTCCGTCGTTGACTTCAAAGGCGATCAAGATCTGCCCATGGCGGTGTGGATTACCGCTCTCGGACACTACGTTCGGATCATGCAGGAGGAGGGGGTCGCGGACAACATAGTACGCTCCATGATTCGGTTGAATCACACTCTCATCAATCACCCCGACTTCGATCGACACGGTGTTGCGATTCGCTGCTGGCATCAGAACCAACGACGACAGTGGGTGCTCAGCGGTACCTTCAATCCAGAGGGCAAGCGGTTCAATTTGGGGAAACTGAATCCCCTTCACTTCGACGAGATTTGTCTCCGTCTCATGGAGGAACGAGCGGAGCGTCGCCTCGCGGCCATCTGGAGTGGACCCGGAAGTTCTGGCGGCTCAGGAAGCTCGGGAGGCAATGGCGGATCGGGAGGCTCGGGAGGTTATGGCGGTCTTGGGGGCTCTTCGGGTTCTCCCTGGGGCGGTTCTGGCACCAAACGCTCCGCTCCAAGCGATCCTTCCTCCTCTGCTCCTCGCACCAAGGCGGCTCGTACTCTTTTTCGGTGTTTCGTCTGCTTTTCCACCGAATCCGGTCATCCCTACCGAACCTGCGACGCAAAGGCGCGGGTCGATGGCAAAGAACAACACGCTATCCGTGGATCCGGCGGTCGCATCGTCTTTGCCGACTCACTCAAGCCAATCTGCATCGATTATCAACTCAAGGGATGCTCAACGACCTGCCGATCTGGAGCAGTGCACCGCTGCGCCAATTGCGGAGTCGGTGGTCACGGAGCATCCAGTTGCTCCGTCTGATTAACCTCCTTCATCTTCTTTGCTCTGGAAACGTCCCATTATCCTCTCTGCTGACGCCTTCGAGGCAGAGCTTCAACGTTTTGATCTTCTTTCTCGTCATTCCTCTCTCCTTTCTGGTCTACGCAACGGTTTTCATATCGGCATTCCACCCCTTGCCTCTTCCCTCATTCAACCCAATCACTCTAGCGCTCAAGCGCAGCCTGATGTCATCGCCTCCATCATTCAGCGAGAATGTGCCGCTGGTCGGTACAACGGTCCTTTCTACGCTGAAGACCTCGAATCTATTGTCGGCAGCTTTCAAACCAGTCCTCTGGGGTTTGTTCCCAAAGGCACTGATGGCTGACGTCTCATCCAAGACTTCTCTTGGCCACGTTCTGGATCAAGCATCAACTCTTTCTTGTCTAGTGACGACTGGCCCACCACTTGGGGTGCCGCTCGTGATGTCGTGCGCACTGTGAGTATATCCTTCTTTCCTCCTTTCTCCTCGTCCCATCTTCCGGAGATCTTGCTGTTTGCCTCGGGCACAGCTCATGAAGCTGCCTCGAGCGCTCTGCCAGCCTGTCTTGTGCACTGGGCATATCTCCCTCGTGGAACATGGAACGAGTCTGCCACGGCACTCACTGATTCCTCTTCGTCTTCTTGTTTGCAGTTACTTGCTCTTCCATCTTCCTCTCAAGCTTCCGTACGAGACGTGGCTGATGCCTTCCGACTCGTCAACCTACACCCCTCTCAATGGCCGGGCACTGTTGTTCGTGGAGAAGATCAACTCTTCTACGTCGATTTGTGCTTGGGGTTTGGCCTGGCCCCTGCCACTGGGGGTGTGGGGCTGTGTGGCTGACGCCATTGCAGACATTTGCCGAGCACACGGCATTGGACCCATCCTCAAATGGGTCGACGACTTTCTCTTCTTCGCCGTTCCTTTGTCTGCTCTTGACGAGGTCAATGCCTCTCGAGAACGCATGGCTTCCTCAGTCGACACTGCACAAACTCGTGGTGGTGTCACCTTCTTCCCTGACCGACAAGGCAACGAGCACGTCGAGGACTACAGGTTCCCGCTTCGGAATCACTGTGCTTCCACCTCAGATGAGCTGGTGTCGTCTCTCTCTTCAATCAGCGCCGTCACAGCTCCTTTGGGTGTTCCGTGGAAACAGGAGAAGGACGTGGATTTCTGTTCCTCGCCAGTCTACATCGGATTTCAGTGGTTCATCCGCGATCGGTGCGTCGGACTCCCGGACAAAAAGGGTCTCAAGTACCTTGCCGCCATCGAAACGTGGCAGCAATCAATCACACACACTTTACACGAAGGTCAACAGCTCTTCGGCAAACTTCAGCATGCCACGTTTGTGGTTCCTCTTAAGGTTGTCCCCGGAGTAATGCGGAGGCTCCGCCTCCGCACTTCCAAATTCCGCCGGAATTTTGACTTTTTGAGGTGAGCTCCGCCTCCGCAGACTAAGACAGAGCTGAAAAAAACCAGCTCCGCGTTCCGACGGAATTATACAAAAGTTGAAATCCCAGCTCCGCGCTCCGCGTTTTTTCTGTGCGTTTTCATAATGCTCCTCCGTGCTCCGTGTACGCGGAGCTCGGAATTCCGTCGGAGCGCAGTGGTGGTATAAGTTGCTCTCAGAATGACTCTAATACAATCAGAGCTATACATTCACCATCCGGCATTGTTGCATTATTGACTCCAGTGCTATTCTGAAGCTCTCAACGGATGATGATGCCTGCTTTATCCCCTGCGGGTGTCTCGACGATGCCTATTTTCTCGGAATTCCGCGGAAATTCCGCTGGAATTTTCACACAATTTTGACGACTCCGCGTTCCGCACTTTTGTAATAGACTAGCTATACAAGTGCTTCAGAGTTGTGATTCCATGTCCGGAGCAAGTAAGTACAAGTGCAGGGAGCAGCGAGAAGGTGACGAGCACGAGAGAGGGAAGGCACTCGGCCGAGAGAGGACAAAGGGAAAGGTAGCGACGTGAGGGGAGCGAGCAAGAAAGATAAGAGAGAAAGGGAGATAAGATAGTGAGTCCACGTGGAGTTGCCACGTGGAGCCACTATCTCCGGAAGCGAGAGCAGTAGAGAAAAAGAAAGAAAGAAAGGCCTGACCCGTCTAGCACATCCCCGCGTCGAGCAGAACGTCCGTCTCGGGACGAACGACCAGCCTGGACAACGCATCAGCATTGGTGTGTGTGGTGCCTGGCCGATGAACGAAGCGCAGATGCGCGAGATGCGGCATCAGCTGCGCCCGGCAACGCGAAATCACCGGTCCATAGCGCGCCCCGGCCGAACTCGTGAGCATCGCCCCCAACGGAGCGTGATCCGTCACCACGGTTACGTCGGCCCCCTCCAACAAGTGGAGGAATCGCCCAAAAAGCCCACGCAAGGCACGACAGCTCCAGCTCAGGCGCGACAAGCTTTTGCTCCGATGGCATGGTCAACCGGGACAAGAAGGCGACAGGTCGCTCCGTCAAGATCACCGTCCGGCCATCAACCTCGAGACGCCGAGCGCGATGGAGCGGACCACGCAAAGCATCGTACAACGAGGACGACATAGCATGGACGCGCGCCGACACGTCATACTCTCGCAACACACCCGGAGTGCGCCGAGCCCGCGGGGGACGAGGAACCGGAGAGGAAGCACGAGAAGACGGTGCGAAAGGAGAAGCAGGCGCAACCCGATCAGCGTCCTCGACGGGCGAACCCGCACGGTGAGTGACGTACGGATCCTCATCCCCAGGGACAGCATCCAACTGACTGACCGCAAACGTGTCTCCAATCCTCAGGTCCGCCGGCAGCTCCAACCGCACCCGGTGGTCACTAAGGACCGCACTGATCCGGAAAGGACCCATCTTCTGCGGCGCCAGCTTATTCTCCTGGGAACCCGGAATCGGTCGATCCGGCAAACGCACAAAGACGGCATCCCCTACAGCATACGAGGGCAACGGCGCCCGGACCGCATCATAGCGCGCTTTTTGAGCGCGACGAGCTTCCGCCAGCGAGGCACGAGCATCCTCCAACCGCGCTCCCGCCGCCGTCAACCGCTCAACAAATGATCCGACACCCTCATGCTCTTGCGCATCAAAGACGGCGTGTACCACATCCGGATGGGCAACGAAGACCAGGTCGAACGGACAAACGCCGGTGGACACGGACGGGGTGGAATTCATCGCCAACTCCGCGGCAGGTACGGCGCGCTTGTCCCAATGAGCACGGGAGTCCAAGCACAACGTCTGCAGGACGCGCTTGACGGTCTGGATAGACCGTTCGACCGGGTTGGCTTGGTGGTGATGAGGGACCGACGGCGACAACACAGCTCCCAGCGACGTCGCTAAGGCAGACATAACGACGCCGGACAACCGCGCTTCCGAGTCCGGGATCAAGCGACTCGGTCGCCATCCGTAACGGAGCACGCGGTCGCTGAGGATAGCGGCGACACCCTCAGCCGTGACCGACGCGGCGCACGGCTCGAGCAGGATCATGCGCGAGAACAGGTCCAACACCACAAGGACGGCATCATTACCAGCCCTCGACCGCGGGAAACCCAGCAATAAGTCCACCGAGATGGACTGGAACGGGAGGGAGGCGTCATCCTCGACATCTAACCGTCCGGTCCGGCGTGCCAACTTCGTTGCAACGCAAGGTGGGCAATGCTTAACCCAGGCTCGAACAGCAACTGACAGCGCCGGACGCCAGAAATGTCGCCGAACAGCCAGATACGTCTTGGTGAATCCGAAGTGACCGCGTTGATCATGGACGGTGCGAAGGATGTCCGGAACACCGCCTTCGGGTAGCGCGAGCAGCCCATCTTGGCGGCGAATGAGGAGACCATCCTGCATCACCCACTCAGGCTCCTCAACACCAGCATCCAGAGCGCGAAGGATTGGGCCAAAGTGGCGGTCTCGACATAGCCAGGCATGCCAACGCTCGCGTGCGACCGTGGATGGAAGCAACGAGGACTGCTGCACGGGAATCGCCGCAGCGGAAAGCGACACAGCCGGTGCCGGATCATCCACCTCAAAGACCTGGTGCAATACCGCACCAAAAACCATCCTTACTCGCGTCCACGTAAAGCACATAAGGCCGAGCGGGATCCGGATGCGCGAGGACCGGCGGAGAAGCAATCGCCCTCTTCAACGTCTCGAACGCGGCGTCCTGCTCGTCACCCCACGGAATCTCGACCCTATCCGCAGAGGCAGGGGACCCATCGGTCGCGACGAGCCGAGTGCGATCCCCACACCGCTCATACCGCCATCCCCGTGTCAAGGCGGTCAATGGGGCCGCAACGGTTGCAAATCGAGGAATGAACGAGCGGTAGTACCCAAAGAGCCCCATGGCATGGTACAGTTGCCGCAACGTCTTTGGTCGAGCCAAATCCAACACAGCACGAGCACGATCGGACCAGACCGCCACCCCCCCCCGCGCCGGACACCTTCCTCCCGAGTAGCGTCAGGGACGGCACGCCGAAGGTGCACTTCGCTTGGCTGAAGCGAAGACCGACGTCTTCCGCGCGAGCCAGCAAGGTCTCTAACGCGTGTACATGCTCGTCCATGGTGTTCGTCGCCACAACGACATCGTCAATGTAAACCACAGCCACCTTCCATCGCAGATCCCCAAGCAGCGAGTCCATCAGCCGCTGGAACACCGCGGGCGCATTGCGCAAGCCGAAGGGCACGGTGCGGTATTGGAAAAAGGCCACGGTGACACGTGAACGCCGTCTTCCACCGGTCGCTTTCCCGCACACCGAGCTGATGATACCCCCGCAGGGCGTCCAGTGAACTGTACACTCGCTTCCCTGCCAACGAGTTGAAGATGGCATCAGTGGTCGGAAGAGGATACGCGTCCGCCACCGTATGCGCATTCAGCTTTCGATAATCCACGCAAAAGCGCCACTTCTCGCCCTGGCGGACCATCAAGACGGGGAAGGAGACCGAACTGGAGCTGGGCTCGATCACCTCCCACTCCAACAGCTGATCAATCGTTGCATCCATGGCGCGCTGCTTCTCCGGACTCGCGCGGCGCGGGGCCTCGGGGTGAACGTTGCGATCGTCGTCAAGATCAATGGACATCTCATGGCCGACAACTCGACCAGGCCGACCGTCAAGAGCAAACGCTGCCGAATGACGACCCAGTACCGCAACAATGTCCGGATGCGGACGACCCTCAGCGTCAAGCCCGACTTTGAACACACCGTCGACCATCGCAACGGACACCTCCTCCGTCGGCGACGGGAGATCGGACCCATCGACCGATTCACACACGTCCAGCGGGTCGATGTCGACCTCGACAGAGAAAGACAAGGACGAGCCGGCCGCATGATACGCCTCTCCCGGCATGGCCGCAGGCAAGTCGAAGACGTGCGCCGCATGCACCCCCACCTCACCAAGTTGGGCGACCACAGCGTCGGCGACCGGAGTACGGCGAGAAAGAGAGGTGGAGAGGGTACCGACATTGGTCAGGAGGACATGCGCCGTCCGGGAGTCGATCACAGCCAGTGGCCCCGCCAAGCGCACGGTCTCCGCGGCGTTGGACATCAGTCGAGGAAACGCGGTGTAGTCGAGACCGGGAGCCAATGGGGCGGTGTCGACGGGGACCCAGGCATGGGAACGAGCGGGAATAACGATGTCGCGCGTCGTGCAAAGCTCGGCTTGACGGGCATAGGGCCCCGGCATGTGCTCACGCACTGGAAACGTGAGTGGATTCCCATTGTGCTCCAGCACGGCAGTGCCACGACGAGAGTGGATGGCGATTCCATGTGTGCTAATGAAATCCTGCCCCAAACACAGTCCGGGCGCGAACGCCTCGAGCACATGGAAGTCGACGGTGCACTCCATGCACAAGGACTGGCCGACGGCATCATCGACGGCGACGAAGAACGTCATCGTACTCCACCCCAAGGACGACTTGGAGCCGATGCCGTGGATAGGCAGGGGTTGGCCTTGGACCGTGCCTCCCAACGTCTCGAGCAGCTGGCGATCGATTATGGAGAGAGATGAGCCAGTGTCCAGGAGGGAGGACAGGGGGTTACCAGAGGCGTCATTAATGCGAATGTGCATGGTAAGTGGCACATGATGTCTGTATGCTGTCCCCGTGCCCACCTCCGGTCCAGGAGCAATTGTCACGATCTTTCCAATGCGTCGCGTCTTCTGACGCAATGGTCTATTCTCTCGGTTCACAGGGAACGTCCGCGCAGTGAAGAACTGCGGCAGAGGTTCGATGCGTAAAGCAAGCGCCGGTATGGGCGCGTTTCCACTTGTGGACGGTTGTCCCTCCCCATCCTCAGGTGCGTTCACAGCTTCATCTCTGACTGTGCATTCTAAATCTGTAAATGGAGAAACGTGCTTATTAGGCCGTTCCAACTCAGCAGAAAGGGGAGACTGTACTCCCCTAGAAAGGTGCCCATGGGGTCTCAGATCAGGGAGTGGTCCAATCTCCCTGTCATCTCCACACATGGTCATGCCTACATGGTACCCGGCAGGGAGGTCCCGTCTTGGACCAGAGGGGGACGTAGCCCTCTCCCTGCCGCTCTTGAATCTGGTCTCAGTGTGAGTCCAGGGGCTACGACGAGCTGTCTCCGGCGCGAGCTCGTCAGGACAGTCGTGCTGACCATCCTTGCTGCTTGGCAGCGGAGGGGCGCTTCCCTCCCTTCCAAGATCCAGCCTCACCGCAGCTTCGACAGGGCTGGCATAGGGCCCTGCGTCAGTCTGGTTAGAGGAAGGATGTGGGATGGACCAGTGAGTATTGGTCGATAGTTTAACGTCGTCACGGACAAATGAGACTGAATCAGACTCCGTCTCCGTCACTTCCAAGCTCTCCACGACCGCAGCATGTACGACGGGCGCATCGGGAGGGTGAGGAGGCGGGCGGGCCCGTTCGACGTCGGTGCCCGCCACTAGTTTACCGTCGTTGCGGACGCTCAAAAAGGGGGCCAGGCCAAGATCAGCCTCATCGATCTCCGGATAGTCGGCGACCGTGAGTGTGTTGATTTGGCCGGCTTGGAGCAGATGTTCGTGCTCAAAGTCAAAAATGCTCTCCCCCACAGCGATTGCAGTTCCAACCCAGCCGCAACACCTTATTGGAGTTGGGCCGGCGGTACATGCGCGGCAGCCCATTCGCGGCCGGCACGATCCGAGCGGGATCATATGTCGCCGGCAAGGAGGTCTGCGGGCCCGGGGCCGTCACCGATGCGGGAGGAACGGTGTGATGCACCGCACGGGGAGGACGAGGAGGGGGCGCGGACGTCGGAGCCTGCCGGATCGGGGCAGAAACCGGAGCTGACGGGGGTTTTGACGACCTTGTCCGACGACATCGAGCTCGAGTCGAGGAGAGGAATGTTGTGCACCTTCCTCCAGACTGGCTCCCAACGGATGATGGCGTCCTGAAGATCATCGAGGACGGCACCTTCCTCCGGCAAGCGAATGTACGCATACATGGAGGGCGGCAACTTGTCGGCCACCTCTTGCACCAGAACGCTCTCCGTGTACGAATCGCCGAACGCGTAACGCAAGAGCTGGACCTTGTCAAACAGGTAAGCCATTCCAGACTCCTGAGACTCTTGCCACCGGCGATCATGCGCGTCCTGACGAAGCTGCGCCCGGTTTACAGCAAAGGCGCGACGCATCAGACGCGCGTAATCCTCCACCGTGCGGAGGCCGCGCACAGTCGTCGTTGGCAGGCCTGCATGCCAGCGAGCCGCGATCCCTTCCAGCGCCTGGGGAATCGCCACCACGACCGCAGGTTCCCACGCGGGATCGGAGTTGGAGCGAGCCATATCGGCAACCCGACTGAGGAACCGCTCCAAGCGGGTGGGCTCGCCGTCGTAGGAGCCAATGAGCTCCCGCTGGCACTTGAGCGGACGCGACACGGGAGGGGCCGCTGTCGGAGGGCGCGAGTCGAGATCGGTGAGGGTGTATCCCGCGCGACCAAGCGCGGAAGTGACGACACTTCGGGAATCGGAAGGCAGACGCGACCACAACGCCGGATGTTGCGCGGCGAGTCGTGCGGCTGCCTGCTCGGTAGGGGACGAGACCGATCGAGCGTCGTCAGAGGGGGATTTGGTGGCCACGTCGGGTGCGACGTTGGTGGAGGTGTCGGGAGCAACCGCAGCCGCAGCGATGGGCGGTTGAGCTGGGGTGGCCAACGTGGCCAGCTTGTAGTCCACAGCGTCCATCCGGGAGTCCATCCTGGTCATGAACGAAGCCAGAGTCGAGGCAACATCTTCGAGGGTGATGGCGGGTGGGTCGGACAAAGGAGAACCGGACCGAGAGGTGGTCGGCTCTTCCTTAGACTTGCCGGATCCTTTTGGCATGGCGAATGTGAGTGGGGAGATGGCTGGGGGGTGGGTGTGTTCCTTCTGTCGTTCAGTGTAAACTTGGAATCTATACTCTCATCACCATGTAATAGACTAGCTATACAAGTGCTTCAGAGTTGTGATTCCATGTCCGGAGCAAGTAAGTACAAGTGCAGGGAGCAGCGAGAAGGTGACGAGCACGAGAGAGGGAAGGCACTCGGCCGAGAGAGGACAAAGGGAAAGGTAGCGACGTGAGGGGAGCGAGCAAGAAAGATAAGAGAGAAAGGGAGATAAGATAGTGAGTCCACGTGGAGTTGCCACGTGGAGCCACTATCTCCGGAAGCGAGAGCAGTAGAGAAAAAGAAAGAAAGAAAGGCCTGACCCGTCTAGCACAACTTTTGGCTAGTGGGCCGAGGATTGGGCTCCGCGCTCCGCGTAAATTCCGGCGGAATCCTCCAGGCGGACTCCGTGCTTTTTCAAGATCAAAAATTTCTCAAAAGTGAGCTCCGCGCTCCGCCTCCGGCGGAGCCCTCCGTCGGAGGAGTACGGAGTCCGCAAAACCCCAGCTCCGCGTCAACTCCGGGGACAACCTTAGTTCCTCTTGGCCGCAAGTACTTGGGCTCTCTTCGTGGCTTTGTGTCGTCGATGTCCTCTTCGAACGTCTGGATGCGACACCGCACAGGGAAGCACGTGTTCAAAGATCTGGAGTGGTGGGCAAAAGCTCTCAGCCGTCCGAACTTACGTCGCTCCTTCGCCGACGATGTGGTCATCGACAGCATCTTCGTTGCATGTGATGCCTCCACCTCCTTTGGTGTCGGTGTCGTCGTTGACGGAGCCGAGGTCTCGCTTCCCGTTCTACCTGGCTGGGCGAAACAAGGGAGAGACATCGCCGGGGTATCAGAAAAGTGCCCTTGCCCCAGACACTTTCGTCGGGCACTTTTGTAAAGTTTAAGGGACCTATTTGAAAAGTGCCCCGGGAAAGTGCCAGAATCGAGGCAAAATCGCCCAAAACGATGAAAGTTGCCCTCCAGAGGTGCCTCTGACAGCAAGCAAGGGCAGAAAGACAGGGCAACTTTCGTCGTTTTGGTTATGCATCGCAAATAGTGCCCCAAAATAGCGACCCAAAGTGCCCAAAATGCTCAACTGAAGACGGTCACTCGGGTGAAAGGAGCAAACTTGCCCTCCAGAATGTCAGAAGTGCCTCACCCATGGAAGTCAAAGTCGAGCTCTAATCCCACGTGTAAAGGCTGTTCTTTTTTTTCTCCTGCCTTTGCTCTGGCTTATTCCTCTCTATGTCTCCCTCCTCCACCAAGCTGACCCTTTCAGATTGCAGGATGCCATACCCTCATATTCCTTGGATAGGTCGGCGGTGAACTTCTCTTCCTGTCAGAGGGGAGCCTATACTGGCAGCTTGAACTGTGTGGAAGGTGCATTAGGAAGACATGGACTGTTGCTATGCACGAGAAGGAAATATGACTCTGGAAGGCACTTTCGTTAGTCTGAAAGGGCAACTTTCCTTGAAAAACGACGATAGGCACTTCCTTCTTGCCGGGGCAGTTTCCTCCGAACTCCACGTGAGGCACTTCTAGAGGCCACCTTTCCTTCTGATTTCCTGGCACTTCTGGACCAAAAGTGGGGCAACTTTGCTTTGAATGGATGTGGGGTGCAGAGTTGCCCAGCAAGAAGTGCCTTTTGGAGGGCAACTCTGCGAATTCGAGGGCAACTTTGCCCGTCTGTGCACAGGCTGGCTCGCATGGAGGGCACTTTCAGCCTTTTTCCGGGGCAACTTTCAAGTTGTGGTTTGAGTGCTTCCAAAGTTGCCCTCCAAAATTGCCCAGGGCACTTTTGGGGCGAGGCACTTTTGCTCAAACCCGACATCGCCTGGTTGGAAGCGGTCGCGATGGAAGTGGCGTTGTTGGCCGTCATCGATCAAGGTGTTTGCGATTGCCGCGTCCGCATCGTCACCGACAACACGTCTGTCTTCTATTCAGAGCGGTCAGGCCACAGCCGAAACGCTGCGGTCATGGACGTACTTGCCCGCATTCGAGACCTCGAAGGTCAACACAACATCGAAATCATTCCTGTCCTCGTCCCCAGCGCGCAAAACATGGCCGATGAACCTTCCAGAGGGCATAGGTCATCACATGCGCAACTTCGTCGTCCAAAGCTGCCGCCCGCGTTACGGGAACACTTTGGACGATAATGCGTGGGAGGCACTGCAATCTGTTCTTTCTCCTTTACCCTCAGACACCGTTCTATCTCCAAGTATGAGAGATCTGCTTGTCCCGGTGCCTTCTACTCCTCCACTGCCAACAAGATCGTTGACTCGATTGGCCACCATGCCTACCTCCACATCGCGCAACCTAGCGAGGATCCCTTCGCCACCTGCTTCCCCAATTCGCACCAAGAAGCGTCGTCTCCCGGCTGCACCGTCAGACCACACAGCTGTCGCGGCCGGTGATCGTTTGCTGCAATGGATTCCGCCCGGATCTTCTCTCCTTTTGGCACGAGATCCAGCTCAGAGGCAGCGAGTCCTTGCCGCCGCCTGGGCCTCATCCACTCGAAGCACGTACGGCACGGGACTGCTGCGATGGCTGTTGTGGTGCGATCGTCACCATTTACCACCATCTGATCGCTTTCCAGCTCGTATCAACGATCTTGTTGACTTTGTGGACTCGTTGGCCGGTTCTTTCTCCGGCAGCAGTATCAGGAATTGGATTTCCGGTCTGCGAGCCTGGCACACAATACATGGGGCCAGCTTGGAAACCACACACCCTCGGGTGACCACGTCCCTCCGCGGAGCGGACCGTCTTGCTCCTGCCTCCTCCGTCGCCGCACCACGTGCTCCCTTCCGCATCCATCACTTGTGGACGATTCGAAATAATCTCAGCCTGGACACACCTTTTGATGCAGCCGTTTGGGCGTGTCTTCTCGTCGCATTTTGGGGTCTGGCTCGTCTTGGTGAGCTGATCATCAAGGACAGTTCTGGGTTCAACGCTCGCAAGAATCCAACAAGAGCTCGTCTTGCCTGGGAACCGGTCTCCAGAGCCGCTCCAACAGTCGTGGCAGCCATCATTTCCCTTCCATGGACAAAGACTCAGCCGAACGGCGAGAAGTTGGTGCTAGCACCGCAGGCAGAGTCTCCTTGCCCTGTTCGTGCGCTTCACAATCACTTGATGGTCAACAAGCCGACTCTGGACACGCACCTTTTTGCTTTCCGTGCTCGCAATCGTTTACGCCGCCCACACGAGCTGCGTTCCTGCAACGCATCAACGAGATCTTGCGCACCGCAGGTCTTTCGAACGTCAACTTAAAGGGTCACAGTCTTCGAGTGGGCGGCTGCACCGAGTTTTTACTTCGAGGAGTTCCTATCGATACAGTTCGTCTTCATGGTCGTTGGTCAAGTGAGGCCTGGCGCCTCTACCTACGTCAACACGTGGAACTTCTCGCCCCCGTGCTGATGGACACCAAACCAACGACTGCATCTCATCTAGTCTCAATATCTTCTCCATCCCACTTCTCGACATCACCTTCTCGGCCAGCCATCACGCTTGGTGCTGCGGGTCCGTCCTCACTCTAAGCGCATACGGCGTTCACTCTTTTCCCTCGCTCACTGGCACCAAGCTGTGCTTTGGGCTCTCTGCGCTTCTTGGAGTCCCGGTCTCGCACCTAAGTTGCAATCAATGCAACTTCAGGCAACATTCAATCTCACGTTCTTACTTCTTTCTCTTCTTACCACAGCCTGTTGAGCAGGACGACAAAGGCTACACGGGAGGCGAGTAAGGCCGTCTCCCATCTCCATACGGGGCTTATCGACGGCCAGCCGGTACAGCTTCGCATCGTCCAGTAGGAACGTCGCGCTTCGAGGCATCACTCAAAAGACGGCGGGGAAGAGTCGCATGCTGTACTGCCCCACTCATCATCAGAACTGAGCGATCACAGCACATGCCCCCTCTTCCAAAGGCACGATGTATGCCTTTTCTCCACTTGGAAAGGGATGATACACGAAGTGAGGGACATGGGAAAGCGAGAGGGACTTGGCCTTCGACTCAGAATCGAGAGATGCAAGAAACGGAAGGATCTGTCCCAGTGCTCTCGGTTTCCCCTCATGTTCCTCATCCTCACACCTCTCACATTAACTTTTGCAGCCTCGAGCCCCCTCCCTCCCCCTCCCTGCCATCTCAGAACCTTCGATTTACGGGCCCGTGCTGCCTCGGTCTCGGCGTCGAAGCCATGAATGATCAATATAGGCAACCGATCCACTTCGATCGATTTTCTCCACCTCTCCTGGCTTTCTCTCATTCTTACAGCTCACAGCCCAAGCGTTGACTTTCGCCTCTCCAGTATAGGTTTCCCCCGAAGGGAACAACATTGCCTCATGCTCACCTTCCTGTTCACCAGCCTCAATGGAATGCCCCCCAAATTTCTCATTTATCTCAGCTCGCTTTCTAGCCCTCTCTGCAGATCTTTCGATCCTGGTCCTCTCCGTTTGCCGAAGGGTTCGAGCGGTCAAGGCGCGGATGCGACGCTCCCCACCAAGGCTTCAAGCACGCAAAATGCTTATTTTGCCGGTTCCAACAAGACCACAGCCCAAGCGTTACGTGCTACTGCCGCTTCCCGAATCTCCAGCGCCCAGAGTAGGCTTCCCCTGGAAGGGACCGGATTGTCTCATGCTCACTTTCCTTTTCACCAGCCTTAATGGAACGCCCCAGGGGAGACCCATTCATCTCAGCCTCGCTCCACAGCCCTCTCAGAATCCTTCGATCGTGACGCGTGCCGCTCCGTTTGGCGAAGGGCCAAAGGCGCGGGTACGACGCCCGAGCTCGCAAAATTCATTATGTCTCGCCGGTTGCAACGCGACCCAGCGCTAATGAGGGTAACCCTCGTAAATGAAGCATGGAACCGGACGCAGCCTGCGCCGAAGCGCCTCCGGCGACATGACGGCTGACGAGTCACGAATCCCGCCGCCCGAGGCACGCTTGAGGTACAAAAAGGGGACGCTACCTTCTTTCACCCTACTTACTTACACCTCCTCACCCCTCTGCAGCCTACCACTTATTCCATACTCAATCTTCTCCCCAAAACCAACAAAAGAACCCGAAGCCTTTCCATTTTCACGATGCACTTCCGCCTCAGCACCGCCGCTGCCTTCCTCGCCCTCCTGGCCCTGGCCAGCACAGCCGTCGCCGCAGACAACACCCCCACGCCAGTGAGTTGAAACCATCCCCTCTGTCTAGTTCGTCCCGAATCCTCGCCGGCCGAGGGGATATGATCGTTCTTCCTCCCTGCGTATAGGTACGTACTGATCTTGACCCTTCCATACGATCCTCCACCTCCCTCCATTAAATCAAGCGCGAGCCCAAGGACCGCCGGCCTCCCGGCATCCAACCACCACTCCGAGGAGACCCGCGCGACCCTCCCAGCCCTACCCCCAGTCATATCCCACGGGCCCCGCGCGACTTCTAGGCACGAACCGTCCTACCCGTCGCGGACCTCTCTCGCTTATCTTGTCTGAGGCTGATGTACCGATGGGCGTCCGAGGAACACGTTTCTGTCACCTCCCCTCCCCCCCTCCCACCGCGCCCTCCCGCTCTGCTCAGTTCCTACGGACCGGCGTAGAGGTCCGCTCGGTTCGAACGTTCACTTTACTACCAAGGTCTCGCCGACCAACGTTCTATCGTCTCTTTCTCCGAACTCCTTCCTCCCTATCCTTCTCTTTCTCCTGACAAGCTCCGCCCTCCGCCTCTCTTTGCGCCGGTCTTGATCCTGGCTTTCATTGTTCATTGTTCGGACGAAGTACATTTGTGCCTTTGTACTGTCCTTCCAAGTAGTGCAATGGATATCATCTCCGCCTTGCTTCTTCCTCTACATCATGTCCGCTACGGGGAGGTGAATGATGATGCTGGAAGGATGGTGATGTACCGCAGTAAGAGCAAGGCTTTCACACGGGTATGTCAGCGTTACGCTTGTGAATATGTGAACCAATATTGAGTGGGAAGGAGCCGCATTCGCATGATTAGAAAGGGCTTCTGAAGCTGAACGTTTCTGGAGTAGCGCAACAAACAGATGTCACAACGTCAAGCCTGGCGCAACCCAAGATCAAAAGAGAGAACGACGAGCCTCCCTGGGTCGCGAAGGCTTCTTTGACAATGATGGAATTCTGAGGGGAGACGCATGCAACGACTCAGAAGGCCCTACACAAATCTCCAGCTTGACATTCCCTTATGTACCCATCGCCAGCTCCATCTTCACCCAACGTAACGAACGATGCTCTCGTCAGCAACAGATTGTCATCACCTTTTCGAATAATCATGCGGTGCGCCGTATACATAACGTCTCGAACATTTAAATGGGGGGCCCTCTTCCTTTCCTTCCGGGCCTCCTCTCGCCATGTCCTTCTCTCGTGCATCCGTTTCTCTTCTCGTTCGCCTGCTCCTCTCGTCAGCCTGTCCCTTGTACTTACGTGTACAGTCATGGTCTCCCTTCTTCCGTCGCATCTGCATCATCGCCACTTCTTTCTGGTCCCCTTCGTCCTCGCTCCATCCTTCATCCCGGCTCTCTCTCTCTCTCACACGTGAGACGCTTCCATCTCGTTCCTCTGGCTGGATCTCTTGGTCAACGTCCACGCTCTTGCGGCTTCTCCTCTTCTCTTGACCCGTTTTTTTTTTTCCCGTTCCTATCGCGCGCTGTTCCCGAAGAATCATCATTGCCCGTAGACGGCGCCTGGTGCGCAATCATGGCTTCAGGCATCGCGACAGCTGTCGCAGATCTCGTTCTAGACTGGCGATTTCTGCAACGTTTCTATCGCCAACCACTCACTGACTGAGGACGACTAGCGAAGACTGACGAGTGCGATGAAAGACTCGATGCGCGTCTATTGGAACACAACGAAGAGAAGTAAAGAGGAAGACGTTTGAGGCATGAAAATTGTGACCGTTGCGAGACGATGTGGAGAAGGTGTCTGGACTCTACGACGCCCCGGCGCCCGGAAGCAGGCTCTGCAAAGAGGAAATGATTATCCCGCGCTGAATTCTGCTGCCATGTGCCTTAGCAATCGCGTCAGATATCAGATGGCAATGGAATCACTGTGGCTCCTCCCTCGAGAGTTTCCGTAAGCCTCGGCGCCTTGACGCAACAAACAAACATATATGTATCTAAATCGACAAACAAACGAATCAGAAAACGGATAATGAGCTAATATTTGAGATCGTGGATGACTGGTCACTGGAAGTCTGAAGTCAAAGGTTTTCTCTGCGGCAAAACTAACATCCCACGGGGCTGAGGTGCAATGTTGAATTTGGCTATTCAACACAGTACCAGGGCTGAGCTGGCCAATGGTTCCCACTCGCCGGAAGGACGCTCCCATCTTCTAGCTTTTCTCGCTCTCTCCATACCGCCGCTCAGTGAGTTGCAACGGGGCTGAAGGTGCAATATTGAATTTGGCTATTCAACACAGTATCGGGGCTGAGCTGGTCAATGGTTCTCGCTGGCCGGACATCTTCCACCTCTCATTTTCTCATTTTTCTCAGCTGTTCTTTCTCAATGTCTTCGCAGGTGTGAACTTTGCTGGTAGGTGGTACAAAAGGTATATATACTGTGCGATGCCCCACTGATCCCAGCTGTTCTGTACACACTCCTCACACTCTTCATCCACTCATCTACACACAGCTCTCCGTGCTGCGCATTTCAACGCCACATTCACCTCACACTCACACCTCATCGCATCCATGATGGTCCACCTTCGCACGCTCGCCCTCCTCCCCATCGTTCTCCTCGTCCTCGCCATCGGCGTCACCTCGGCTCCCGTGCCGGAGACGATCTCCCTTTCCTCCACGGGCCTGCCTCAGGCACGTTCTGTGAGTAGCCCGATGGGTCCTCTCGGTGTTCTTTGACTTGTCTTCGACTGACTGACTACTATTTACCCTCTGTTCATATGTGACATACAGCTTCAAGCCCGTGCCGATCCGCCTGCGAATTTTCCGGCTGAATTACTCAGGGAGCTCCGAACTCTTCGCCAGAACGAAGGTGAGTGGCTAGATCTGAGGCCAGCTCTTCCCAGACACCAGGTTCATCTGACGCTGAGCCTATTTTTCTGCTGTGTCTGCGGAGCAGCCGCGATGAGTGCCAGTATTCAGAGGGCCCGTACCCTCGCAAACCACCTAGACGCAAATCCGGATGCCCTGGCACAATTGGAACAAGTATTCAATGTCCCGGGGGTATTCAGGCTCCCGTCGGTTGGCCAGCTCAGGGAGCTAATTCAGGCACAGGCCGGAGAACTTGCCCATATCAGGCGGCGGATCAGCAACATCCAGACTGAGCTTGCGAGGCATCGGCTGTGACGCGCGTAGTACGATGTCAAATCTCCTTGTTTACCCCCTTGTCCCCATCATCCAACTCTTTCCCAAAAATGCACACAAGCTTCCCATTTTCTTCCTTCATATTTCATAGCCCGTGGTCATGCGGCATGCCTCACATCTATCATCTTCTGTGATCTTCCAGGACACAGAGTGGCCACCAAACATTTGCGAAAATTGAACGAATCAGTTCGAAAGGGAGCTTGGAGAAAAGAAACAAGGGGCAGAATAAGCGGTAGCGAAAGAGACGACGGCACGGAAGAAGGGAAGTTAGAATATTGACTGCGTTTTTGTCTCTTTGCTGAGCGTTGTTGGTGATACGTGACGTTTGTGTAGTGTGTAACTATAGGAAGGGAAGATGAATTGAGTGGGCGTACTCGCAAGGGCTTTCACCACGAAGCTCGTTCGTTTCTGACCGCCGTTGGGCAAGAGCTGTCCTCCGCATCGACGTTGCCGGCCCACTGCCTACTTCACGATATGGGGCGTGGGCTAATTGTCGTATTTCCGCCAGAGATGTCCTCCATCGAAACATGTAGTACTCGTGTTACGATCCGTGTTTCCACCGGCCTCAGTTAGGCAGGCTGAGAGCGAATTACGGCTCATACACGTTCCGAGTACTGCCGTCTCCCTTTCTCGGGACTTCCCCAGGCGTGTTCATTGATCCTTATTAGCTGGATGGGATGTCAGCGAGAAATACGCGGATTCATGTGACAGCGCGAGTTAGCAGACGCCGAACCAGAGAGCCGAAGAACCCCGGTGCGCTGGGCGCTGGACCGTGGCTCATGGCTGACTTCCTTCCCCTTTTACCTGCACGCAGATCCTTACTGGACTCATACACATTATTTACCCTTCTCAGACTCCTGTTCTGCTTCCCGTCCTCAACGTTTTTTTTTCTGCCCTTCAGCGCTTCGGGCCCAAAGAGACTCGCTGCTGCTATCCCTCACCCTTCCTTAGGCCTACACCTTCGCCTTCACTCATGGGCGGCACGATGCATTGCACACATCCCTTGCTGAACGATACGTCCATCCTATGCCACGCTGTTGCTCGCTGCACGACGGCCTAGGAGCCAGACAAGATTCACCAAAGTAAGGAACGTTATTTATCAAAGTAAGGAACGTTAGGATATACACGCAGGTCAACTCATTCTAAAGCCTGACCCGAGTTTTGAGATTGCTTCTTCACTTCATTCCCCTGCAGCAACTTCATTCGATCGAGGGTCAGGTTTCCAGATCGACAACATTATAAAAGTCGACGGTTCGGAGACGTCCGAACGTAATGATGGCCTTTATCGGATCGCTTTTTCCCTTCTCTCTGCTGATAAATTTGCCTCACCTTCAAGCAGACACAATGAACGGCCATCTCATTTCGCCCTACCACAACGCAGCCTTGGCCGACGAGATCGACTTCCGCGATCTGTTCCGACCGCCCGTCGATAGCACCCAGACTTGCCTCCGGGACCAGGCTCGGATTGAAGGAGATGCGATGGCGAACTCCTTCCATGAGGCGCGCGCGGCCTACCTGTCAGGTGACGGTGCGCTGGCCAGTACGCTTAGCAGAAAGGGACGGCGTCATCAGGCGCGGATGGTAGCCTTGAATCGGCAGGCGGCGGATCAGATCTTCGAGGTGAGGTTCACATTTGCCCTTTTCTTTCCCGGGCGGTATGCGGCAGATTGACGGATTGATATCTTATCATCTCCTACATCCACACAGGAGAAAAATTCCCATCAACCTGCTGGAACGATCGACCTTCACGGCTTGACGGTCTGCGAGGCCATTGAACGTACCGAGAATTTCATCCGGGATGCCCGTCAAGGCGGACATTCAGAAATCTGCGTCATCACCGGCAGGGGCCTGCACTCACCTACCCAGGTCGCCAAGATCAGACCTGCAATTGCCAAACTTGTGAAAGAGTAAGTATGCCACCGAATTACTGGGGTTCTGTTTGTGCTGTCATGTTTTTGAGTGAGCTCAACTCTGTTTGGATCCGCACGGCAGCGAGAGGCTCTGCGCCCGCGTCCACCCAGACAACGACGGAATGATTCTTGTCGACCTCGACCGCGATGGACAAAACTGGGCCCTCCACGATATCGACGCATGGAATCGGCCTCTCGTCACAGGAAGCGAGACCGACTGCGTCGTTATGTGACAGATTGCACAACGGAGCTCTCTCAGTAGTACAGGTCTCGCTTTTTTGTCGTGTCTCGTTTATGACGAGACACGCGACTCCAAATATCATTCTCCCCGTGAATCCTTGAACGCTTTCTGCAGCTTCATGCATCATCATCGACACCGTGGCACCTGAGCTGAAGCCTGAAGAAACAGAAAAGGACGGGAGAGCTCTATTACACTTCTGATCAGCTTTGTATGGCTCAAACCCTGCTCGACCAACTCTTCCAGTGACCAAGAATGCGTACAACGATAGCGGACATGTTGTCTAGACGAACGCGTAAGGTCGATGAAGAGCCTTCTCGCACCAGTGCTTGCATTCAAGAGAAGCCTTCAGCATGAAATACTGGGAGAATAGAGAATACCTCTTGGAACACCATAATGTACCCGGCTCAGAAATCAAAGCAATCACCGAAAGTCATCACGAGCACGCCTTCCTCGTTGATATTGAGCCTGGGCGGACTGTTGAACCCAAAGAGCGTAGGGTCGTCTTCATCTTCCTGATCAGGATCGAAAAACTGGGGAGGAGATCGGCCCAAGTCAAACGAGAGACCGCCGAAGTCGAACGAGAGACCGATGAGGCCGCTGAATCACGTCCTTGAACCAGGCCGGGCTGTCGCTGGGCCCCGGGGATGTGGGCCTGCGGTGGCACCGCTGGACCTGTCCGCATTTGCTCTTCGGCTCGACTGGCGTGGACGAGTAGGTCGAGGTGCCGGTCGGGACAGAGTTACGTGATGAGGGAGACTTCGAGCGAGGTCACCGGTGGGCAGGTGGCGGACCTCGTTCAAGATATGGGGGACGTCTTCGACCTTGACGTCTGGGGGAAGGTGGGCCTCGCCCCACCACTAGTAGAACTTCTCGATGGTGGGATGGATGCTGATGTAGGCATTCGTGGGCTTGGCGAGGTCATCTGGGAGACTGGGCGGTCGGGGCAAGCGTGGATCGCGCATGAAGGTCCTCATTAACCTGCCATGGGCTCGACTGCAGATCTCATGCCGTCCTGCTTCGGTGAGATTGGGATTCATAGCTGGCCGATTTCGAAAGGGGACGGGGTCGAGCTCGGTCTCGGTCTCGGTGTCGATTTTTGTTTGACGGATCTGCATGTTCGTCGCAGAGACTTGAGGGTCTTGTGGTCGCAACGGAGCAGGATGGACTCGATCACGTTTGGGGGCCAGGTTCAGGAGGGAAAAGGCGGACTGGTGGCTAGAAAAAACAGGCAGCAGGGAAAAAAGTGAAAGCAGACATCGCGGTATGTAGTCGTTTAGAAACGAGCGCCGAGGAAAGAGAGGTGAGCTGTGCCGTCCGTCGACTACGGCAAAGGCAAGAAACGTGCTGGTGGGTGTGATGGAAGCAAGAATGTCAGCCGTCTCATGTTACCCTGCACCAGCGCAATCATTCATGCCTTTGTCCAGCCAGCTTCAAGCTTCAAGCTCGCTGGCCGATGTGCGAAGCAAGGGCACGCTTGGTCTTCCTTTTCTCTGTTCGCTGAGTTGCTCTTGCTGAGGTGGGTGAAGGCAAACTGATCGATCGATCAGGTTGAGACCGCGAGACCCAGGTCTTGATAAAATTTGTCCAACCGCCGGTTCGGATGTTCCCGGACTGAACGATCTTTCATCTTATACCCTGTGAGATGTGAGCTGTGTCGGTGAGATCCGAATTGAATCATCAGCTCTGTCCCTTTCATGTCGAGAACCGCTGGAACAAGGGACCGAGCGGGGCAAGGTTCGTCGGGGGCGAGCCGACGAGGTCGCAACTCGCAATGTCTGCAATCTGTGTGGAATCAAGAGCACGAGGTGTGGGCAAAAACCTCCGGCAAAAACAGCAAGTTCTGTCCGGATTTGGAGCGCTGAGGCTGGAGGCGTGAGCTATGAGTAAATTATAGTGGACCTCCGATAAATAATTGATGCCTCTTCCCTCGCTCGGCTCTTCGACTCTCGTCTCCCAATTCCCCATCGGTTGCTTCATGCTTGTGGAAGCAGATACATGTTCATACTAAATGAGAGCTGATGCGCTGATGTCCGTCAACCAGCACGTGTTATGTAGTCCAGTTGAGCGGACTCGGATTGCCGTCCACACGAAGGAGTTCGTCGTCCGGGCGAAGTATAAGGACCCAGATGACAGATCACATACAGATGGGAGGCGGTCAGGTTCAGGCGATGTCCCCGCACTCCATGAAGGCATTGACAGACGACAGGACAGTCTTGGCCAGCGGAAGGACCGCCCGGCGTCCATCTTGCGTCCTGCTTGTGGGAAATGTTGGAAGCCAGACTATGTATTAGCACTACTTTTTAGATCTAGAGGTAAACCCTATATACCGAGCACCGACGCTATCCATGACAATTAGCGGCGCTAAAGGCGACAACGAGGTGAAGCTAGAGGTTCGAGCTTGGAGGTCAGATGTCAGATGTCAGATGTGGACCGCCTGCTGCCTCGCTCCGGGCTCTTCCGCATTTCCGCGACCTGTCCTCGCACTTCCAGCGCACTCCAGCCTCCAGTTTCCAGTTTCCACAACCTCGATCAGCCAGCATCAGTTCTCCAACAACATCACGCCTGGCGAGTTGCGGGAACAAGTTTATAGATCGTCTCAAGCTCCCTCCTCAAGGTCAGCATCAAGTTAGCCAGGCGGGAAAAGGTGTCCAAAAGAAGAGGGAATAGTGAGAGTGTGAGACCCGTCCCGCAGCATCTTCCCTCTCTGCATCTGCTGGATCTGGAAAGCCGCCGGCCTGGAAAGTCGGAACAAAGGTGTGCGGAGATGCGAGGTTTATCCCTCATTCCCTCCCTTCCTTTGCGCCTCCTTGTCCTGCCTTCCGCGCTCCGCGGAGCTCGCTCTATCTCGACGCTCGTTGACGTCGTCCACCAGGCGCGCAGGAGCGCCACCCGGAGTAGCGGGGGCGAAGGGTTTCAGTAGACCTTCTGGTCCAAAAGCATATCGAACGCTTCATTTGCGTTCATTCTTGGCCGGTCTCTACTGCCGTCCGTCTCATATAAAAGCTACGAGCGTTGGAGGATACCACTGGACACCGTCTCCCTCACTCACACTTATCACACTTACTTATACACACTACTTACCCTCGCCAGCTATATATCTCTTTGCCCGAGACTTCGCCCGCTCCTGAAACAACTTCCCTCCCAGTACTCTTGCTCTTGAAACAAAGGTCAGTCGCCCCCATAACCATCACCCTCGCCGGCTCTATGCGCTCATCCAAACTCTCCTTTCCCTCATCACAGGCACGCCAAGCTCCGGCCCGCACTTTTTTACTTGACAGGTGAGTTGACCCCCAGTCCCCAACGCCGAGGCACCACCTCATCTCTCCCAAGCCAAAAGGGGAGCGAGTTGCACGGGCTGCAGGCCTGTGGGGGGAGGACGGAAAGTTGCTCAGTGACGCAGTCTCACAGGCCCTTCCCCTCATTTGGGCTATTGTTCCGCTCGTCCTCCTCTCCCCCCTTTAAAACAGTCGCACCCTGTCGCTCTTTCTCCCCCCCTCTCTCACCCTTTCTCCCTCCTCCTCCCCATCCTTCACTCTGAAACCGCGTCTCTGCTTCCTCATCTTGCCCCAACTCACAACACGTAACTCTCCCCACCCTCTACTTCCTCCTCCTGAATCAGGTCCAACACCTCCTCATCAATCCCCCAACAATGAAGTTCTCCATCGTCCTCGGCCTCACCGCCGCCCTCGCGACCGTCTCCCACGCCCAACCCTCAGCCCTAACCCCGGCAGAGCGATACGTCGCCGAACTCGCCTCCAACCCGGGCCTCGTCGCCTCCTCCAACCTCGTCCGCTCCGACGCGGACTCCGTCTCCGAACGGAGCGAACTCAATGAGAACGTACTCGTCGAGCGCATCGTAGGTACCGTGAAGTGCACGCCGTACAAGACGGGCACCCTCCAAGCGCGCACTAAAGACGGCTCCCTTGCCAACGCGCGCTTCTCCACCCCGGCGCACGGCGTCGACGGCACCGTCCCCACCCTCCTCACCTCAATCAACGGGAAACCGCTCTCCCCGCAAACCTTCACATTCTCGACGTGCAACGGCACCTTCATGGGTACCAGCCCAAGCACGGGTGCGTTTGAGGGCAGCGCGAAGACGAAGTTCACGTATGGCCATCTGTCGAACTCGCATGCTGTCGACAAGAGCTGTGTGCAGGCGTTCGAGTTGGGCGTGCTTAATAAGCCGCAGTATTTGGTCAAGAGGCCTTGTAGTGCGTCCGATGACTCGGGCCAGCTCTTCCAGTGGTGGGAGATGGTCGAGGTGCCGGACAAGAGCGGCAAGACGACGATGGTATGTGACCCTTCCACTGCTCCATCCTTTCGTTAAATGTTTAACTGACCCCTCCCCGCTCCATCTATATGTGACCCCCGCGCAGTACCTCCAATTCCTCGGCCAACCCCAAGACGGCACCTACCCCGACGAGGACTTCAAAGGCTCCTACTCGCTCGTCAAGCGCTCGGCCACCCTCGGCAAGGGGGACAGCTCCGTCGATGTGACGTACGTCGGGGTCGAGAACCTTTATGGCCAGGGGGTTACGAACGGCTACCAGCTTGTGCTCTCGTGAGCGAGCCTCGTCCCGGCCAGGTCTTGATACCCTCAACGCGCCTGGGGAGGCGCTCTCGGTTGGCCGAGCTGGCTTCGACTGAGCCTTGCCAACAAGAACAAACAACATCAAGAAGAAGAAAAAAACAGAAAAAAACAGAAAAAAAAAAGAGCGTACGGACATTCGGCTTCCCTGACTCCAACCCAATTCTCGTTCTCCTTCCTCGTCAATACCCAGCGAGAGGCCCCAAGCATCCACCTTCACACTTCCAGCACGCACATATATTCCCCCCGGGCGCGACCTCTCTCCCTACATATGATCCGTCTCTCTCTCTCACACACACACTTTATCTGCTAGGCCAACCACCACGCACCCTCAACGCTTCGCCCCAACGGGTCCTTCGTTGCCTGCCCTCGCGCCCCCTTCTCTCTCTCTCTCTCTCTCTCTCTCTCTCTTCCAAGCTGTAATTAAGATAATTGAGCCGAGCCCACGCATCCAGCCAGCTCTCTCAGCGAGCCCGGCCGCAAATCCGAATGTGTACATATGTAACAAACAAAAAACTACTCTCTCTCTCTGGCAAGGTTGAGTGGGTGAAGGACTGGGAATCGATTGAAGCAAGGGCCCCTCTGGATAAACATCAATCGAAGGGAATCCGACGGACGCCACCGGCCCCGCCGGCAGTCGGCACAGCAGGAGCGCCCGCCTTCCTCTGTCCTCCCTCTCCTCCCGCCCAGTCAGTCCGAAGGGAATCGGAATCCGACGGACGCCGCGGGCCCCGCCGGCAGTCAGCACAGCAGGAGCACCCGCCCGCCTTCCTCCGCCGTCCCCCTCCTCCGGCCTACATACGCCCTCAGAAAAGAAAACCATCAATCGAAGGGAATCCGACGGACGCCGCCCGCAGCCGGCACAGCATTCTTCCTCTGCTTCTGCGGCGCAGCAGAGGAAGCGTCCCCTCCTCCGTGCCGCTCCAACGCAGCAGGACTGGCACTCCACCCCTTCGCGCGTCCCAACTGGCCCGTCTCAGCGACGACGCCGCCATTCCTACCCTGAACCACCGGCGCTTTTACGTTCTGCCCTCCTTCCTCAGCTTGTGCAGCTGCAGCGCCGTACGCGCTCGGAATGGGGATGCCGCAGCAGTCGCCCCAGCCTGTTGTTCCGCCTTGTTGGGGCGCGTCGACTGTGTTGGATGCTGTTCCCTTCTCCGCGTGAGAGTGGGCGTGGGCGTGTCCGGTGGGGCGCGGGAGGGGTGTCCCGTTCGCGTCTAGGACTACGACGGGCGATGCGCTAGGAAGCGGATGATGGTGTCCACACGCACTCTCCTTCCCCTCCTGCTCCCCTTCGTGGTCATGATCGAAACCAGGAGGGAATTCAAGCACGCTCCCAAAAAGGAAATGCTGCGCAACAGGCAACTTCCCGACCACCTCCGCCTCGAGCATCTTCCACATCCCCCTTTCGACCTGGGCCCAGCTCTTGACGGAGGAGATGTCGTCGAGCATGGGGGAGTGCCACCGGAGTGAATTTGCCTCTGAAGAGGAGGAGCCGGGGATGACCTTGATGGAGTGGAGGAGGGCGATTTGGGAGAGGTAGATGTATTCGGATGGGTATTTGGAGGGCGGGGCGAGGATGTCGGTCGAGTGGATCGAGGACGGTCGGAGGTATGGGTGGTCTGCAAAGATCAACACAAGATTAGGATCAGTGCATATAGAACCTTAAAAGAAGTAAAGGCTCGAGGTGTGGAGTACTAACTGCTCAGCTGAGCCGCCCCGAGAAGGAAGGGCAGGAAATGATAGTCGTCCAAGCCCCAGACGCCATGCGAGCCAGCGGGTTCGAGGAAGTAGGTGGCCTGGATGCGACGCATGAGGAGGATGTAGGACCAGAAGACGCGGAGGAAGAGGTCTGGTCCGAGCTCGGAGAGTGGGGCGAGTGTTGTGGAAGAGGAGGAGGGGACGGAGTCGTTGAAGATGCCGAGCTTGTACAGGATCAGGCTGGAGAGAGTGTGTAGTATCAGCGGTCAAGGCATGAAAAAAGCAGCGGCAAAAAGGTAGGAACTCACAGCCAACAAACGAAGTTAAGCTCCATGCCACTGCCATAATCGATCCTGCTAGCATTCCCCCAAGCCTCCCCAAAATAAGCGCCCAACTCGGTCCTAAGGACGGCCTTCCCCCTCCTGACCCCTTGATCGTCGCCCTCGCTCTCCCTGAGCGCGGGGAAGAAGGTGGAGTGGAGCTCGTGCGAGCGTGCTGCGATCTCGGAGTGGAAGTTGCGGAAGGTGGGGTTTCCGAAACGGCCTTGTGCGGAAGCGCTGCCGGTTCCTTGGGATGGTGTGTGGGGGGGCGGGTGTGCGTGCAGGATTGATGAGACTTCGGAGAGGAGGGCGAGGGCGGCTTGGATGCCTGTGCGCTTGTCCCCTTCTTCCTGCGTGGCTGGTGCTGAGGCTGGCTCGGGAGTGGTTATGTCTGCGGGCACGGGCACGGCTGTGATGGCCGCTGCGCCCTGTCTGAGGAAGGAGAGCAGGTCCTGGTGGGCGTGGGAGGCGAGGAATGCGACGAGGTGTGGTTGTGTGAGGATGCGTTTGCGGGGTGGAGAGGAAGAGGACGAGGGGAGTGGGTGTTGTGTGAGCTGGAAGGGCTCGATCGGTGGTGGTTGGGTCTGTGGGTCGAAGGGCATGGGCCGCGGTGTTCCCGGTGGCACGCTGTCTGTGTTGCTGCTGCTGCTGGTTCTGCTGCTGCTGGGTCTGCGGAGGAGAGCCGCGAGAACATCGCGCTGAGCATCGCCATCGCCATCGCCATCGCGTGCTGCTGTGTGTGCCATCGTGGCTGCGATCGTTGATGCTGTCGCTGCTGTCTGTGCTGAGCGCTGATCATGAGTGAGTGAGTGAGTGAGTGTTGCTCGCTCGGAGCCTTTCTCGCTGCTCACGTGACCGTCCCTCTCGGCCGAGAAGAAGAGAAGAACGCGGTCCGGCCTCGCACTCGCACTGACTGACGAGCTTCCACCGCATCACCTCTTCCCGTCGCTCTCATCCACACACACTCACTCAAGGCAACGCTCACTCTCTCCACCACACACACACTCCCACAGAAGCGCGCCGCCCACCATGAGCAGCTTCCGCGCCATCGACCTCGTCAAGCCCTTCCTCGGCATCCTCCCCGAGGTCGCCGCACCCGAGCGCAAGGTCCCCTTCCAGTCCCGCGTCGCATGGACCGCCATCGTCCTCGGCATCTTCCTCGTCTCCTCCCAGATCCCGCTCTATGGCATCATGGCCTCCGACTCCTCCGACCCGCTCTACTGGATGCGCGTCATCCTCGCCTCCAACAGGGGCACCCTCATGGAATTGGGCATCTCCCCTATCATCACCAGTGGCATGATCATGCAGCTTCTTGCTGGCGCACAGCTCGTCGAGGTCGATTTCAGCGTCAAGGAGGACCGCGCTCTCTTTGGCGCTGCACAGAAGTGTCAGTACTCTCTTTTCACACCCTCACATACATACCACACTCTGTTCACTGACCCAACACTCGCACTACTGTCCCGCAGTATTCGCCCTCATCATCGCCCTCGGACAGGCCACCGTATACGTCCTCACAGGCCTCTACGGCCAGCCCAAAGACCTCGGCGCAGGCGTCTGTCTCCTCCTCGTCCTCCAGCTCGTCGTCTCCGCCCTCATCGTCGTCCTCCTCGACGAGCTCCTGCAGAAGGGCTACGGCCTCGGCTCGGGAATCTCCCTCTTCATCGCGACCAATATCTGCGAGACCATCATCTGGAAGGCCTTCTCGCCGACGACGGTCAACTCGGGACGCGGGCCCGAGTTCGAGGGCGCGTTGGTTGCGCTCTTCCATCTGCTCTTCACCTGGAACGACAAGGGGCGCGCGTTGAAGGAGGCCTTCTACCGCGACCGCCTGCCCAACGTCATGAACCTCATCGCCACCCTCGTCGTCTTCCTCGTCGTCATCTACCTCCAAGGCTTCCGCATCGAGATCCCCGTCAAGTCCAACAAGTTCCGAGGACAGCGCGGCACCTACCCCGTCAAACTCTTCTACACCTCCAACATGCCCATCATGCTCGAGTCCGCCTTGACGTCGAACGTGTTCATCATCTCCCAGATGCTCGACAACCGCTTCCCCAATAACCTCTTTGTCAACCTCCTCGGTCGATGGGAGGCCATGGACGGCTCCGCCCAGAAACACGCCGTCGCCGGGATCTCGTACTACATGTCCGCCCCGCTCAACTGGCGCGAAGTCATCGGAGACCCCGTCCACACCGCAATCTACATCGCCTTCACCTTGACCGCATGTGCCCTCTTCTCCAAGACATGGATCGAAGTCTCTGGATCCGGGCCCCGGGAGGTCGCCAAGCAGCTCAAGGAGAGCGGGATGGTCATGGCCGGTCATCGGGAACAGAGCATGTACAAGGAACTCAAGAGGGTCATCCCGACCGCTGCGGCCTTTGGGGGCGCTACCATTGGTGCTCTCTCCGTCTGTGCCGACTTGCTCGGCGCCCTCGGCAGCGGGACCGGTATCCTGCTTGCTGTCACCATCATCTATGTGAGTGTCTATCCCCTTTCTCCTTCTGTCCTTGGATTCGCTTGTGCTGACTCTTTTTCACAGTCCTACTTCGAGGTCTCCGTGCGCGAGTCGTCCGGTATGGACATGGGCATGATGGGCGACCTCATGGCAGGATAAACCGGTCGGATTGTCCATTTTCGAATCCGCACATACAAAATTCTTACACAGGCAGCGGGGAGGGGGAACATTGCAAGGTGGGAAAGGGGTTGGTGGGAGACGGGAGATGGGAGGGGCAGAAGGGAGAGGCCCCTGTACTTGTCTTTGGGAGGTAGGGCAGGGACGAGCGGTTCCGAGTGGCCTCGGACGACTTCGACGGGGGCGGTCGCGAAAAATATACGACTGGTTTCTGGAGAGAGGAGAGAACCAGACTATAAAGGGGAAAGGGGAGAGGAGGAGGAGAGGGCCGTGAAGATGGACAATGGGCAGATGGCGCGTCGGAGTCCATCCCACAACCCACATCCACCCACGCTTTCTTTTGTCTTACCCCCTCCTCCTCCTTCTGCGGGTGGGAACATACATAAACCTCTCCTCGCCGTCCTTTTGACCCCAACAAAACGAACCTATACGCATTTTCTTTCCCACATTTTTGCAAAGCTTCACTCGTGTCCCTGACTCGTTGAATAACTGACTGGTTGGAAGGGGAACCTTGGGAGCAGTGCGAAGGAGGCTGTAGGATGTGGGGGGTTCCCGTGGAGTCTGGAATCATGTTCGCCAGTGATCAGACTGCACGTTTGTTTGTTTGTTTGTTAAGTCGTTTGTTTGTTTTGGAGAGCGTGCGAAATGAAGGCTGTTCACACTCTTCCTTCAGGCGCAGCAGATCATAATGTGCAGGATACATAAATAATGTACGGCGAGCGTTGCGTATATGGAGGCCCGCGTCTCACTCATCAGGTGTGTTACATATACTCATGTTCCTGGGGCCGGGGACGGTTACATATATGTAGCACCCTTGGCCTTATGGACCTATTCCATGACGGTAAGGAGAGTTATGAGATGCTCAAATTCTAAGAGGACGAAATTTTAATTCAGGGGAACCTTACACGGCCATATGGTTCCTTCCGAGAGTTGAATTATACTTGAGGCGCGCTGAGACGATGACCCGCCGCCCGCCGTGCATATATATCGCCGATGATCGATGCTCGACGCCTGGAGCCCTGAACGCATGCAACATCGTCCGCTCTAACTCTCTGGACTCTGAATGATACATGTAAATGAGGGAGTGAGGGAGGGCGGTGTTTGCGTATGTATCCATATGAAGCGCGGGGCTGAAGGACGCTTATGTCATAGGGGCCTCCTTCATGTAGTACAGTCAGTGTGTGCACTTGTGCAGCGCCGAAGACGAAAGGTATATAACCCTCGGATTGAATTCTGCCCACTCGGCGATAGTATTCCCGCTTTCCGTTGCTTTCTTCACTTCCCAGCTCCCTTCCCTCCTCGCTCTCCCGCATCCCAGCCCTTCCTTCCCAGATCCACCACACTCTCCACACGATCCGTTTCAAGGCCATGAAGCTCGTCTCGCTCCTCACCCTCGTTGCTGCTGCTGGCACCGTCATGATGGCTGGCCATGCCCAGGCAAAGCAGGAACCTCCCACTGTGATGTAAGTCAGCTGTCCCCGTTTCCTGCTGAATCTTTGTACACAGCGCTGATATCGCCTTCTGTTTCCAATCTTGCTGGATCACAAAAAAAGAGATGCCTATCCCCGTGAATGCTACTCATCTTGCAAGAACAGTATTCATCCAGACTGCGTTGCTACGTGCTCACAGTGCGTGCGTGCCCAGAACGATGGCTATATCCCTAAGGTCAGTCGGACACATTCGCCAGGCTCAGAGTTTGAAGCTCTACTGACACTCTGGCTCGGTCATTTCCTTTCCCATGCAGACCGTCAAGGATCCACTTCCCAACTGCAAGGCCCGGTGCAGTGGTGATGCGACCTGCTTGTTCAATTGCAACGCCCATCAAAAGCTGTGCTGCGCGGGGCCCTGGGGATGCTGCCCGTTGTGGAACGCGCCTGCACTCTGTCGGTGCCGAGAGCCCAGTGTCGGCTGCTGAAGGGAGTCCTTGTTGTGCGACGTCGCCATCCATTTCGACCCACAAGATCTCCAACCCCCCATCAATGTCCTTCGCCTCGTCCCATTGGTCGCCGACAGCGGGTCCACTTCATCGATTGCAATGACCAGCTCAACCTCGGCAGCCACTTCCTGAAAAGCAACTTTTCCTCCCTTCCGCTGCTGCACTTCTTCAGTGCAAGTTTTTCGAACCTGCCCACACGTCCACGCCACGCTCTCCGGTACCGACCTCCATCTCCGCCAGAGACTACCGCCATCTCGAGGGTCAAGTTCTGTCACTTCTTCACGCTCCTACATCTTCAGCTGTTCTTTACCCCGTCAACCGCCTTGCCGCTCCTACTCAAAACATTTCTATCCCTGTTCATTGTGTTCAACTTCATCTTTGATATTTTCGTTCATGAAGGTACAGTGCCTTGAAAGCGTTCCTGTAGAAAGAGAAAGACGCTTTGAGCCGGTGGTTGAGAGGATGAGGAAGGACGAAGAGGACATGAACGATAAGTGCCATATGTATGTCATCGTCTAATGTTGAGATGTGAATGTCTTTTCTGAAGGAAACTTCTGAGCATGGACAACAGCTCTGATTGCAGGCAAAGGAAGAGTGAACGCTATTATCGGACATGTTTGGAGCTCAAATCTATGGGAACTGGAGGAGACGGTTGGATGACAATTGTCAAATGCGCGAAAGGAAAAACGGCAGGCTGCGAAGGCGAAGTTGGAGGTGAAGCGAAGTTGGATAGAGGGTGGGAGATGCCACGATGCCGATTAAACAGGAAAAGGTCTTTCCTCACAGCTGAAGCTCGTTATTGGGCTACGCCATTGTCAGCGCTGCCACCATGCAGACCAGCAAGGCCCGAAGCGTCGCTCCTACTACCGCAGCTCGACGGGTGCCACCGCCGCTTTGGGAACTATGTCGACTCGTCGCACCGCCCTTGCGACCCCGACCACCATTGCTCTTGATGATCACGCCGGGGTTGGCGATGCCCTGGGGAATGAAGGGGCCCATAGAGCGTGAGGCGACTGCGGCTGTCGCTTGCGCCTTGTCGGACAGGTAGACAATAGCTGCGCCGGGAGCGGGAACGGTCACAGTGCAGGTGTTGCTGCTGTTGCCTGCTCCGCTGTCGCACTGCAGTCGATAGATGGTCTCTTTCCCGCTCAGCATACCGTTTGAGTAGTACCCAAACGTCTGTCCCGCCCAAGTCTGGATGAAACCCGGAAAATCGTCAGCTCTTCTTCCAGTCGCTCTTTCCTAGATTCAAGGGGACGCTTACGATATGTTGCTGCTCGGCTGCCGTTGGAGCTGACATGTATTTGATCAGCACCTGTCTCTGGGTGCCGACGGGAATCTGCACTTGCATAGCATCGGAATTGCTTGAAGCGCTGGCGAAGTTTATGAGCACCACTCGAATCGCCACTTGCGCCTCTTCATCGTCGTAAATTCCATAGGCGGCACCCCAGTTGGTCCCAGCAGGGGTTTGCATCCCCAGGTCGCGGACGCGCACATTTCTGCCGGACGTGCTGTTCAGCGCTTCAGCGACAAAGGGAAGGGCGTACATGATCGGACCTGTGCGCCAGGCGGAGTAGATCGACTGCTTGTGGCCTGGTGGCGTAAAGAGGTTGTACAAGACCGAATTTCCGGAGGTATGGAGGTATACACCACTGTGGTTTCTGTATGCACGCTGCAGCGCTGCGTCGATGGCCCACAGGGTCGATGAGAAGGCATTCGACACCCACCTAACGCCGATGCAGGACGCGGAGTTCTGAGATGATATTCAAGAGGAGAAGCTCATAGTTCTTAGTATGATGGAGTGTCCATAACTCTGCAGAAGACGGGAAAGGCTCTTACCGTCTCGATAAGAATGAAAGGGATTCCCAAATCTACACTGCTCTGCACAGCGTCCTCATCATGCTTCGAAAAGTGGACGATGGCTCCATGATTGAGATAGAAGTCATGGCCTTTCGGGGCATAAGCAGAGCAAAGAGATTGTGGGTCTACGCATCCAAAAAAAAAGATAAGGAACGGACTTTTCAGATGTGTATGAAGGTATCAATTTGTCCGAAAAGCAGACTCACATTTGATGCCACTAACGGCGGCCAGTCGGTCTTTGAAACGGTTTGCCATGCCGGACTGAATGAGGATATCATTGGTCTTCCAGCCGCAGCAGACGCTCGGCCCAACGAAGAACTTCGAAGTCGGAACCTCGTCTTCGATGTTGGACGTAACCGCGTCCCAATCGTCCAGATAATCGTTGATCGAGTAGTCGGGATCCCTGGCTTCATTCTGGGCGTAACGGTCTGGTTCGTTGCCAACCTGTGGTTTGTGGGAAATATCATGATCTAGTGATCTTTTTGCTCTTCATTTCCGTTTGCTCTTCATTTCCGTTGCGTTAGTGAAGCAAAGGGGGAATGACTCACAAGAAGCATCCGGAGCTGGTTACCCAGTGCTTTGGTGATGTCTTTGACCATCAGCCGATTCATTTTTGCGTCCTTCGCCGCCATGTTGACTCCGAAGACCCACTGTACTCGTAGAGGCTCGCCGATGGCCTGCATGATGTCAAAGAGCTTCGAGCTGACCTGGATTTTTGGAGTGACCGGGGCTCCGTTCGTGAGGTTGAATGCAGGCCCAGATTCTTTGACGATGGGAACGGCTCCAGATGCTTTGTAGGTCGCCCGGTCTTGTGTGTTTCCACCAACTCGGATCTTGTTGTCGAATAGAGGAACGGCCAGGTCAGGCACTTATGACCTTGAATAACATGAAACAGGTGGAAGTTATGACTCACTGCAGGTCCCATCTTGAGTGGCAAACGGGCGCTGATAGATGCAATGTAGTTGAGAAAGGGAGCGTGCAAAGTTGACGTGTCATATCCGACTGAGGTTATGGAAAAGTGCGAGTCAGCAAAAGGACCCTCCTGCTGCAAGATTCAAGCTAACGCGATGAAGGAACGCAGACCCACAGATATCAGGGGACACACTCAGCTCAATGCTGATACCCAGAAAGTTAGCGGGCACCGGAATTCCCGCGATCGCTCCGTCGCCGAGCAGGTCAAGCTGGATAACCGTGCTACCCAGTGCAGGAGTAGGACCTACGGGGAGAGGCTCGGCAGTGAAGTTGGTAGGTTGTGGTTCTGGCCCTCGGAACAGCTCCATCGAGGTCGGAGTCGCTGGAGCGGCCAGAATTGTGAAAGCCGTATTCAGATCTTGAGCCAGGATCGATGTTGACGTTGCAGCCAGAAAAGTGATGACTGCGAGAAGAACGATGTAGTACCTGGTCAGCATTGTGCCAAACATCAAGGAGACTGAGGCCGGTTCGTTGGTGCTTCTTCGACTGCTTTCCCTGCTTGTCGTGGTCGGGTGGTTCCTTCGAGTATGCCATCTTCTTCACGATCAACAGGCAGGAGAAATGAAATGAAGAAGCCTCTTCTCTCCTTCTGTAAACGGAGAAGGATGCACGCAAGGCGCTCAACCTCAATACGGGTCAAAAGAGGAAAAAGAGATGATGGGAGTTGAACGATGTTCAAGCATCTTGAGAATCTGTGACACATCGGCGGGAGGGGGGGAGAGGTGGGGAGGTTCGGTGCGATGACTGGGAAAAAAAGGAGTACGCGGCGATAGCTGATATCTTGAAGAATGCATCATCTTGACCCTCTCGTCTCGGAGGGTGCCGTGTGTAGCTAGGGATGGAGAGGAGAGAGTGATTACAGGACGGGGAGGAGTTTGGAATAAGCGACGATAACCTTTTCCACAGCGTCCGCATAGGTCGCCTGAAATGTTTTGACCGTGTTCGCATTGGTACGTTTGTAGAGCAGATTGAACATGTCTGTCTGTGCAGCCAGCAGCCTGCTCATTCGCGCCTCGATGCCACGTGCGATGCCGATTTTCTGAATCAGGTAAGGGGAAAGAAGGAGATACGTTAGACATGCTTGGTCATGAATGAATTCAATGATACCGTGCGCTTACCTGGAAAGGCTTGGAGAGTACGATAATCTTCAAGCATGCGGAGGAGAGGCTATTCTGACCCTTGCGGAGAGATTCGACGAGCTTCGAAACATCGACCTTATCGCTCTGCTGGATGGCAGGGATGCTCCTGAAAAACGGCACGCAGAGTAATGAGAGAAAGAGATGCTCAGCTGAGAACAATTTAGGCGGACATGTTGCGATGCTCACATTATAAAGTCATTCGTCACCTCTTCGAGAGCCGTGTGGACCCAGGTAGTTCCTTGCGTTGTTCCCGCGTTCTCAGAATGAACGGCGGCGTCCAACTGCGTCAAGCCGTCCTTGACGATAGATACCACCCGCGCAGAGAGGTCGACGGCGGCCGCGAAGTGACCTATCCACGCCAGGAAGAGTAGCATCTGGAGCCAGTGGCTGAAGGATGGTGATCGCATTTGGGGCGAGAGAAGGAGGAGAATTGGGGAGTGTGAGGTTGATAGGGAAGTGGGAATGGAGAAGCGTGACAAGAGAGGGAGGGAAGGCACAGAAAGATGGAAGGGACCCTTATAGCTTATAGCCTTGTTACTAGTTGCTACGTTCCTATGGATATGCGTACAGCGAGTCAGCGACAGGTCACCTTGGGGCTTGGGTCACTCGTTTTTCATACATATGAGGCCTACCACCGCGTTGGTCCGCATTTCTTCATATCTTGGTGCCGTCTGAGCGCATGCAGCGTCTGAGCCATGCAGCGTCTGAGCGCACGCGGCCTCTGTTTGAACGTTCGCGGTCCTACTCCGCCCACCGCCTGTCTCTCCATTGGTCGATGGTCATATACCCTTCTTTGGACTCTGTGCTCCGTGCTCCGTGCTCTGTGAATACAGCAAGATGCACAACGATTGAGAATGGCGTTTTCTTGGGCCAAAAGTTCTGAGGCATGCCCTGAAAATTATGAGGCATGCCATGAGGCGCAGCTTGTCCGGAGCGACAGTTTCTTCCCCCACAGCGAGACCAACGAGACGATGCCAGAAGCGGGTCTCAACTTTCGAAGTTTGGAAGCACATCTATATAAGCACAATGGACGAAAAACAGGTCAACATGAAGCATGAAGCAGCGAGGGATGAGAGAGAAGGTGTCCGTGGAAAATAAATCACCAAGTAACCTGATGCCTGATGTTAATCTACCAGAACGCGATATGGTGAAGCAGGAGAAGATATCAATCGAAGAAGAGAAGGAGGGCGTGATTGAGACGTTGAGACTGCCGAAACTTGACTGACTATGAAGAGACCACCAGGTACAGTGACTTAAGACCACGCTAGTCTGCCCTCCTACGTCTCGTACCTCATTATCGCCTCATCTTTGGAAAAGTGGTACTGAAAAGTGAGCTGTATGCCTCTACGATCGCCTTCGCCAGGATCGTCGGGAATGCTATAGACAAATTCTCTGCTCACAGGATGTGTTCCGTCGCCTCGGAGGCTCGGACGCCTCGTACTATGCTGAGAATACAGAGGGAGCGAGCCTCGATTTTGGTTTGCATTCGTGGAGTGCTTCCTCACCTCGCCGCCCGTCGCACCATCCAAATTCGAAAGTTGTTTTCAAACCCGGGGGACGATTTGAAAACCTCATTCTCAATCGTTGTGCATCTTGCTGTAGTGAGAGTAGTGCGCCAGTCGCTGATCACAGACATTTCACGAACCAGTGCTTCGGGCGCCGGGACGGATCGCTGATCGACCGCCCCAGAAGGCGAAATGAAGTACTTTGAGAAGTTATACCAGGGCAACTTCATCACCGGTGTTCGCATTAATGCAATGTTAACCAATCGAGGGTCAGACCCCATTTTGGCAGTCAGGAACACCCCATTTTGGCAGTCAGGAACAAGTCCAGCAATCTACCCGGGTCCCGACTCCCAGAGCCCCACAGGCCGCATGCTCTTTCTCTCTTCACACACATAACTAGCAGAGCCTTGCACCCATCATCTTAGCATCGCTAGTCACTAGTCACCACTCACCGTCTTCGCACTCTTCTCTTCCTCAAACTACTCGTATGTACGTTTGCCCTTTCGTTCTCGGGCTCTACTTCGTTGCGCTGACTTCCACGGCTCTCTTCTTCATTGCAGACAAAATGGTCGCTATCACCATCCTTATCGGCGTGCTCTCTTTGATTGCTCGGCCTGCCCTCGCAGACTGTCCCGACGTCTTGAGTGTCGCCCAGAAGCCAAACCCTCATGGCCCTCCGGGTGCCGTAACTGGGTTCCTTGTGTCCCAAAGAGCGCCGGTACGTTTGACGACACCACAACACAATGCTCTCGCTGGTCTTCTTGATGACATGCACTGACGACGTTCCATCCGTCCTCCGCCAATCCCATTGACAGCCAACGCTGTCTTGCGAATGGCTGTGGTGTGCCCAGGCTCCCAACTCGGAAAAATGCCACGAGCTTTGCGCCTGCCACATCCGGTGTGACACTGTGCGCGACAAACAGCGGTGCGGGAAGAAGTGGCACGACTCGTGCTACGACAAGTGCAGCGAACTTTGGTTCCCTGGGTATGATGCTACCAATCCTCGTGCTTGAGGAGTAGCCCCCACATCCAGTCTCGCTGCCGTCGATCCGCATGTCGACACGAACGTATGCCCATCCGCCCCTGCACCACCTGTCTCTCCTCCACTTTCATCAAAAGGCTCGCTATCGTGGTGTCCCAAGCTTGCTGCAATCAATTTCTTCGCTCTAGCGTTTGCGGAAGGCGTACAAAGGACAAGAGAGTGCCTCATGAAGTCCAGGCTCGTTGAAGCCGCCGAGCTAACTTCTTTAACTGACAAGGTCAGTCGCGGGAGAGAGAAGGTAGCGAGTTTGATTTCGATTGCACTTCAACAGCAGTCCTCTTAAGGGGTGCAGAAGGAGCAGGCCCAGGAAATCCGGCGTGACTTCACACGTCTTCGAGCTGTCTGTTCTGTCACGAAAGCCGTACATACTTATGTACATCAGTTTCTTCGGACAGATTGTGCTGACGAAGCGAGTTCGCGAAGAAGACCGTCTGTCACGCATACACTGTTTGCTCAGCATCGCTTCCCGCTGGTTATCGATCTCATCCTCGTGTGTTTTTGTCCCCTTGTCGCTGTGTTGGAGGCTCCGTTCGTCCACAGCTTGGACTGCATCTTCGGAGACGGAGTTCACAGGAATTATGACCTGAGTACGTGAATTATGGAAGGCGTGATCGGAGATTCAGTTTGTCGACATGAGCGAAGGTGCAGGTGATACGCGCAGCATGGGCTCTTTCAACACCAAAGTCTTTCATCCAGCCGTCAGCAGCGGAAAATGACGGCACTGATGGTCTGCGGACAGCCGGCAGGAGGGAGAGACACAGCAGAAAGCCTGAGGAATACTGCAGTCGTTTCCGCAGATCGTTCACTCCCTTGTAGAAATCCTCGCCATCGGAAAGTGGGTCCCTGATCATATGCTGTTCTGCAAGAAAAGCAGAAAGATTTCAAAGAAGCTATCCGCGCACAAGTGCGGAAGGGGGAAAATCCTCAACTGACTTTGAGAATGTAGTCTTCATTGTGGGCGCTCGTATCGTTGGAGGGTTCAGAACATTCCGACGGAATGAGAGCTTGAATTCTCATCGTGTCACGCTGGGGAAGGGCTCACGGCTCCTAAGCTGGCCGAATAAGAAGAGTGTAGAGATGGGCGTCGACAAGGAAGAAAAGGGGATAGGGGTCAGGAGATCAGTTCGCGCTTCGCAATGCCGGCCCTCCAGATAGAAGGATGAGAAGAGTGATCAGCGTCATGGTCTAAAACCTAGAACGTAGTGACGGCTATGTATATATATGGGAAGAAGGCACCTCCCTGGACAGCAGAGAAGGAACAAGGCGAAAGAAGGAAGTGTGAGAAAGTCGGGGTAGGAGGGTGTAAGCCATACACATAACATGTGGGGACTTACGACCTCCTCGTCGGTGCTCGCTGCGAGCGGGGCACAGATCTACTGGAAAACATCGCGAATCCAAAGATACACACGTGCGGTGATACCTAATGTGGTCTGTAACCGTCAATGTTCCGCGTTGACGACGCTCCAATGTGGTCGGAAATGACTGTCGGCATAGCCAATCATCAGCTCCACCTATGGGGGTCGGGGGCGCTGAGGTTCTTGGAAGTGTTGGCTTTGACCACCGCGAAATACTCGTCTCTGCGTATGTATGACGAGCTCATAGTGTCTCGGTGTTGGTTTCTGTGTGTATTTGTTTGTTCGTTCATTTGTTTGTTGCGTTATTTAATGCGCTGAGGCTTTTATGAGGGACGAGCCGCGGTCAAGTTTGCCGTCTGAACGATCGCGAAGGCTAAAAGGCAGGCCCGTCCATCGAGTAATTGCTCGTATTCTCTCTAAGCACCCTCAGCGTCTTTGCTTCCATTTCGTGAGCGCTTTGCAAGTGGCTCTCCGAGCCGAAACGGCCGTGACGGGGCTGGCGGGGCATCGCGTCAACAGGAAGAAGCAAGGGGGAAAGCAAGTACGGCTGTTTCCTGCACTCGCCTCTGTCTCGGCTTCCCGGCGGCCAGAGCTCTGCTTTTGAGTTACATGTGTTTGCGACGTTTTATCCCCGCTTGATTCTTTGCGCTGGCCGGCGGCCGCTGGTGAATTTTTCTGGCAACAACTCGGCGACACACTTGCACACCATTTCCGTTGGCGCTGCTTCAACCGTCGGAGAACCATCGGAACGTCAAAAGCTGAGCCCCGAAGCTGAGACGAGGTTTGCAGAGGAACAACGAAGCAAGCGATCACAAGCTTGTCCAACGTAGGATTCAGCAGTATTGTGGCAGTGTAACACAACGTCAACGCATCTGTTGTGGACCACAACTTTGAGGCTGGACCTAACTTCCTCGCACACAAAGATCCCCGACAGAATAAGTTGCAACTGGGTCACAAAGCTGGATCAACCTGTCCACTCGGGGCGTCGGCGAGGAACGACCAAACACCGGCCCCATCGGCGCCGCTACTCCTCAGCCCCTTACTCCCTCGCAGTGCACATTCACGTTGCTCTGAAGGGGGCTTACGGCTCGTCCAGTCTCCCTTGCTGAAAGGTATATATACACGTGCCTGCTCATGATACTGATCCAAGCCCCCATACTCCTCACCAGCAGACTTGCACATCTCCAGCAGACTTCACACCTTTCCTTCTACTGCTGCTTCGCACACAACCACGTCAGACTCAAGACAATGCTTCACTCTCGCTTCCTCCTTCTGCTGTCCCTTCTTCTACTCTTCAGCACAGCTTCCAACTCCGCTCCAGTTCCCGACCCGATCAGCCCACCCTACGCCGCTCTGCCTCAGATGTCCAACGTGAGTACACCGACCGATGTGCCTGATGTTGGGATTCTTTTGATCGCACAGCTGACATGTCACTTCGAAAAATATAGCTTGGGGCGCGAGCAGGCCAAGATTTGGAAGCTCTGACGAAGGAGTTCTGTGAGTGCTCAGACTTTCAGCAACCAAAAAAAGTTCAGTGACAGCTACGTCTAACATTGAGTTATCTCGCCTACTATACGCGGAGAGCAGGGGACCGCTACCACGAGTGGGAGGCGATTGTGGCTGAGATCAAAGAGATAGGACTCGAAAACTTCCCTTACGTGAATGATGTCACTCGCAGAACCATCCGGGAGCTGATGGCCCAGACATCTGGTGCAGTGCAACGCACTACTGAAGCCGCGCGAGAGGTCAACAAAGCACGAATTGCGGCGGGCTTGGAACCGATCAAGATCGACCTTTGAAACTATCCTCCTCGCGTGTACCAACTGCCGATGGCATCTCTGATACACGCAGAGCTTTGCGTCAAGCACGTTGCGTGCGTTCACATCTTTTTCTTCCTCGTGTGTCTCGCAACTCAGTACTCAGTACTCAGCCATTCTGTTGAACGCCTGAAAGGATCGGATGGCTGCGGTTATGTGTGCCTATAGCCATGATCGTGCACTAAGCGCCGTCTACGGGCAGATGATTCCCTGGGAACAGCGCGTAAGAGGAAAGAAAGAAGGTCATCAGAAGAGAGCGTGAGAGGTGTAGACGTGAATAGGATACTTATTTCAGCAGGAACAGGTAATGGAGAGGTTGGACTGAGATAGCGAGCCCGAGGTACAAGAGAAGTGGCGATGATGCAAATGCGACGGAAGAAGAGAGACCATGACTGTACACATACAAGGGAGAGGCTGACGAGAGGAGCAGGGAACGAGAAGAGAAAACGTATGCGCGAGGGGAGAACACGGAGAGATGAGGTTCAAAATGAAGGGAAGAGGGCCTTTTAAACGTTCTAGACGTTATTTGTGCGACGCAGCGCCACGATTTGACGACAGGGTACTGATTTGGAGGCTTGGATAGGGGCCTGTGAATCGTCGCATGCGTCCCAGCCCAGAATCCATCATTTTTCCAAAGCACCCTTTGCGACCCCGGAGCTCGTTGTTCACTCTTTTGGTTTTGACCACGCCACCTTTGGCATCTGTTTGTTTGTTATGATACTTCAGATGTTCGCCTTCTGTAGCCCTTCTCATCACGCGAATGGAGCTCTTTCCACTCAAGGGAGTCTATTCACAAAACTTTAGGTATTGTAGGAGGGGAGGGTGGAGTATCATAAAGAAGGGAGAAGCTCAGTTCTCCCTCAACCGGCGAAACAATTGGGACAAGCGAGAGAGGTGCAAAACGTTCATTCTGAGAAAGCGGAGACAACCCAGGCGCATCGACGGGATCCACACGACTTTCATATCTAAGCATCGCTTCAGTCCTTCTCTTCACACGACTTATGTACTATCCTCTCTTTTCGTCACCTTCTTCCTTCTCCCATGCCTCTCCGTCCCCATGACCATGTACACACTTCGCTTCTCATGACGAAAGGGACAGTATGCTACATTCTTTAAAATGACGGCCAGCGTACAATTTTTCCTTTCGCGTAGTGTCTTCCTTCGCTTCTAAGGTTGAAACCGAGACAGAGGAGACCAATGCCGATGTCCATTCCTACGGCTCGACGGCTTCGACGTCAGCTTTGGAACGGAACAGTCGAACCCACCGAACCATCGAAGCTGTTGATCGGGCTGTGGTAGGAGCGGCTGTCGAAATCCGTGTTCGGGCCATCGTCACCGGAGACATCGTTGCCACCTTGGACATGACAATTGACGATGGCTATGAACTATCTGATTTGTCCGAACGTGCACGTGGAGGAGCTAGTCGATGGCCGGTCGTCCAAATGGTCGTTCCTTGCTCGATGCTGATGACGGATAAGCGCCTGCCGTGTGGAAGCCAAGAATGTCCTCTTTGGGTACACGTTGTCGTCTTGATCATCGTCAACAGAAGGCAAGGCTCTCGAGGCGTATCGAGTAGGAGATCCAGGTTCGAGCGGTCGGAGACTTTCCATCGACTGCGAGTCGCGGTAGCAAAAAGTGGCGGCGGCTTCTGGACTTGGCGCTCGGTCGCCTCGCCTTGTCACGACACTCTGGACAATAAAGTTGCTCGTTGAGTGTGTAGCTGGCGATGGAGAGGTAGCGAAGGGCGTGATCGAGTTCGCGGTGGAAGGAGCAGTGATCTTACTCTGCATAGTTGCGGGCTGCGATGGGGTGGCCGCGCACCCAGCAGATGGCGTAAATGTCGATTGAGAAGGTCGAGGCGAAAGAGTGTGGACTGCGCTGATCGTCGGTGCCCGGGACCGACCCGGTCGAGGAGGAGGAGCGAGCGGAGTGATCTTCTGGGCAGAACTGTGATAGAACACAGTAGGAGCCGAGAAGAAACGCGAGCGGGTTACGTGGATGTCGTCCAACAGAAGTGGAAGAGGTGGTACCGTTGGTGAAATGGTGGCGACGCCGACGGAGAGGTCGGCTTGACTACTGTTGGGTTTGCTCAGACCCGTGCTCCTGAAAGTGCCACTGGAGGATGTAGACAGATTATCATATTTTGCTCGGACGTGGCCCCTTGTGTGGTCGCTATGACCATGATGATGACCGTCTGCATGGCCTATAGAAGCGATGTCGCTGCAAGGAGTGTACGGCAGACCGGCGGTCAGATTTCCTGAGAATGTCCTCTCTCTTAGCCCGGCCGGGGTCGGAGGACAGGACAAAAAAAGGTCGTTGCCTTCAGCGGTGCAGTGCTCCGCGCCGTCCTCGACCTTGGGAGATCCGTGACGGCGACCGCGGCTGGCAGGCTGAGTAGCATGGCCGGCCTTGCCTAGCATAGCTGCGAGTCCGCTACCCGAGAATGGAAACGACTTGATGATCTTCCATGTTCTTCTTCGGAACCCTTCCCTTTTCGGCTGCGACAAGATAGGGGAAGGGGAGACGGAGGAGAGGTGCAACAAAGGCCCAGCCTGTGAGAATACGGGAATTTAGAGAGTCAGATAACGGATTCAGTCGGACGTAGGAGGAAAAGGAAGGCAGGTACTGACCGCATTCTGAGTTTTGGACATTGCTACTTTGATCGAACGACTTGACGCAAGGGATTGTGTATTGAAGGATTGAGCCAGCTTGGATGTGCGAGGGGCTGGGAGGAGTACGGACGGTTGAAGACATACTTTATTCGCCCGGGAAGAACGCAGGCGATGGGGTTCGGTACTTGTACTTGTTCGTGTCGCGTCCTTAATGACTCTTGCACACCTCGGCCTCTGGAAGGCTGTTGCCTTGGACAGGATTGAACGGGGAGAGAGTTGCGGCGATGTGCTGCAAATGAAAGAAATGTTCACCAGATGGAAGGTACCAGCAGAAAAATGGACAGAAAGTCAGGCGGAAAATGGGAAGGAGGACGAGCGATGAGCTGAAGGCAGAGAAGAGGGCGAAACAGCCGCGAGAGAGTCTGGGAACTGGGGTCCCTGACTCAAGGCCACAGACAGTCGATCTAGGTTCTAGATCAGACTGTCGTCACATTCATTCTGAAAGTAATATGAGCCAGGCGAGATGAGGGCCTTGTGAAGACTTTCGCCAGTGGTTTTTCATGTCGGGCACACAGGCTGAATAAGGTCTTATCAAAGCTATACAATTGTAGGGTGAAAGAAGACGGGGAGTGGATGATAGATGTCAGCACACACTGACACGAGCGAGCAAGGCGCCCGACACCGATGAAGAAACGCGGGCGAAAGGAGGCAGCGGCATAAACCGCCGTAGAACGCAAGGGAGAAGCGGCCGTGCGCGTCAAAGGAACTAAGGCTCGTCTGAAAGGCTGAGCCCATGGATGACACGGGGGTTCTGGTATGGACACCCACGAGGCTCGTCCTCGGTTCTCGCTGCGAGAGGTACGCAGAGCTGTAATGGAATAGATCGTGGATCCAAGGAATTCAGGCGTGTCTCTGAGAACCCAGATTAAGGGGTCTTGTCAGCTGACTTCCAATGGAAATGTTCCGCTGAATGGGGGAAGGATGAGACGAGCAACTGACTGGTTGATGAACGCAACGAAGCTAGTCGCGTGATGAACGCAACTGCCGATCTCATTAATAACGTTCCCAGGACGCGATGGGATGGGTCTAGACCGAATCAAACATACTAAACATGTCGATTATCGAGCTCAACTGCGCACGCGGCAGTGAGGAAAGAGCCCAATGATATGAACGTCCAGTGGATTGCAGTCGACGGACGACGGCGCATTGAGCGTCCTGATCCAATCTTTACCGCACGCGACGTGACGTTCGGTGCACCTCTTCGGCTCTTCCCATGTCCTTTCCTCACTTCAACGCTTCAGCGCTTCAACCAAGGACGAGCGACGGCCACATTCTTCTTCTGACGCAACACTCATCTCATCTGATCTCGTGCGATTCTAACCCCGTTCGTCCAGACGACCGGCAGTTGTCGCGCCTACATCCGCGAAGAGCTGTCGACCGTGGCTACTCGCTCTCCCGGCACAGGCATCTGATACCTTCAATTAAAACCATCAACACCGGTTCCTCAGCAGACCTGAGTATAGAATCGCGCGTTCCCGGGTAGAGCGAGTATCTGACGACAGTCATGGCTACAGGCACATGTAATGGCAGTAACTCGATTGTTATTCATTTTGAGTATTCAACATAAGGGCTCGACCTCGAGACACATGAGATGGAAGGAAATGTGGACGGGAGCAGCGTGCTTGAAGCAAAGTTCTTTGTATCAGGAACGCCATCGACCGACAATACACACGGGGAGGACAACTTCAAGGGCGAATGTAGTGCGAGAGGTCGATAGGGGCCAAGCCCGCCGCCTGTCGCTCCGCATTGACCGCCCCTAGGTTTTCCATCGTCCGCTGCATAGCAGCTCGTGTCTGGGGCATCAACTCCCGGATTCGTTCGATGTTGGCCTGACTCTGATGCGGCATATCTTCGACTCCTAGGTCAATTGTTTCTTTCACCAGGGCGTGCCATTCCGAGAAGCTCCGGACTGTTCCGCCCGCACAGCAGGCAAGGCAGCTCTAATGTTAGATATAGCTGCTACTGGAATGTTGCTTTCTGAAAGCCAGAGCACTCACCAAGAGCAGCCATCGCAGGAGAAAAAGAAGGACCCGTGCGCGCGACAATCTGTATTCTCCGAAGCAATATGTCAGTTGAGCGGTCAAACGAGCTCCAACATCAGATAATTGGTCGGTTCACTCACGCTGGCGGCCTGAGGCAGAGCGGCGTACGGAGGGTTGATGAGGTCGGGCACAGGAGCAGAGCTGGCAGCCGTGGTGACGACGACGAGGAGGAGAGGCAGGGAAAGGAGGAAGCGAGGGTGAAGCATTGTCTTGAGGTTGAAGTGGTTGTGTGCGAAGCAGCAGAAGAAGGAGAGGTGTGAAGTCTGCTGGAGATGTGCAAGTCTGCTGGTGAGTAATATGGGGGCTTGGATCAGTATCATGAGCAAGCACGCGTATATATACCTTTCAGCAAGGGAACTGGAGGAGCCGTAAGGCCCCTTCGAAGCAACCTGAATGTGCACTGCGAGGGAGTAAGGGGCTGAGGAGCAGCGGCGCCGATGGTGCCGGTGTTTGGTCGTTCCTCGTCTACGCCCCGAGTCACCGGGAGGGCAGGTTTATCCAGCTTTTGACCCAGGTAATTAGGTCGAGCCTCAAAGTTGTTGTCCAAAACAGATGCGTTGACGTTGTATTACACTGCCATAGCCATAACACTGCTGCCTCCCACGTCGGACACGCTTGCTTCTTTCTTCTTCTGCAAAAACCCGTCTCGCTGGCCTCGGGGCTCAATCTCTGCAAACCCCGTATCGCTTGCCTCGGGGCTCAATCTTCTAGCGTTCCAGCTTTGAGCAGCCCCGATCAAAATGATACGCAAATGTGCCGCTGCGTTACTGCCGGAAGACACCAGCGGCCAGCGCAAAGGATTTCCATTCACCAGCCTCATCAAGCGGGCATCGAACGCCGCAAACACGTATGAGAGCCAAGACTTCCGGAGGTCGGGGCGCAAGAAGACCCAATGTTCAGCTGAGATGCTTTCGGAGCCGAGCGCGGGAACAGCCGTGCTCATTTACGTTACCCCCTCCTTTTCCCCTTTTGACGCAATGCCTCGTCACAGGCTGTTCCGGCACGGCCTTATTTCCCCGAATCTCGGAGATTCGGCGCCCCGCGGGGCGCCGAACGTGGCGCGGCAGCGCGCGCGCCGCGCGCGCTCCTCAGTCCTCCCCTCACCGACCTCAGACCTGCCCCTTCACTGCTGCGCGCGACTTAACTCAACTGCTCACTCATTATCACTACGGCTGGGGCAACTGAACTGAAAAGGATGATATTCCAGGCTCATTGATTGAAAAATAACTGGGTATCGCAGAACCGGTTGGTAGTTGGTAGTTGGTACAGCGAGAGCCAGGACGAGTGAAGCATCGTTCCCGCAATTGTGTCCAGGACAAGCAGGTCAGAGATGATCAGCCCTTGCGCATCACCTTGTCGTCCGCCTAGAACCTGCCCGCGGGTGCGCGTCGTGTGGATTGCGTCTCGTGGGTAATGGGTTACTGCAGAATATTGGAGTGGGACAGTGGATTAGATCGATGGGCGATGATGGTCCGCTTGACCACAAAACAATGTTGCTCACAGATTCTGATCACTTGTTCTGCTCCCTGCCGTCTGCAACATGCCCCGCGCATCTGTGCATCTCAATTCTCGCAGACGTGAGGCGGAAGGCAATGACGATTGATTGATTTGGTGCTGTGTTGCACATGGAAACAACATATGCTGTTAGCAAGGGCTATGACAGTCGACAGACACAAACGTCTGAAACTCTGTACTCACAGACGCGATATTTACCACGCATCACCTTTAACTGATTCGCATAATCGCATTGAATGACTGACTCAATCGTCGCAAATAGGATGAAGTCAGATCAGTTCAAGCTCGTGCAGCGTGCTACGCTCTGACATTATGCCCATCAGTCATCACTCACTCGATCCATGACCTGCAGGCCACCTGCCTCACTTCGATTGCACTGCCCTCACCACTCCTGTGCGAGACCCGGTAGCTACGCGCCATTGAGATGCTCCGCAGGTCAGCTGCAGGATGTGCAAAAGAAGAGGGAGGGGAGAGGTCAGAACCGAGTGATATGGCAGCGCCTAACGAAAATATGGAACGGCTCACAAAGTCACAAGTCTTGCAATGCACCACCGCCTCGAGCGCACTCGCAAAATTCATACCTGCGAGACCAAAGAGCATGGTCAGTATCCTTTGCCAGACCTCCGTACGTGAGGCGCCATTCGTCCTACCACTGGGCACTGACCTGAAGTAAAAAGGATTCTTTGATGAAAAATCAAAGATGACCAATGCTGTAAATTGTTTAGAACCTGGAGGTGCGCAATGCGCATAGCATCATTGTGTCAGCGCGGAGGCAACAAGCGTGGATCTCGACCTTGGAGCCATCAGCCACAAGCTGAGTGGGGATGATTGCCAGCGACGGTACTCACTATTCTTGCACCTTTTCGCGGCAATTTCTTTGTTTAATTCGTGAATGGTGGTGTGGTGGTGGTCTCCCGTTTCGATCGACCTGGGCAATTGAGGCAAAGTAAAGAAGTCAGTTCAGGATGAAACAACGGGGAAGATTGAGGAGATCATGCCGTGACCTGCTCGTGTAAAAACATCACTCGTGCAGCTACCCCTCTTCGTCCCAAGAGACAACCTCCTTCGAACCCCTGCCTACCTTACCATCCAGTCCTTGATACCTGTCTTCTTTTCAGCACCAAGGAGATCTCATACGGAGCAGCTCACCGAAAAACACCTCTGCCCAATCAGAGCAGCTCCCCGACAACATCTCTGCCTGCACAGAAGGTAGACATGGAGGCGAATGGGGAAGGTGAGTTAACGGTCATCACTTTCCGACGCGCGCAAACAGTGGTATCGCATCACTGATGACTTACTTGTTCCGGCTGCCGATATGCTATGCCTTGTGAGCAGCAACCTCACTACCTCAGGTCCGGCGGCAAGCCCAGGGTCTTCACGAGGAAGAAGAGGCGTGCGGCTGTGTGCGGAGGTGCCAGATCCGGATGAAGAGGGGCTGCGCCTTTGGACCGGGGGCGAGCTATTCGGCTGTTGCTGTCGAAAGAATGAACCAAGAAGAATAATCAGCTCTGTCCTGTGTGTGAGAACGAAGCAAGGTTTGCTGTTCGCATTGCGTGAAGCTACATACCTCGATACCTCGCGGCTCCGCGCTGCCAGCAGCCATGAGCCAATAATGATGCGAGTGTGGCGGTGGTCAGGTACAGGTAGGGCGGAAAAGGGTTTGCGGTCCTTCGAGGAGAAGGAGACGGGAGGCAGCAGCAGAGCCGCGGAAGGCCGGGAGAAGGGCTCCAGCCGCAACAGGAAGAGGGAAAAGAGGCATGCGGCGTGACTGTGGGAGCGGGTGGAGCTGAGGGAGCGCGTGGAGCTGGGGGTGACGCCGCGGGTAGCCGTCTACCCGCTGGTTGATTCGAGACGAGGGAAGAAGCGGATTGGGATCGGCCGTCGGAGGCATCAAGGGAGAATGAGCCGGAGTCTGGAGCCGACTGTGGCGGAGGTCAACTGCTGCTGTGTGGCCGACGGGAAAGACTCGAAGGTACTATCGGAGGGAGGAAGGGTGTGGATGAGCGAGGGTACTGGATGAGCGAGGGAAAAAGTGTGGTGTCAGCATGCAGCCGGAAGAAAAGAACCAAAGAATTAGGTTGCGCAGCTGCGCCGATCACGCTCACCTGTTGCTGCCCCGGACATGAAGCCGTGTGTGTGCTCGGTCGGTCTGATATCGAAAGGGCCAAGTGTGCACATGTGGCGCCGGGATGCAGCTGCCATGCCAGATTGCGGTCGAGGTCAAAGATCACTGAATAAGCGGAAAAGACAAGGTGTGAGTCAGCAACGCCTCTGGTCACAGTTTACAGTGACCATTAACCAGCATACGTACCCCCTGCCTGTCGTAGTCGCGACGCCCGTGGACCACATCCGTCAACAGGTGCTTCATCACCTCGAGCCGGGCGTTGATGTCCACAATACTGTCGCGACTGCATACGAAGTCCTCGTCGCGCATCTTTCGCCGCAGCTGTTCTCGAAGTGTTGTCAGCTTGTCGATCCCGGCGAAGGCAATCTCGAGCGCCTGGTTGCGCGCGGCGCGCACATGCGCAGCCGTGAGCCCAGAAGCTGGAAGTATGGCGGCTGTTGGTGCGGCTGCTGAGGCGACTACTGCTGCTGCTGCTGCTGGTGCGGCTGCTGGTGCGGCTGCGGCTGCTGCTGCTGCTGCTGCTGAGGCGGCTGCGTCGTTGACGTCTGCTGCTGCTGCTTCTGATGCGATTGGGTCTCGAATGCGTGACTGTTGGTTCATTGTGTGGTGCTTGACCTTCCGCGAGAACTGTGCCAGCGGCAGAGCAAGTACTCGGTGAGCTAGCCACATGTGCTTGCAGGGAAACTCACTGATCCGAAATGCCTCACATGGGCAAGAAACCAGCTCCATCTCGTCGCCAAGCGCGTCCAACGACAGCTTCAGCGCGTACTGATGGCCGGAATTGCTGAAAGAATCGACCGTCACCGACTCGATGTCGCCACCGTCCTGGCGCAAGTGGGTTACGAGAGCAAGGGCGTCTGTGTACGGGACGTCTTGCGCCTTCTGTCTTGCGGCACGGTCTGCTTTGGTCAACGAGCATGCCTGAAGACCAAGACCCACTCGAAGCTCGCTGGTGTGGTAGTCCTGTAAACATTGCCGAAGGAGGAACCAAAGGAGGACGTCGACACCTTGTTTGCGCATGAGTCCGAGGTATAGTGTCTTGAGCTGGTTGTGCCAGCTTTCGATGTAATTGTTCGTGTTGACGCCCTTGTGCGGTTGCTGCCTCCACGCTCGAGCCCACATCTTCTTGTAGGGGACCCAAAAGGTCTGTATGTAGGTCGTCCAGTCCTCACATCGCCGCCAGCGCTCCATGAATTTACGAATCTCCTCGTCGAATGACTGCGGGTCATGAGCGTTCATGAGTCGAAGGAAGTCGGAACGCGCCTCCTTCTGGGCCTTCTGGTTGTCTTGAATTCGAAGCGCGCCTTTCGGGTAGTTGCCTTCGCCCTTAACCTTCAGCTTGCTGCTGGCCGTGACAGCTTTTAGCATGTGCCAGTCGCAGAAAAAGACGTCAGGAGTGAGGGGGCCGGGAAAAGCCTGCCGAATCGCGCTGAGCTCTGTTGTGGAGCAGTCGATCATGAATTGACGAGGCGAGAATCGTAGGCGGGGATGTCTTCGGAGCGCTTCCAGCCAGAACGCAATAGGCTGCGCGTGCTCTGCATTTGTGAGCATAAAGGCGACTGGGATTCCGCGGCCTGTGGTGGTGCTGCGAACAACGAGGCTGTACAGCCACACTTTTTCCTTCTTGTCGAAACCGAAGCAAGTGTTGTGAGTAGCGTCCATACACACCACACTGTTCTGGCCGTGAGCAAGCAGCATGTCGACTTGCCATGAGGAGAGTGCGGGTGCGCAGCCTTCGCATACATATGCGTTGACCTGGATCGCAAATGATCGAGGAAACCTGCCCTGCTGTGACGCTGTTTTCTTCGGCCTATGTATACGGTCCCACCGGGCGGGGGTTTCAATCCTCCCTCCCTCCAGCCCCTACTTGTGAGCAGCACGCCGTACGATCGTTTTCCCGTTTCGTTTCGTCTTGAAGTCCCTCGGATTCGCCGTGCTAACACACGTAGCAGATCCCCAGGCCAGTGCCTCACAACGCCCGGGGATGGCCCCATGCAGGTGCGTAACATGGAACCCAAGGACGAATGCTCCGCCCGCCAGCCGACTGCCGAGCCCCCTCCAACACAGGCCCGCCTTCCCAAACCAAAACTGTACGATCGTTTCTTATACGTCCTCGAACCCCTACGCTAAGGTAGTCGCCCCAGGCCATCCGTGGCCGCCATGTACGAGGTGTGTATGTATATATCATCAATGTCTGACATTTTGGGATAGCTCGGGAGAGAAAAAGAGAGAGAAAGGGAGACAGAAAGAGTTAGGGGCATAGACACACAAAGGACGTGAGGCGTGAGGGAAAAGCAGGTTGGTGGTCGTGAATGCAAAGGGAGGGAAAGGGAAGAGAAGTCCAGACCTCCCATTCAGTTGACCGCCTGGGCCTGCTGCTGCTGCTGTGGCTGTTGCTCGATTCCCGCAGCTTGCGCCTGGGCAGCGACGTGCGCCGCGGCCGCCGAGACCTGTTGCTGCTTCGCCGCGGCTATTACACAACCCAAAGGCAGAGAGAATCAGTGTCTGATAAAATAAAGTATTCAAAAGAACAGAGGGAATGAAACTCACCACCAAGCGTAATCAACATCCTCCCCACACTCTCCCTCCACGCCCCCAACTTGACCTCCAAAACCTCCCACTGCTTCCGACTAAAGACACCCTCCGTACTCGCATCCACAAGCGGGATCACGCTCGAAACGCGATACACCCGGAAAACCTCATCGACCTGGCTCAGCTTCCCGCTGACCAGACCGGCACGGATGACGTCGATCACCCATGTCTCTACGTCCTCTGCCGGTTCGGAGGGCAGGGCGGAGGATGCGATGAGGGAGTAGGGCACCTCGGCGGCTGGGGACGCAGAGGATGCGGAGGAGGCGGACGCGTCGGAGGTGGGGTTTTGGGCGGCTGCTGTGGCTGCTGCTGCTGCGGCGGCTGCGGAGTCGGAGTAGACTTGGGCGGCGCAGAGGGAGGCGATGTCGAGCAGTCTGATCTTGCGGACGAGCACGGCCTCCGAGACGCCTGTAATTCGTACGAAGGAGAGAGGGGGGTTCAGTGATGAATCTACGCCTCGCCAGAGAGAGAGAGAGAGATGAACTCACCAATCTTGGCGAGTACAGTGCCGTTCTTTGCCTTCCATGCGTCCCATCGCTGACCGCGTCCGCCGGGGGCGAGGACGACATCAACAAGGAGGGTCCAGAGTGCGGCATTGCTCTTCTCCAATCCAAGGATGGCGCGAGACTCGAGCAGGGACGGGAAGTCAAAGACATGGGGCAGTCGAAGGGCGAGTGCGAGGGTAGTCTCCGCCGCGGGGGTCGAAGCTGCGTCGTCAGGAGAGGAAGAGGCGGCGTCGAGGAAGCGGAGGTAGAGCTTGTGGAAGGCCAAGGTGCGAGCGGCGTCGACGGGGTCGGCCTCCTCGCCTGCGTCGGTGGTCTGCTTGAGGAGGATGTCAGCGACCTGCTTGAGGACGTCCTTCTTCCTCTCTTCGTCGAGGGACCAGTGAGCGAGCCAAGTCGGGAGCGAGTACAGCAGGACATAAGAGGCGGATGTGGTGCCCGACGAGGACGCAGCGTCGGAGGTGCCGGTGGTGGTAGAGGGTTGCGCGGCGCCGGAGGAGGAGGCGACGTAGGCGGATGAGGAGGAGAGGATGTCGAGGTCGTCGGAGTGGGCGGCGAGGGAGAGGAGGGAGAGGAAGATGGTGAGACGGACGGGGGAGCGGGATGGCAAGGCGTTGAAGAAGTTGGTGAGGATGCGGTATTTTACGATGCTCCTGTCTGTCGGGGAGGCAGCGGAGGAGGTGGGGGAAGCCAAGAGCTCGGACAGACGGGTGAGGAGCTCGGTCTGTTCGGTGGTGAGCTCGACGTCTGTTCTTCTGCTGCTGCTGGTAGATGAAGGGGAGGATGTGAGGATGAGGGCGAGGAGGAGGTTGAAGCTGCCCTCCAATTCGCGGTCGGTAGCCGGCTCCGGAAGCGTCTTGAGCGCATTGACGACGATGGCGAGGATCTGGATGCGCTTGTGGTGGTGGTCGTGCGCGGCCTCCCCGCCTGCGTGTGCTGCGAGCTCTCCGACGGCGGTGCGTACGTGGTCGACGAAGGCGTGTCGTGCGTGTGCTGTTGCTGGCTGGACACCGCGTGCGAGGAAGGGGGTGAGTTCCTGGATGTGGTCTGGGAATGCGCCGTCGACGAGGACGGTGACGGAATCAGCGACGATGCTTGCGCCTGCGGACACGCTCTCTGCGGAAGCCATTCTTGCTGTTGACGATGAGGATGAGGATGAGCTCGACGTCGTGCAGCAGATGAGAGGGAAGAAACGAAAGGAAAGCAGGCAGGGCGCAGGCCGAGCTTCTTCGCTGCTTTTCACAATCGCAGGTATTTTCAAAAACAGCAGCACGTGACGCACATCCACTTTTGGCGTCAGCGACTGACTCGCGTTTCCCTCCCTCTCGCTCGCTCGCTCAGACCACCACTCACTCTCTCACTCACTCTCCATAGACAGAAAAGATGGTGCGCATCACAATCAAGCCGCTCTCCGGGGGCACCTTCCAGCTCGACGCAGAGAACACAGACAGCATCGCCGCCCTCAAGCAGAAGATCACCGAACTCAAGGGCCACCCCACCGCACAGCAGAAGATCATCTTCTCAGGAAAGATCCTCACCGACGACAAGACCATCCAGGAGTGCAACATCAAGGAGAAGGACTTCCTCGTCGTCATGGTGTCCAAGCCAAAGCCCGCCCCCGCTCCACCTGCCACTACCACATCCAACGCCGAGTCATCGTCCTCATCCACAGCTGCAGCCACCGCCCCATCAGATTCAACAGCAACACCCGCCTCTACCACAGCTGAATCTACGCCTGCACCCGCCTCTGCTCCTGCCCCCGCTACTGCAGCAGCAGCAGCAGCAGCAGCGCCCGTAGCCGACCAGCCCATGGGCACCTCCTTCCTCTCCGGGCCCGCCCTCGAATCCGCAGTCCAGAACCTCGTAGAAATGAGCGGATCAACACGCGAGGAAGTCATGCGTGCCATGCGCGCTGCGTTCAACAACCCCGACCGCGCATACGAGTACCTTCTCACTGTCAGTCTTTCCCTTTTCTTTTGTGTGTATACAGTGCGAACTTGCTGACGCGTCTCTTGTGGGTTCGACTAGGGCATTCCCGAGTCCGCGAACGCGCCCGCTGCTGCTGGTGGCGCAGGTGCTGGTGCCGGTGCAGGCGCGACTGGCACACCCGCCACTCCCGCTCGCGCCGCCACAACCGGAACCGCACCCAGCGCACCCACAGCCCAACGCACAGGCAACCTCTTCGAAGCAGCCGCAGCAGCCGCAGGGAGTGGTGGCGCTGGCGGTGCTGGAGCTGGTGCTGGTGGAGCAGGCGCAGGCGGTCTCGCAGCCCAACTCTCCGCCCTCCGACGACAAGCCGGCGCAGCAGGTGGTGCCGGTGGCGCAGCAGGTGGACCCGACTCCGAAGAACTCGCCGCCGCCCAACAAATGCTAGGCAACCCAGCCATGATGGAGCAGCTCCGTCAGCTGATTGTCGAGAACCCTGCTGCGCTCCAGCCGCTGATGCAGCAGATTGCGCAGGCGAACCCCGCGTTGGCGCAGGCCATGGAGAATGATCCGCAGGAGGTCATGAATCGCTTGAGGCAGATGATGGGCCCGCTTCTTGGTGGCGAGGGTGGCGAGGAGGGGTTGGATGAGCTCATGGGTGAAGACTTTGGAGGCGAGGTGCGTTCTCTTCCCTTGGTATCAATCTTCTTCCTCCTTCTTTTGGTACTGACGCGTTCGAGGTCATCAACAGGGACAGCAAGTCCAACTCACCGAGGAGGACCGGGGCAACATCGAGCAGATCACAGCCATGGGCATTCCCGAGGAACGCGCCATCATGTCCTACCTCATGTGCGGACGCAACGTCGAGATGGCCATCCAGTACTACTTCGAGGTGAGCACCTGTCCTTGCTTCTTCTTGTAAGATTGTACCCTTTGTGCTGATCACCTGCCTTTCTCTTTTCAGAACTCGGACGACTTCGAGGAGGGCTCCTGAAAGTGATACCGCCCTCCAACACGACTCTTCCTAAAAGCTTTTTTTCCTTCTGTATCTCCCCCTCTTACTCCCGGCGCTGCTCCTCTTCAAACCCAATCTGAACACAATCTCTCATTCATGTCGGACGCCCTTTTTTTCTTTTGGACCTGGAGACATGTCGCGTTCAATCAATGCTATTACATGGGACGCAGTTCAGGCATGGACAGAAGAAAGGGGCGGCACAGCATGCTCGTCGACACAAAAAGAAAGTTGGCAGGAATCTGACGGTCTTGCGCGGGAGTAAGCTGGCTGTGGGACGCAGATGCCTTGCGAAGGAAAGTGCTGCAGGAGCAAGGAGAGCGAAACTAATGGAAGGGGACGCTCTTGCCCAACTTCTCTCTGTACACGCTGTGCCACAAGTTGGCCAGACAAGTTAACCGGTGTTACCATTGAAAAAAACGGGGTCACATCACAGTACGGAGGGAGCAAGGCACGGCGCGGTGGTTGTCGTGGGTCGGAGAAACGGAGGGATAGAGCGATCCCTCCCCCTTTTGGGACGTGTTTCGTTATGAATCTGCGAGTTGGCGGGCAAAATTGGACATGACTCGTTTGCTATGTCGGGACGCAATTACAGCAGGCCTGCCAGGGGCCAAAGGGCGGGATTAACATGCTTCGTCGAAAGAAAGAAAACGGAGCGGGAAGCGGGCGATGTCGTGAGCAAAGAAGCGGAGGTCGAGTGATTGTATCCCTGCTTCGTGGAACGCGTTTCGTTGCGAATCTGCGAGATGGCGGGGGTAGCTGGGCGGGAAGGCAGGCAGAAGTCGCTGGGACATGAAATCGATTGAGGATGGTGAAGGAGGCCAGTGCAGGGTTTGCTGGCGGGTGGGCATTCAGTTGTTGCGGGTTCGTGAAGAAGGGAAGCAGCGTGGGTAGATCACGCAAGACACCACGTCGAGGGGCGCTCCAGCTATAGTGAGGGAAAGGCATTTGAAGTCTGGGTATCTGAAATAGCTGAAGCGGATGGCAGCATGAACCTGCACTCACATCGTCCGGTCCGAATCTTCAAACGCAAAGGGACTCAGGGTAGTATGGGCAGCAGCCGAAGAAGTCGCTGCAGCACGCTTTCTGAGATGCCAAGCACTTCTGTTTGCAATCCTTATCCTTGTTGGTACGGCAAGCTTTCTTGCAGTCGATTCTGGGGCCTTTCTGAACAGACGAAGGGCCAGTCCGAGCAGCGCGGGACAGAGGGCAGAGATAGCAAAGCGGAAGGAAGTGGAATGGTGATGCGAGATAGCTGATAGTCAGCAGCTATACTGAAAGGGGATGTGAGAAAAAGACCTACCAAAGTGAGATAGCCCCTGGCTGCGTCCCAGCCGCATTTGAAGCACTTTTCGCGGCAAGCTGTTGGATCCTTTGCATTTGAGCACTGGTCGCATAAGCCCTGCTGTGGAACGCGTTCCCAGTAGTAAGATGAACCATTTTTAGCGTTCACCCTGAGGCCTGAGGGTACCCAGTCGTTCGAGTCACTCACCCCGGCGAGAGAAACGGGCAGCGACACCGTGAGCAAGGTGAGCAGAAAGGAAAGGAGTGCGAGCCTGAGTCTCATCGTAGGATGTTGCTATGGGCGAGGATTTTCAGGCGAGCGGGCGGTCGGTATACGGAAGGCTTCTGTGTATCAGCCAAAATGCAAGAGGACGCATTAGGGGGGCGGAGGTGGGTATCTGTCGCGCACCAAGGGTGAGGACAGCGACAGACCCATCAGACTACTCACCAATAAAGGTTGGTAGAATGGGATAGGAGTGCAGGGAGGAAGCGGTAATGGTAGGGAAGAACGTAAGGGCGTCCGATTCAGAGAGAAGAGGGGAGAAGTACACGCTATTTATGTGCATTCCACGGTCAAGCCAGGAGAGGTGAGCTGGGAGTTGAAATGAGGGAAACGGCGTCCGGAGAGCTTATGAAGGGAACGACGGAGCGGGCCAAGAAGGCTTATGCCCTTTCGATAACGATGGCAGAGGGGGCAGTCCGGGCTCCAGGTAAGTGACTACTTAAGTCCGGAGATTTTGTTCGTTGGTACCTGAAATCATCATGCATCATGTCGAATAAACCTACAATACATTTCTACGTGTAGAAGGATGCCAGATTCGACAGCGAAACCTCCCTGGGCATCATCATCGCATCATAGATTTCAAGGCCTTCCCTGTGCCTTCAACTCATCTCCCCTCCTCCTGATCCCAAGTTCCCAGATGCTGATGCAAGATTTGTTAAGTTTTTTCTCTTAGACTCGGCCGCAATCAAGCCATCTCATTCCCCCTCTTCGTGCGACTGTTTCCGTTCGCCAAGATGTGAAACGCGTTCGTATTTCATAACTGGGCGCTCGGACGGCCGGCTGTCGTTAAAAGCCTCCTCCGAGAAGTGCTGAAGACCCTCATCAAAGTCCTCGGTGAGTTTGGGATCATCGCGCCTGTATAAATCAGTGAAGTGCTCATTGGAGTCTGACATGTGCTCCCTCTTTCAACTTCCTCCTTCCTAGTTCTCCTTCCAACTTTCCCTCTTTCCCTTCGACCTCAAGGAAAATCTCGCCAAAGCCACAAGAATGAAGCTCGTCTTTATCTTCGCAGCCACGCTTCTCGCCTCTGTAATTGCTGAAGATCCGACTTTCGAAGAAGTGAGTGATCATAACGGCCTCCGGTCTCGTCTTTCCCTCCCGCTGATCCTCATCTTCTACCACTCGAATCGTCTTCAAAACCTCATCAGCGCGTAGCCTGTCGAGACAGTGTATGCATGAACGATAACTCGGACCCGCACTGCATTGATACGTGCTTCTTTTGCTTCGAGTGCTTTCGAGCTGGTATCACGCCGCCGACAGAAATGTACGGGTGGTGCACCTGTCTCTCTGCCGCATATCTTGCCGAACAATCGCTGACGGCTTGACTTTCCTCGCAGCAAAAATTCCAGAACGAATGTGGCGCCTCTAAAGACTGCCTGCGTCGCTGCCGCTGCTACGACATTCGGTGCCCGCAGGGCAACTGAAGAGGACAGCATTTCTACCGTCGCTGCTCAGGACAGGAAGGCGCTCGTCGCGGCTATCCGCAGCTCTGGCCCTGCTCAAGTCCAGCTCAGCCTTTCCGCGGGGACGTACCGCTCTCCCTTGCTGCCTTGGCCCCTCCACAAAAGCCCTGATTCCCTTCAATGCTTGCTTCTGGACGGCCGAGTGCTCAATCATCAACTCCGCTGTCACCTTGTCCCTTTCCTCCGAGTAATTCGATCGTAACGCTTTCCAGATAGCTGAAGATAACTTGCCGAGGTCGGAAGCTGAAGTGGCCTCGCTTGACTGCCTGGAGCTGCTACTTGCGCAAAGGGAGAAGGGAAGGGACGCTACTCATCGAGCGAAACGCGCAATCGTTGACTATTGACTATGTACCGTTGACCTCTCAAACCCATTTTTCTCTCCACAGACTCAGCTTCAGCCTTCACCTACCGGAGGTCCCATTGCTTGGGATTGATCCCTCTTCCCAAGTGGCGCCGCGTACACGAGCAGAATTACAGTCGGGAGTGTTGGACCAGCTTGGCTGTGAGTTCTTTCTCTCCTTCTTTCCATTTCGCTTGTGCTCGTCCAAAATCTGAAGTGACGTTTCCCACCAAGACCCAGACGTGCTCTGCCCTTTTTCTGCAGGCTCAATGTTTGAAAGCCGACAACGGAGTCCCTGCCGCTGCTGTTCGCTCTCCCTTTCCTCCTTCCTCGGAGTACCGTACTTCCCTTGCACCATCCATGAGCGCATTGAACCTAACGCCTATACGTGTGCGTGGGTATAGTGCATTAGGTGTAGGGCGAGCCTGGTTCTGCGCCTTGTTCCGCGCCTATAAAAAAGGCCAGAATAAGGACTGCACAATATCAGAAGTCGATGACCAGCCCATCATCGGCATTGTCTGGTGGGGCGCTCAAGTTCTTGGAAGCGTTGGGTTTGACCGCCGCGAAGGAATCGTTTCTGCGTGTAACGAGCTCACAGTGTCTCGGTGTTTGGATTGGGGGGGATGGTGGTGGTAGGAAAGAAGGATAACTACATGATTTCACAACCAATAAACCGCACTCCCACTACCTCAGGCGACCGGAGTCACCAAAGGCAGTAGGTCTCAGCGCGGGTACGGAGGAGTGTGCACGCAATCGCAGCACTGACCGAGGACCACGAAGGGCTCAACGAACGCCAGTGCTTGAAAGTTGCCGCAGTCTCCTTGTTCAAGGTCCCATCCAACGTAATCACCAATGGCTGGAATGCCAGGGTAATAATGCCCGCATACTTCTTCCTCTTCTTCTCCGCCGCAGCCTCCATCTGTAGCTCAACCACCTTCTCCACCGCTGCCCGAAATCCATGCTCCTCCATCACCTCCTTGACCTCCCTCGATCGGTGCTTTGTCCGTGCGTCCTTTGAGTGAACCGAAATGCAGGTGAGGTCGTATTCCACCAGCCCGCCCGAGGGAGCAGCAGGACCAGACACGCGCATGTCGCTGCGGTGCTGACTTGCCCGCTCTTCGATGCGGGGCTCGATGACCGCCGTGGAGTCCTTGATACGTCTGATTGCCGCAGCCAAGAGGTTTCGAATCCCATCATGGCGTTTGGTGCGGCGGTGCATGCGTGGGCGGCACGGTGTTGGTTTTTGTGTGCATTTGATCGTTTGTTTGTTTCTTCATTTGTTTGTTGCGTTATACCACCTAAGGCATGTTCATAACCCAACCCTTTCGGCAAAATGAAATCAGCCAGCGTTTGAACCAAATTGGCACTTCTTTGCGCTCAAGTCGTCAACTGCGTCAACCTCATTTCCTGGGGAAGGTTGCCCATGAGATGAGCTCTCAGCTTGCCGCCGAGGCGCCGACGGCCCATCTCGGTCAACCGGTACAGTCCCGGCAAGGCCAGCCTTGGGGCACGTGGCGGGCAGCTCTCAGCGTCAGCCCTCCTTGCTCAGATCCTTATTCCTCCCCTCTGCCTTGATGAAAGCCTTCCCATCCAACCTGTTCCGTGGTAGACAAGGGGCTTGAGCTCCAGAGGTAATGCTCAAGCTCCTCTACGTTCTTTTTAGGAGCGCCAGAAGCTCTTGTTGGCCATCAGTTGCGCTTTGTAACCTGATCAACACTGACTCTTCACTCTTCCTCTATTCGGCCGTGACACTGACCCATTCCGTACCTTTCCTGCGCAGTATCCTCAATGCTGGCTGATCCTGATCCATAGTAGAAGTATTAATTGACGTAGGAGGTGCTTTCTGGGTACTTAGACAGTGTTTCTCCTCTCTGTGCGCTGATGACCAGAGGGTGACATATGGCTCATATTCTCCATCCATCATCCATCTTACATGCTCACCCTCTGTTTTTCCTGCTCATCCCTTGCTCCTCACATACGTCTCTACACTATGGAGCTTTGCAATTCAGCTTCTTTTCATCTCACAGCTGCGATGTAGCCCCTCTACCGCCCTTGCGAATTCGCTGGGCCCATCTCGACCTTTTCTCTCTGTTTCCTTTTCAGCTCCCATACCGGTCAAACGGTACGTACGCCTGCAAAAATTCTTACAGAGTACCTTGTTATGCTTACAGACCATTCTCGCCCGTTTTTGCTTCTCCTAGGCGTCTGGTTGCGTTCGTAGCTCCATGGATGCCATCAATTTTCAGGTTCCATGGTATGTACATACTTGCTCGCTTTCTGACCGCTCACACCATCACAGCACTCCCCAGACAGCATTTTCTGACTCTGTAAGTATATATCGTAGACTGGATCCAGCGATGTCTTTCTTGTGTTGCTGCGACCCTCCTATGCGTCTCGTCACTACCTTTCAAAGACAACGGACTCTCCCCACTCTTCAACTCTGCTGTCACTGTGACCGTTCCATATCTTTTCCTGTCTAGTTTTTCTACACTGACTGACTCACATCTATCGCAGGGATACTTTACGAGGTACTGGATCAATTTTGAAGTCTTTTGGATTATACTTCGCCTCTCCTGCGTGCTGTTGGCATTTGGATGGCATGCGTATGCTCAAATTTTCTGCCCCATCCGTCTCAATAGCTCACCCTCTCTTCTTCCTGATCATCTCCTACTCCTCCCATATATCTTTACAGTATAGTTCTTTGGAATAAAGCTCTTTTCTCTCTTCTCGCGTTCACTCTGCTCCTCTGCTACCGTTCTGATCTCATTCAGCCCTTTTTGCTCCTGGTGCCCGTCTCCTTTTCAGTTCCCATACCTACAGGACGGTACGTACGCCTTCAAACTTTCTCACAGAGTATCTCTATATACTTATATACTATTCCCGCCATCTTGGGTCTCCTTCCAGGCTCTGGTTGCGTTTTGGCGACGTCAGGTACCTCCAAATCCTCCGATCAACGGTGAGCACACACTTTCTTGTTTTTTCACCGCCCACATCGTCTTAACACTCTCTATACAGCATTACCTGACTTCATAGGGTACTCTGGTGCTCGTGAAACTTTTCCGGTGTTGCTCTGACTCTTTAACGCTCCTAGGCATATGCCATTTCTGTTTCTATCCTGTTCGACTTAATACACATCATTTTTGCCTTACCATTCCCCATTCTCTGACCCAAATCTCAGTCTGAAAGGTTCTATGAGCTCGCAATAAACATACCTTTCGAGCCCATCCATTTTTGTGTTGAGGTTTGGGGTGTTAGAAGTTCAGGTGCACTTAGTAATTTGGTATGCCCAGAAGTGTCTAGGGCTACACATCGTGTCATTGTCTGGAAATCGTGAACTCCTATACACGACCATAGAACTATTCAGAAATCAACACACAACAAAAATGGTACCCGTCTATTCGTATCATCCCAGAGACCTTGCCTGCCAAGTTGCAGCATGTTCTGAGCAGTATTGATTGAACAGGTGATGAAAAACGGGTTCCTAGTGTTAACCGAATGTTAACCACATACCCTACCTCAAACGTTGATGGTCACCCCTCCGCCAATACTGCTCTGAACACTCTCAAAGTTGGCAGGCGAGGTCTCTAGGATACTATGAGCAATTGGACACCATTTGTATGTTGTATTAATACCTGAAATGGTTGCATGGTCGAGTGTGATGTTCCCGGACTTCCCTGTAGTCCATTGATCCACCCTGTATGATACTAAGCACTCCCGGTTGTTCAACACCCTAGAACACAACAGAAAACCGAATGCAGACGATGGATGTGATCATTGCGAGCTCATAGAGCCTTTCATACTGAGAATCGAATCAGAAAACGGAGTGGGACAGGGAAAATAGTAGCGAAGAAAGAGTGGATTGACCCCAAACAGAAATGACATGTGCTAAGATCTACTGGAAGGTGTCGGAGACACGACATACGCTCTGGAGCACCTCAGTATGATACTGAAGCAGTAAGTCACTGTTTGGGAGGATGTTATGTTGTAGTCAGCGGACAGGGAGGGTAAAAAGTAGATGCTCACCAGAATTGAAAACGCAGGACCATATCACAACCTGGAAGCGCAACCAGGCTGCGAAGGCAAGAAAGGACGAGCTGGAGTGGTTCGTCAGTGCATGAAGCAGCTCTGTGAGAAATTTGATAGCTGCACATACCGCTGCGAATGAATGCAAGCTGAAATGGAAACAGGAAGAAGCTGGTGAGCGAGACGGATTCGACGTCGAGGGGGAAGGAGCGTTAAAACCGCAACAGAATCAGGGGAAAAGGTACCCATTTAATGGAAGTTCACTGTGACTACATGCGAGAAGGGGAAGGAGGCAGCAGAGGAAAGGGAAGGTGAGCTGGGATGTGGACTGGAAGGAGAGCGTGAGCCAGCATCTAAGTCGTCAATCTTTGTCGGCGCACCCTAAGACAAGAAACGGTCCAAATCAGCTGGTGTTCGGGCTCTTGTGTGCCAGAATAACGTTTAAAGCAATAGAAGTCAGCAAGAAGACAGTAACAGTTGATACTTGATGGTCGCCTGAAATATGGGTCAGTTATCAAGCCGGAAGAAGGAAAAGTCAGTGTCTATTATCTTTGAAGAGCAGGTGATGGTCCCAATGAGCACCAGGCCCGCCCAAACACACCCGAAGCGGCTTAGATATCACTCTATACCTTGGGCTCCATGATACCTTTTGTCGACCATCGTGGATGAGTATCTTTGAGCAGGAGAGATTGGGAGAAAGGAAGGAACAGCAAGACAGCAAGGAAGCGGGATGCCTGCGGGATGCCGGATGCCACGTGTCTAGATCACTTGCTCGAGTAGCAACAGCGCCAGGTTGACGAAATTGGCGAACGCAGCACAACAACCAGCCAATTGGGCTCAATTGGACCCCGGTTCTCATTTGCCGTATTGGCTGGTGGTTAGATCAGCCGGGGTTGGTGATACCATGCGCTGAGGCCTACATATATTAGGAACGAGCCGCAATGGGACATTGCCGTCTGAAACGATAGAAAAGGCCAAAAGGAAGGCGCGCTCATTCAGTAATCGCTCGTATTCTCTTTACGCACCCTCAGCGTCTTTTCTTCCATTTTTGGGGGTGCTTTGCAAGTGGGCCTCCGAGCCGGAACAGCCTGTGACGAGGCGTTGCGTCAAAAGGGGAAAAGGAGGGGGTACGTAAATGAGCACGGCTGTTCCCGCGCTCGGCTCAGAAAGCATCTCAGCTGAGCATTGGGTCTTCTTGCGCCCCGACCTCCGGAAGTCTTGGCTCTCATACGTGTTTGCGGCGTTCGATGCCCGCTTGATGAGGCTGGTGAATGGAAATCCTTTGCGCTGGCCGCTGGTGTCTTCCGGCAGTAACGCAGCGGCACATTTGCGTATCATTTTGATCGGGGCTGCTCAAAGCTGGAACGCTAGAAGATTGAGCCCCGAGGCAAGCGATACGGGGTTTGCAGAGATTGAGCCCCGAGGCCAGCGAGACGGGTTTTGCAGAAGAAGAAAGAAGCAAGCGTGTCCGACGTGGGAGGCAGCAGTGTTATGGCTATGGCAGTGTAATACAACGTCAACGCATCTGTTTTGGACAACAACTTTGAGGCTCGACCTAATTACCTGGGTCAAAAGCTGGATAAACCTGCCCTCCCGGTGACTCGGGGCGTAGACGAGGAACGACCAAACACCGGCACCATCGGCGCCGCTGCTCCTCAGCCCCTTACTCCCTCGCAGTGCACATTCAGGTTGCTTCGAAGGGGCCTTACGGCTCCTCCAGTTCCCTTGCTGAAAGGTATATATACGCGTGCTTGCTCATGATACTGATCCAAGCCCCCATATTACTCACCAGCAGACTTGCACATCTCCAGCAGACTTCACACCTCTCCTTCTTCTGCTGCTTCGCACACAACCACTTCAACCTCAAGACAATGCTTCACCCTCGCTTCCTCCTTTCCCTGCCTCTCCTCCTCGTCGTCGTCACCACGGCTGCCAGCTCTGCTCCTGTGCCCGACCTCATCAACCCTCCGTACGCCGCTCTGCCTCAGGCCGCCAGCGTGAGTGAACCGACCAATTATCTGATGTTGGAGCTCGTTTGACCGCTCAACTGACATATTGCTTCGGAGAATACAGATTGTCGCGCGCACGGGTCCTTCTTTTTCTCCTGCGATGGCTGCTCTTGGTGAGTGCTCTGGCTTTCAGAAAGCAACATTCCAGTAGCAGCTATATCTAACATTAGAGCTGCCTTGCCTGCTGTGCGGGCGGAACAGTCCGGAGCTTCTCGGAATGGCACGCCCTGGTGAAAGAAACAATTGACCTAGGAGTCGAAGATATGCCGCATCAGAGTCAGGCCAACATCGAACGAATCCGGGAGTTGATGCCCCAGACACGAGCTGCTATGCAGCGGACGATGGAAAACCTAGGGGCGGTCAATGCGGAGCGACAGGCGGCGGGCTTGGCCCCTATCGACCTCTCGCACTACATTCGCCCTTGAAGTTGTCCTCCCCGTGTGTATTGTCGGTCGATGGCGTTCCTGATACAAAGAACTTTGCTTCAAGCACGCTGCTCCCGTCCACATTTCCTTCCATCTCATGTGTCTCGAGGTCGAGCCCTTATGTTGAATACTCAAAATGAATAACAATCGAGTTACTGCCATTACATGTGCCTGTAGCCATGACTGTCGTCAGATACTCGCTCTACCCGGGAACGCGCGATTCTATACTCAGGTCTGCTGAGGAACCGGTGTTGATGGTTTTAATTGAAGGTATCAGATGCCTGTGCCGGGAGAGCGAGTAGCCACGGTCGACAGCTCTTCGCGGATGTAGGCGCGACAACTGCCGGTCGTCTGGACGAACGGGGTTAGAATCGCACGAGATCAGATGAGATGAGTGTTGCGTCAGAAGAAGAATGTGGCCGTCGCTCGTCCTTGGTTGAAGCGCTGAAGCGTTGAAGTGAGGAAAGGACATGGGAAGAGCCGAAGAGGTGCACCGAACGTCGCGTCGCGTGCGGTAAAGATTGGATCAGGACGCTCAATGCGCCGTCGTCCGTCGACTGCAATCCACTGGACGTTCATATCATTGGGCTCTTTCCTCACTGCCGCGTGCGCAGTTGAGCTCGATAATCGACATGTTTAGTATGTTTGATTCGGTCTAGACCCATCCCATCGCGTCCTGGGAACGTTATTAATGAGATCGGCAGTTGCGTTCATCACGCGACTAGCTTCGTTGCGTTCATCAACCAGTCAGTTGCTCGTCTCATCCTTCCCCCATTCAGCGGAACATTTCCATTGGAAGTCAGCTGACAAGACCCCTTAATCTGGGTTCTCAGAGACACGCCTGAATTCCTTGGATCCACGATCTATTCCATTACAGCTCTGCGTACCTCTCGCAGCGAGAACCGAGGACGAGCCTCGTGGGTGTCCATACCAGAACCCCCGTGTCATCCATGGGCTCAGCCTTTCAGACGAGCCTTAGTTCCTTTGACGCGCACGGCCGCTTCTCCCTTGCGTTCTACGGCGGTTTATGCCGCTGCCTCCTTTCGCCCGCGTTTCTTCATCGGTGTCGGGCGCCTTGCTCGCTCGTGTCAGTGTGTGCTGACATCTATCATCCACTCCCCGTCTTCTTTCACCCTACAATTGTATAGCTTTGATAAGACCTTATTCAGCCTGTGTGCCCGACATGAAAAACCACTGGCGAAAGTCTTCACAAGGCCCTCATCTCGCCTGGCTCATATTACTTTCAGAATGAATGTGACGACAGCCTGATCTAGAACCTAGATCGACTGTCTGTGGCCTTGAGTCAGGGACCCCAGTTCCCAGACTCTCTCGCGGCTGTTTCGCCCTCTTCTCTGCCTTCAGCTCATCGCTCGTCCTCCTTCCCATTTTCGCCTGACTTTCTGTCCATTTTCTGCTGGTACCTTCCATCTGGTGAACATTTCTTTCATTTGCAGCACATCGCCGCAACTCTCTCCCCGTTCAATCCTGTCCAAGGCAACAGCCTTCCAGAGGCCGAGGTGTGCAAGAGTCATTAAGGACGCGACACGAACAAGTACAAGTACCGAACCCCATCGCCTGCGTTCTTCCCGGGCGAATAAAGTATGTCTTCAACCGTCCGTACTCCTCCCAGCACCTCGCACATCCAAGCTGGCTCAATCCTTCAATACACAATCCCTTGCGTCAAGTCGTTCGATCAAAGTAGCAATGTCCAAAACTCAGAATGCGGTCAGTACCTGCCTTCCTTTTCCTCCTACGTCCGACTGAATCCGTTATCTGACTCTCTAAATTCCCGTATTCTCACAGGCTGGGCCTTTGTTGCACCTCTCCTCCGTCTCCCCTTCCCCTATCTTGTCGCAGCCGAAAAGGGAAGGGTTCCGAAGAAGAACATGGAAGATCATCAAGTCATTTCCATTCTCGGGTAGCGGACTCGCAGCTATGCTAGGCAAGGCCGGCCATGCTACTCAGCCTGCCAGCCGCGGTCGCCGTCACGAATCTCCCAAGGTCGAGGACGGCGCGGAGCACTGCACCGCTGAAGGCAACGACCTTTTTTTGTCCTGTCCTCCGACCCCGGCCGGGCTAAGAGAGAGGACATTCTCAGGAAATCTGACCGCCGGTCTGCCGTTCACTCCTTGCAGCGACATCGCTTATATAGGCCATGCAGACGGTCATCATCATGGTCATAGCGACCACACAAGGGGCCACGTCCGAGCAAAATATGATAATCTGTCTACATCCTCCAGTGGCACTTTCAGGAGCACGGGTCTGAGCAAACCCAACAATAGTCAAGCCGACCTCTCCGTCGGCGTCGCCACCATTTCACCAACGGTACCACCTCTTCCACTTCTGTTGGACGACATCCACGTAGCCCGCTCGCGTTTCTTCTCGGCTCCTACTGTGTTCTATCACAGTTCTGCCCAGAAGATCACTCCGCTCGCTCCTCCTCCTCGACCGGGTCGGTCCCGGGCACCGACGATCAGCGCAGTCCACACTCTTTCGCCTCGACCTTCTCAATCGACATTTACGCCATCTGCTGGGTGCGCGGCCACCCCATCGCAGCCCGCAACTATGCAGAGTAAGATCACTGCTCCTTCCACCGCGAACTCGATCACGCCCTTCGCTACCTCTCCATCGCCAGCTACACACTCAACGAGCAACTTTATTGTCCAGAGTGTCGTGACAAGGCGAGGCGACCGAGCGCCAAGTCCAGAAGCCGCCGCCACTTTTTGCTACCGCGACTCGCAGTCGATGGAAAGTCTCCGACCGCTCGAACCTGGATCTCCTACTCGATACGCCTCGAGAGCCTTGCCTTCTGTTGACGATGATCAAGACGACAACGTGTACCCAAAGAGGACATTCTTGGCTTCCACACGGCAGGCGCTTATCCGTCATCAGCATCGAGCAAGGAACGACCATTTGGACGACCGGCCATCGACTAGCTCCTCCACGTGCACGTTCGGACAAATCAGATAGTTCATAGCCATCGTCAATTGTCATGTCCAAGGTGGCAACGATGTCTCCGGTGACGATGGCCCGAACACGGATTTCGACAGCCGTTTCAGCCACAGCCCGATCAATAGCTTCCATGGTCCGGTGGGTTCGACTGTTCCGTTCCAAAGCTGACGTCGAAGCCGTCCAGTCGTAGGAATCGACATCGGCATTGGTCTCCTCTGTCTCGGTTTCAACCTTAGAATCGAAGGAAGACAACGAGGGAAAGGGGGGAACAAGAAGAAAAAACGTTCGCGCGAGAGATAGGACCATGGGAAGTTGAGGCTCAGATGGTAAGGAAGAGGCTCCCCTCGGATGGAGGAATGGGCGCAGGTGCACATCAATTAGGAATGTCCTAGGTTGAAAGCCGAGAGTCGATAAGCTTGAGTCTAGAAGGTTGAGGCTTGAGGCGCGAACTCCAGGCCGATTCGAGAGAAGTGCATGTGAGGTATTCTAGGGATGGTCCAGAAATACGTTGCTCAAACAGGCTTGGTATCGTTTTGTTCTGCAAAATGATTATAATGATGGTGATGATGATAAGACTAAAAAAGTTGCATGTGTCGGCATCCTCACGCCGCCTTCTTGGTCGAAGGTAACGCGCCTGAAGAGTGAAGAGCTTGGACCGAGGCGACGGTTTGGCCAACGTTCACGATGACGAGGACGGGATCGAAGACGTCGAGAGCTGCGTCATGATTCAGTGCGTCGCAAGGTGTGACATCGTATATTTGAGAACGCGGTTGCGGTCAAGCTGTAGGGTGGAGTAGACCGCCTGAGACGCAACAGTTGTTCGATCGCTTCCAGATGCGATGTCTCGTCCCTGCTGCCTCCGCCGGCCGCCATGGTACCAGCCATGGGGCGTCCTGGGCCCGTACCGATGGAGCCAATCCGCGAACAAAGCGTGTAGTGAGCCAAAGACTGTCAGAACGATTCCAGCCATAACTGTGATGCTGCAGGAGAACGAATAAGCGGGGCAGGGTGGATCAGGAGATCAATGGTTGCATGGCGGTGGATCGTGAGCGGTCACCATGAAGCTGTGGAAAATCGTATGTTGTGGCACAGGCAAAACACGTTGTGCTGCCGACACCGCTGTCTGTGGAGTAAATTGAATATCTAAGGATGAGCGTAAGACGGAGCAGCTCTATGGGAACGGGCATATGTCAAGGTACGGGGTCGACTCGTGGAAGAGAAACTCGTTTGAGGGTGTACGCTTGCGCCCTCTTTAAGTGGTCCAAGTATGATATATGGGAAGGAACTGAGTGAAAAAGGGATGTGCGTCCGGAAGGGACCGCTGCTTTTGAACAGTGGCTGCTGTATGTAAACAGAATTACTATCGTTGAGCCTTTACCAAAGATGCACGAAAGTGAAAAAGAGAAGTTGAGGGTGAGGTGAGGCCACAAGAAGTACTCAGTGGTCGAGAAGCAACCTTGTAAGATCCGAGCTTTTGAGAGGGGTTACAGCACCAAAGGGGAGGGAGGGAGGCGATATGTCCCCATCGGAAGTTCGAACTGACTTGAGGGGGGACAGAGCTGCAGACAACGAGTGCCTTCTTGTCTCAAAAGTGACGGTCGGGATCTTAACCTCCTCATTGGCCTTGCGGGCCATGCCGACCTTGCTGACCTTGCGGGCACCGAACATTCAAGCAGTCGCATTTGGCCTCGCAGGCGACAAGCTCCGAATGCTGACCAGCATCGTAGTGCCTCGCACATTCCGTCTTGCATTGTAACTGCGAGGTGAATATAAACGTCAGCAGCGTGATTCTACAAGTTTGGGAAGCAAATGGAGGGTGCACCACACGTACAGCTTTGGCGCTGCTCGCATCGAGTTTCTTGCCGTTCCGGATACAATCGTAGCAAAAGAGGCAAGTCTTAGCGCAGTCCAACTTGGGACCACACGTATCTCGACAGCGAGTGCGCTGGTGGAGTTTGAAAGGAAGTTCGAGTCAGAGGAGATGAAAGATCAACGGACAAAAGGGACGACCGCAGACTGTTTTGCTGACTCACTTCTTCAAGAGTGTTCTGAGCAGCAATGCTGACAGAGGCGAGCAGCATGATTGCGAAGATGAGGGTGAGCTTCATCTTTGTGAGCTTGATGAAAGTTAACTTGACGTCGATGGGAAAGGGGGAAAGCTGAGAGGCTGAGAGAGAGGGAAGCGGATGTCAGAGTTAGAGCTGTCAAGTCGTGCATGAGCGCTTACTTTTATGGGCGCGATGAGCCAGGCAGAAGGACAAACTCGCCGAGGACTCTGATGAGAGTTTTCAGCCCTTCGGAGGATACGCGACGACTGCCGGCTGTCTGAGAACCCAGATGAAGGTGCGGCTTCTGACGAACGGCGAGAAGTGATGTACCGGTTTCGGACGCACGGACGATCCGTCGGCTGCGCCCAAGTCGGACAGTGGGGAGAGTCGACGGCGGTGCAATTGCAATATCGGAGCCAGTTGACTCGATGGTGATTGCTGGCAACACACATCGAGCAACGCTCCGCCTCATTCTCATTTCGAGGCCCTGCAAATTTCCTTCCTTCGCAGCAGGAAGCTCGCAGGACTGGCCCACCATCTTCTCCCCCTTCGCACTCTCACCGCTCGTCGCTTTCCTACTCACTCTCGAGTGTGTACGAACGTTCATTGCCTTCTCTTCAGTCTCGTTGCTTTCTTTCCTCACCCTCCGCACCCTCTTCTCGTTCTCACATCTCGTTTCGTTTCTCAGAACGTTTTTTCTTTCCTCTCCGCGTTTGCACTCAACGCTTTTCTCGATGCTCCACTCTCTCCATCGTCCTTTCTTCTGGCGCCGGCTTGTAGTACAGTACGTTTATCATTCGGTCCTGCGTCTGTCAGTGGTCCCGCCCGCCCAGGGCGACCCACGATCGCGCTCGGCACGAACGTAATCGAGCCCGCGCCCACCCACCTGGGGTGGGTCTTCCCCGTGTTCCTTCATTGTCGCCAGCAGAAGGAAGCCACCTGGGAGACTGCGGGTGTGCAGCTTTCCTTTTCTCTCACTCTTCACACCCTTTCCTCGCATCGACATTCTCGACGTTTCGTTTCATTTCATTTTCCGCTATCATTCGAGTTGCGTTCTCGTTCCTTCTCTCTGGCGCTGCCCTATTCTTTACTGTACAAATGTGCTACATACCATATGCCTTGCCTCGAGTAGTAGGACCATCCACCCAGAGCGGCCCACTCTCGGTCCCAAATCATAGACCAGCACCCACCCACCTGCGGTGGGATTTCCTCTCTCTCTCACGACTACTGCCTGAGGTGTCCAGGGAGATGTAGCTCTCGCTTTTCTCTCGTCAAGCTGCTCTGTTCATGCAAATGTCAGCCACTGCAGTCTACAGCTGTGCTCTGTACCACACCACCTTGCAATCCATCGACAGAGTATCAAAGGGGGGTTACAGGCAATTGAGATTATCGAAGCTCAACGGATGATAGGAGGAGCACTTGGCGAAGACGAGAGGTTGGAGAAGAAACAAAACAGAAGGAAAAGTCAGGTGGGAGGAAGGAATGTGGGATAGGGATCGCAGGAAGAAAGAAGATTGGAAGAACAAAAGAGCGGGAACGGGACTTGGGAAACAGAAAAGAGCGTAGTAGTAAGACAGCCTTTCCCCACCTGCGCTCCATCACTCCCGCTTGTGCAAGATGCTCCGCCGTCTGCCTGCGCCAGGAATGAGCACATTCGCGCCTCCAAGCGGTACAGTTGGAGGACCATTAGCAGTAGCAGCCGCTGATATGGAGCCCCGAGAGGCACCAGGCCCACCGGCACCCACGCCAGGTTTGAGTGACGTCCGACCGACGACCCCTCCTCCCGCTTTCGAACTTAACCCCGTAGTCGAAGACCCACTCGCAAGGATCCGGCTCGGCGGTGCTCCATTCGCAACACCGACACCAGCAGCCGTAGACAACCGGCGGGCAGCCCCCACGCTCGGACGCGTACTCAGCGCAGCCGCTCCCCTTGCCGTTCCTGTCCCCGTTGCAGAAGCAGCTGCTGCGGCAGCAGCAGCACCAGTCGTGGTACCCGTCGAACCAAGGACCAATCCTGCCGTAGCCGACTGTCGCCGAGCCCGGATGGCCTGATACGCCGACGCACGCTCTGCTCCCGCTCCTAATCCATCACTCACGGGAAGAGCTGGGTATATCGATGTGTTCTTGTCACGCGTGGCAACTCCGGTCGTCGTTGTGGTGGTTACTGTCGGACGCTGATTCTCGATATCCGCAGCAGCAGCACGAACCCCCGCTCTTCGCTGATGCTCCTCCGCAGCAGCCAGTTTCTGAGCAGCCGCAGCACTGCCAGCCACAGCCTTCGCGAGCAGATTGTTCGAGCTGCTCGACCGAATGGAGAATCCGTGATGGTTGCTGTTACCGGCCACCTGGTGCGCGCTCAACACTCGTCCGGCAGCATGTGCGTGCGCATGTGAACTCGAAGAACCTTCGGATGACGGAGCACTGCTGCCCGCGGACCCTGTAGTCACAGGACTCTCAATCCGAGTCACACGCTTGATGAACGGTGAAGGCAGATCGTCCTCATTCCTGTCAAACAACGCAGCCGTCCCGACCGCCGAGGGGGATGAAACGAGTCCTAATCCGTCCGAACTTTTCGTAGCCCGCATTGGACCTCGACGACCAGCAGGAGCAGGACCCAAGGGATTCTCCTCGTCACAATCTTGAGTTGGAGCAGACAGTGGCATCGGAGGCGTGTAGCTCTGCTGAGCCTGCGATTGAGACTGGCCGTCGCCCAAGTGCAACCGACCGAAATGCTGCTGAAGTCGATTCGCAGAAGGACTCTGCGGCACGCCTCCTGCACTGCTGCCATGCTGCTGGTTGCCCAGGGAGGAAACTTCTGACGAGTTCTGATGCACCGCAGCCATCGACCGGCGATACGCTTGACGAACCTTGACGACGACAGGTGATTCCATCGCCACATCCGAGTCGAACCCACTCGTTGCATGGCTGCTAGCCTCTCTACCCCCACCGGAAGACTGCACTGGTCTCCTCTCCAAAGACGCATTGTCCGTCTCCGCACTGTCATCCTCCTCCAGTTCCATCTCATCCCCTCGTCCCCGCCACGCATGCAGATCCACGCCAGGTGGCTGGACTCGATGCTCAGCGCTGTTGGTCCCCCTGGCACCGCCGCTTCCGAATGGGATAAGATGATCCGAGTGTGCCATGCCCGTCGTCATTGCTGATGCCCCGACCAGCGAAGGCGAAGTCGACGTCCTGGCCGATCCACCCGACTCCATCGCATCCTGATCGATCCACTCATCCCCACTCCCACCAAGCCCCGCTCGACCCACCTCTCCTCCCTCTGCCTCTCCTTCCTCGTCCTCGTCCTCCTCGACCCGCTCAGCATCTACCTGTGCCCGACTGACCCGAGCCGCCTTGACCGAACGCGCCGACGAGACAGCCGAGGAGCCAGAAGCAGGAGCAGGCGACTGATCCATCTCCACCACAACCTCATCCCCACCCGCACCCAGTAGGCCACCCAGTCTAGCAGCCGAAGGCGGCCGTGCATGATGGAGAAGCCCACGCCCAAGCAACCGAGCCGACGAAGTGTCCGGACCGCCACCGCCGCCGCCGGGCCCGCGCAAGACCGAACGTGGGGAGCCAACAGGATGCACACCCAGCAGTCGCTCACGGATATGCAAGTGATGCCCACCGGCATGCCCGCCAAACACACTCGTGTCGACGTCCATCATCGTTGTCGTCTGCTCGCCCGCGTGCGTCGGAGCGGCGGCAATCGAGATCCGGCTGGCCCGGGGACCAGAGACGATCCGCCGGGCGGGAAGGACGTTGGTTCCCTGCGGGAAAGTGCGCATGTTGCGGGCGCTGGAGGAGGTGGGGAGGACTATGCTCGTGCCGGCGCCGGTGGTATTCATGTACCTACTTGCGGCAATGTAGGACATCTCGCCCCCGCCTGTGGCGTCTGCGCCTCGAATCGCCGATACACGAGGTGGTCGACGGGTCTGCAGAAGTACACATCGAAAGTCAGCGAAAAACCCACGGCACTGAGTTCTATGCTGTACTCACCCTCGTTGTAACATTCCCATCCGCAGGCTTAGGAGCATGCACCACCAACCCGTCCTCAGACGCATCCAACCCGGAATCAGCGCCGTCACCACCAACATCCTCGCTCGCCCCACTGCCCCTCCCACTCCGTCCCGTCCCCTCACCAGCCGAGGAATTCCCGCCGACCGTCGTGGACGAAGCACCAGCAGGCCCACCACTCTTCCTAACCGCCCTCGCGCGCTCCCTCGACTCCCTCCTCACCCGCATCTCCTCCGCCCTCTCCCGATTTTCCCGCAACACCTCTTCCGCCCGCTTCCGCTCCCCCTCGTACCAACACAGGTACTTCTTCTCCAAATCGGCCCGCCGCTTCTCCTGGTCGATCTCGTTCGCGGCCACTTTTGCTTCGCGTGCCTCAACTTCGGCGAGACGTGAGGAGAGGGAGAGGGAGTGTTCTTCGAGCTCGGCTACCCTTGCGGCGAAGGCTTGGCGGTCGGCGTCGGTAATGGAGCTGGGAGTCGCCTGGAGCGCGGCTTCGCGGCGGTGAATTTCGGCTTCGGCCGCTTCAAGCTGGTTTTGGGTATATCTGAGCTCTTCGCGCTCAGCAATGAGGTTTCGCGCTCTGATTAGATGGTACAGGCGTCAGTATCATGGGAATGCAGAAGCCCTGTTTGGCGCGTCGGAAATGAAACGTACAGGGTGTTCACGTCGAGGTGCTTGAGACACAGCTGGATCTGATAGACCTGCAATAACTGGCGCGTCGTAGGTCTACTCCTCGGCTGTAGGAGATGAGGAAGGAGGGAATGCCATCCATGATCAGATGCCTGCTGCACTTTGGTCGAAAGAAATGCTCATCAGGGAAATGACTCACGTTCAGGCTCAGCATGGCACGGATGACCTTGCCAAGCTCTGGCGAGTATTGAGCTGGCAGATGCGGGACTTCGCCTGCCTTGATTTTGATGGTGAGATCGGCCTGATTTGCCGCGTCGAAGGGGGGTCTTGAGAAAAGAAGCTTGGAGATCAATACTGGCGTGTCATCTCATTGGACCAAGGGTTAGGAGGCAGGACTCACTTGCGCGCACATAGTTCGTAGGCAATACAGCCAAGAGCCCAGATGTCCGACTTGGCATCGTAAGGACCCCCCGTGGCCAGCTCCGGGCTCATATAGTACGGTGTGCCCACGTACGTCCTGGCGAGCTCCGCCGTGCCAACCTGCTTACTGAGTCCAAAATCACCGAGCTTGATATTTCCCAGCGCGTCCAGGAAGACATTTTCAGGTTTGAGGTCCCGATGGAGGACCGCAAGGCCGGATTGGTGTGGAGAGCCGGCTGCTGTTGCTGCGGCTGCTGTGGCAGCTGCAGTCGCTTGCGCATTGCTGGGCGGGTCGATGTCGATGATGTGTGCGAGGGGTGAGCAGTCGTCTGGTTGGGGTAGCGGGTCAGGCGGTATGCCACGGTAATGACATGCGTCGAGAGCGCGTGTCATTTGGGCGAGGTAGCACCATACGGTTTCCTCTTGTAGATATGAGCTGTACGGGGGATATGTGTCAGCTGTGCGTGCGCGAAGATTGAAGACAGATGCGGGTCTATGTCTTTCTACTCACTCGCTCCTTCGATACCTTTTGATGACAGAACCGAGGTCTCCGCCCTCGCAGTATTCCATCACAATGTACAGTATGCTATCAAGCCATGGAAAGAGAGGGGTCAGCCATGGTATTGATGATCGAAGCCTCGCCTGTACTCACCCGCGGTCCTTGTCGACGAAGCGCTCCTCGTACTTGACGATGTTGTCGTGGCCGAGTGTTCGTAAGATGTTGACTTCCGCGACAATCTGCTTGCGATCGCGCTCGCTCATGCGCTCAAAGTTGAGCTCTTTGCGGGCGAACATCCGGTCGTCGGACAGACGGCGCACTTTCCGAATGATACCGAAGGTGCCATTACCGATGACGTCCAGGGGCTCGTCTGTGGAAGCGATCTGGTCAGTGCTAAGAAGCAAGCAACAGAGAATTCATAATCGGTACTTACATCCTGAGAGCGCAGTGGGCGCTGCTGTCTGTTGCTGTTGTTGCTGCTGATGCTGCTGTGGTTGGTGCATGGCCGGCTGAGCCTGGTAGATATTTGATTGTCTCGGTGCTCGATGGACAACGACCATGGTGGAGCTAGAGACGATTTGAAGATGCTGATACTGAGATTACTTGCTGGCTGATGTCGGAGATGGAGGTGTTGCTGTTGTCGGAGTTCTTGATGGAGCGAAATTTCGATTTGATTCAGCAGGAAGAGGTTCTTGTTCCTTACGAGTCCATTGCGCTCAGCGAGTGTTTTGATCACTTCAGCTGTCCTCCTTGTATGTAGAGTCTTGGGGCTTGGGGCTTGAGGCTGGGGGCTTGAGGTCGAGGTGGACGGCCAGCGAACGAGCGAGCGAGCGAAGGTGTTGATGTGTTGGTGTTGTTGTTTGGCCCGATGTCCGTCCCACGTGGCTGGACGCGTCGCGCTCCCGAGTCACGTGCGAAATGTTGTTCTCGCTCCCAGCACGCGATCAGGAAGAACGCCGCACACAAACATGAGCACGGACTCGACCTCGACCTCGACCTCGACCTCGACTTCGACTTCCACATACACACACATCTCGCCTTTGCTCTCCCCTGCGCAGCGCTGCTCTCCTCGCTGCGAACTATCTCAGATCCGCGCACGTTCCCGCAGCAGCAACGATGGTCGAGCAACTCAAACAGTGGACAGGCGAGCCCATCCGGTTGGGCGTCTTCGGCGGCAGCGGCCTCTACAAGCTTGACCACATCGAGCCTGTCGCCCAGGTCAACCCAGAGACTGTGAGTAGATTCCCGTCCTGCGCTGCGCTTCACTTTCAAACGTAAGCTGAGTATTTGTATGCTTCTACAGCCCTGGGGCTTCCCTTCCTCGCCCATCACCATCGCACGCACGCCCGGTGGGAACCTAGTCGCCTTCCTCGCCCGGCACGGTGTCGGACACGTCCACTCCCCCTCCCACGTCCCCTTCCTCGCCAACATCGCCGCCTTCAAACACCTCGGCGTCCGTGCCATCGTCGCCTTCTCTGCCGTCGGCTCGCTCCGTGAGGAGATCGCGCCCAAGGACTTTGTCGTGCCCTCCCAGATTATCGATCGGACCAAGGGTATCCGCAGAGCGACCTTCTTTGGCGAGGAAGGGGAGAAGGGCGTTGTTGCGCATGCCATGTTCGGAGACCCATTCGATGAGAAGCTTCGCCCGCTCGTCGAGGACGCGTGAGTTCTTCCTTCTCTCTCTGAGCGGAGCCGTCCTTATTCTCGGGCTCACTTTCTATGACTGCGTCTCCACCCGCACAGCGTTCGGAAAGCCCTCGCAGAGAAGGTCCCCGATGTCAAGGTGCACGGCGGCAAGGCCGTCGTCTGCATGGAGGGCCCCGCCTTCTCCACTCGCGCCGAGTCCCTCATGTACCGCGCCTGGGGCGGGGACATTATCAACATGAGCGTCCTGCCCGAAGCCAAGCTCGCACGTGAGGCGGAGATCGCCTACGCTCTGATTGCAACTGGTGAGTTTTGTCAGACTCTCGTTCGTATTTTTATGTGAGCTCACTTTTTCCCTGTTCTAGCGACGGACTACGACGCCTGGCGCGTCTCCGACGAAGTCGTCACCGTCGCCGAAGTCATCGAATGCCTCAAAGCCAACGTCGCCGCCTCAAACATCGTCACCGTCGCCGTACTGGACACCATCTACGCCGCCATCGCGACCGACGATTCCGAGATTGTCAAGGTAAACAAGAACAGCATGAAGTTCAGCGTCATGACTGCACAGGAACTCATCCCGGAACCCGTCAAGGAGCGACTCAGGTACATCCTGCCTGAGATCTTCCCCAAGGCGAGCTGAGGAAGGATGGTGCGTTCGCAGGAGATTCCTTATTCATGCTAATTCAAAGCTAGTAGAAATCAATAGAAAGTTAACATTCATATAGACCCAATTCGCGCGTTCGCTGTTCGATAACGGAGCACACATGGTCCGATAGGAGCTGAAATTACGCACGCAGCTTCAGACCCTCAACGCCTTCACAGTTGTTCGAGCGATGAAGGGCTCCGCACGAAAGAGGTTCAGATGTTGATGATCATGATAAGTGATTGAAAGAGGTCCAGAGCTTATGTAGGTGAGGGGGTCGTTGTCGATGGGAGGTGACCACGACATCGGGGATATGGAGCGGGTCCGGGGCCGTGCTGTGTTGTATTGTGAAAGGAAACAACACGGCCTGCCCGACTGCCGTCGTGTCCATCACCGAGGAGGAGGAAGAAGGAAACCAGGCCAAGAGCTTGCTTGCGTGCTGGAGGGGCAAGTCTGGATCTGCTGTCGCTGATTTAGAAGTCGAACCGCTGCTACCCAGCGTTGATGGGATTTGGTGAACGTGAGTTTTTTCGCCTAGGACATCTGTGCAATTGAAGAAGATGGGAGGAAGAAGAAAGAGGTTGTCGTCAATGATGACAATCAGTCAGTGGAGATGACGAACCGTCTAGCCTGCAGCTCGACAGCGACTTGGAGCTTGTCCAACTGTTTGGGAGTGGCGACGAGGGCGACTCCCCCAAGACGCGCTTTGGAGATGAAAGCAGGGGGGACGAGATGGAGGTCAAGTTTGGGTTCGAGCTCACGGACGGACACCCGACCAAGCAATAGGACAACAGAGACTTTCAATATTCCAGGCTTGCACAGAGATTCGAGCTCACCATGCTGATGTAGCTATGCGCTTTTCCCGCTGGTAAATGCTCGTCACCAATGTCCGAAGAAATTCTCTATGCAATCGATTCGATGATAGCCTCCATGATGACCTTGTCCGAATCAGCTCTGACGGCCTGAACCACATCCACCCCACGCCCATCGATCCCTTCTCCCGCCGGTACACGAACCAGCTTGTACCTCTCGTACGCACACAGCGGGCTCTTAGCGCGATACGTGACCTTACTCATCCTTCGCTCCCCAGACTGGGCAGCCTCCAAGGCGAGCCAGAAGCGGCAGAGGAGAAGGAGGTTGAGTGGGCCATGTACGACGACGTCTTGGTGTCCCTCGACAGTGCGGGCCCAGTTGGAGTCGAGATGGATCTGGTGGGCGTTGTATGTGAGGGCGGAGAAGCGAAAAAGGGCGGCGGGCGGGTGTTGCAGATGGACTTCGGTCGAGGTCGGCCGTATCGCTTCATCCTCTTGTCGCAGAAGAACCTGTGGCGGCGGGGGTTTCAGTGCTGAAGGGGAGGTAGGAAGGTCCCCATTCGTATTCAGAAGGGCTTTCCGGAAGACCCAACTCCGTCGATCGCAAAGGATGAGCTCGCCACCGACCTCGTACTCCTTCCTCAACCAAACCACCAGCATCTCATCCATCTCTCCCTCCGCACCGCTCTTGAACTTCTTGACCAATGCATCCTCCACGAAGGTCCGTTCCCTGACTTCACTCCCCACCGTGAGCTTGTCGGGCTTGAGGAAGTCCATCTGTCCGCCGGCCCACATTCGGCGGGTGAAGACGCCGCCGGGCGGGTTGAAGGACGGATCGGAGCCGTCTAGTGCGAGGTCGGAGTTCGGTATGCGCGGAGTGAAGTAGACGAGGTGTTCGGCGGGTAGGAGCTGTTCGCCCTCCCTTGGCGGCTGCTGAGCACGAACTTCTTTCGCCCCTCGATCCTCCGATTCTGGCTCCGATGACGAAGGGATCGGAAGCGGAACCATCGGTTCGACAAGGACGCGTAAGAGATGCAGCTGATTGGCGTCGAGCGTCTGGATGAGGTCGGAGGCTGGTTGGGATGTGGTAGTATTGTCGAAGGCGTGCCAACGTCGGAGAAGGCCTTCCGCTGCGGTGCGGGCTTCGGGGGAGGCCCAGTCTGGGATAGGAGTCGGTTTCGGTGCCGGTGTGCGAGTCGCGGCGAGGGTTTGTAAGGAGGTCGAGATGAGCCGGACCAGGAAAATTTGACCTGTTCTGCGTGCAGGTACAGGCGGATACCACCTCCCGGTCGCTGGGACCTTGGTACGCCGTAGTGCCTGAAGAAGCATCGGATTTGAGCAGAATTGGTGATGAGGGAAAGAACACTATGGAGGGTGCGATTGTGGGAGAAGAGGAAGGAGAATACAGTCAACCAAGATACATAGATCGACCGCCTTTCCTCTTAACTGTTAAGCAGAGAAGCGCGTCAGTGACAGTCATGTACGGCAACCATTCCCCAAGCTGGGAGGCAGCCGTTCATCGCTCATCACGCGCTCACCGTTCACGATGCGAGGGAAGCCGAGATCGGACGTCGGGAAACGACCTCGTTGTGGAGCGGCAATGTTCGTATTAGTGATGGCTGTCGGTCTGGGCCAAGCGCGTGAGAGATTCGAGGAGAAATAAGCGGCGAGCCTCTCGCCGCTGGCTTGCGGACTCTGTCCTGGACGCTCGTTATTGGTTGTCGAGGCTCTTCTCGTTGGCGAGGCAGAAGCGCGTCAGGGCGCTCAAGGACTTTCTGGCTGAGCAGGCCACAGTCAGGACCGCAGTAGACGGAGAGATGATGGATGGATGGGGTGAGTCAGTTGGAAGAATCTGGGTACCTCCAGGCGAAGTGTGGCCTGTGCGGCAAGGGCGCCGTTTCCAAGATGCGGAGAAGAAGCGGACAGTTTACCACGCGCTCTCCTAGAAATATCTTCATGCCTCATGGAACTGCTTGCCGTTGGGGCTCTGCCCGCCGTCCGGGCGACTGACTGACGATATCTGCAGGCAAGGCGGCCCTCGAGCATGGTGTTCACGGGGGGAAGGGCGTACATTCACAATCCTCGGGGTCAATAAAAAGTGGGATACAGGAAGAGATCGGAGGGTACATCCATGTTAAACAACGAGGTCGACGGCAGCCGCCCCATTCGGTGCTTTGCGCTCTTCTGGAAGACTGGGAAAGTGGAATGAATGATCTACCGTGCTCGCCGCCGGAACTCGACTTGATAAGGCTCCGATGGGAGCGTGACGGAAGCAAGGTACTTGGGCGGCCAACTTGCTGTCTGGCCCTGGTCTGCCCGTGCCCAGTGGACATCGAAGAGAGGCACAATCGCAGCGACGATGCTGAGTGCCTCAAAGTCTGGTGAGGAAGTGGAAAGGAGAGAGCTGTTAGAGAAGGAGGTATCTAAGCAGGGACGAGAATGGGGGGAGAAAAGTAGCAAACTCACTGGCCAGGTTCATTCCCAAGCACAAGCGTGGCCCGCCGTTGAACATGTGTTGTTGCCACTGCGAGTACTGCTTTGTGCCCATCCTCCCTTCCTCGTCCTCGGTCGCCGAGTCCAAGAACCGACTCGGCCGGTATTCCTCGCAGTCAGCACCCCAGACCTCGGGCAGGCGGGCCATGACCCAGTCGGACCAGCCGGCCATCTCTCCCTTGTAGATCTGGATCGGGGGCAGATTTGTCGGGTTGGGCTTCGAGGGGACGATCAGAGTGTCCTTAACACATCGCTTGCCGTTCTGTGTAAGTTAGAAAAGCGATCAGGAGCCTGGTCCTGGAGTGTGTACAAGGCGGCGGGCGTAACATGCTCTCTCTCACCTTGGGAACACTAGGGTGCAATCGCAAGGCCTCGGTAATGCACGCGAATGTGTACGGTACGTCGCGGAGACGGTCATACGGAAGCCGGTAGCCTTCCTCGGGGCACTCGCCCAGGACCTCCGTCAGCTCGCGTCGGATGCCGTCGAGATGCTCCGGATGGGCCATCATCTCGTAGAAGAACCAGGAGAGAAGCTGGGCGGTGGTGTCTCTGCGTCATTGAAAAGAGGGAGGGGGGTGACCGTGGTGTCAGACACTCTGGCGCACAGCCTCGTACCAAGTTCGCAAAAATGCAAGCCACTCACCGTCCAGCAATGAGGAAGTTGAGGACTACGATCAAAAGTTCCTCGCGATCTTGGGTAGTCTCCATGAAGAGATCGAGCAGATCCTTCCCGTCCTTCTTTGCCAGCTGCGCGATGGTCCCTGTTGCACGTGTCGCCTGGCCTTGGTCCTGGTTTGCCTTCTTCTCGCGCTGCACAGCGCGCAGCCGATCGTCGATGATGCCTCCTGCAAAGGTTTGGATCGAGGCGACGGCCTTTCGCATGCTGATCAAAATAGAAGAGTTGGCGTCAGTCAATCGACTCACACTCGCACGATCAGAATCAGGATCAGAGAAGCAGGACTCGACTCACTTCTTGCCCTGGGCGGAGAACAGCTCAGTCTGCTTGAAGATAGGATCAAACGACCGCGAGTTGATGACCTGCTGCGCATAGTCGAAGGCCAGCGCGAATTCGACAGGTGTGTCGAGACAGGCCGGATCCTTTGTCAAGCAGCCAATGTCCGAACTGAAGGCCATACGGGAGAAGGAGTTGAGAGTGTAGCGGAAGAAAAGTTCGGGCAGCGTGATGACCGCCTCGTTACCTCGCAGGGTGAGGTTGTTCAAGAGGGAGACGACGCTGTCAAGCTCCTGATGGACGACGACCTGGACCCAGTTACGGAACTGGGCAGCAGAGAAGATGTGGGAGGCCGTCTTGCGGGCGGTTTTCCACGTGTGACCGTCGGAGACGAAGATGCCGTTATGACCGAGCACGTCGCCGAACCGGCTTTGGAAGAAGTCGCCTTTCTCGAAGTTCTCGAAGTACGTTTTCTGGATGCCCTCGATGTATTCGGGTCGGGAGAGGAAGAAGAAGGTGCCAGCTCCGAGGACGCTTAATCTGTTGTTTTGAGGACGAGGTGAGTGAGTGAGCTCCTGAAAGGAAAGGGCGTTAGGACCATGCTGGGAGGGAAATGATACATACTGCGCACATCCGTTCTTGGAGGCCTTCGTCAATTCGAAAATCTGGTGCTGTTCCCTGTCCATGCCCTTCTTGAGCATCCAGATGGTATGACCGAGCAAGGGCAGTGTCTTGGGCGGGAAGTACACTCCGGCCCGTCTGGACCTTGTGCCGAGCGCACGATCATGGTAGATGAAGACGAGTACGAGGAGAGAGAGACCTGCGAGGGGCAAAAGGATGCCGGTGCGGTCGAGGATGGCGGCAAGGGAAGATGAGGATGTGGAGAGGGTCAGCATGGCGAGAAAGTCAAAGTGATTGTGGACGACGGGCTGTGTGCAAGAAAAGGGATGGGAGACGTGAGCAGGCGCCTTATATGTTATACAAGAACCGCTATGTATTCGCTGGTCGGGCTCCAGCTTCCGGCGCTCCAGCAGGCTCCAGGCAGGTTGGATTCGATAGTGATTCGTGGACGCCAGATAGAAGGAAGGCGGGGAAGAAGCTGGGGTCCAACGCTAACCCGCTGCCAGAAGAAAGCGGACACTTTCATCTCACCGACGACACCGACCGGCTCTGTGACGGAGACATTTCGGTAAAGTGGGCGGCTGTATATGTACATTCGCATGAGCACCGGATTGTGGTAGCCGCTCAGACCCCCTCGCGGCTACACCCCCAAAGTCTGGGGATTTTTAAAATTTCATCTTGAGAATTTTTGAGGAGCCTCCTCAGCCTCAGTGGTGGCCATAGGCGGGAGGATCATCCTTGACATGCTTTAGACCCTATCCTCAACATGTCGAAGAGGATAACATGTTAGGGATGATCCTGAGGCCTATAATAGAAGCGGCAGAATTTCCCTTCATCCTCCTCATGCTACCTTTCAATCAGACTGACGACACTATGATATGTACAGATACCATGATGTGGAATTGTGCGTGAGGAAAAAGGACAGGAAGGACATATGATACATTATACATAACATAACAACGTAGAAACAAGGACAGAAGAGAACTGCTTGATCCGGGACAGCGCATACGTGTCGGATCAAGGACTGTGACTGTACGGTGAGACGAGGACAGAGGTCATAGGGGAAGAAAGTGAGAAAAAATAGAAGGTGTTGGGAAATCTGCACATGAGGAGTGAGGACAGGGTGTGTGAAGAAATCAGCAGCGGAAGGGAAGACAGAAGTCAGCAGTCAATGCCGGAAGAGACGAGAACGAAGGCAAGCTGTGCTGACTGCTCTGGAAAAGAGAAGGATGAGTGATTAGTCAGACGGCGGTGACGCGGTGTGAAAAAGTCAGTGATGGTGTCAGATGGCGGATGCGGGTGCGGATGGGAGTGGGTGGGTTAGGGAAGAAGCTGGTGCTGCTGTGGGCGAGCGCAGGGAGGACACTGATGCTCGGGTGCTGATACGCATGAGCATGCTATCGCCCGGGTGCATGGGAAGGGGGGATGAAGAATGGTGAGCAGAGGTCTGAGGCTGTGGAGGGAGGTCAGGGTGCGTGTGTGGACGGTGAAAAATTTTCTAAGGCAGAAATTCTCGCGACACCGTGTCGCACACTTCGCGACACGGGGTCGATCAACTCGCAACACGGTGTTGCGAAGTCTCGGAGGAGTCTCTTCGGAAATCCTGGCTCAGGATACCCCAGGAGATCCACAGGAGACTCCTGGACATGTAAATTCCCAGAATTGTAAAATTTCATCTTGAAGAGCATCCCTGACAAGTGACAATCCCCAAAGTTTACAGGAGAGGATTTCAGTCAGGAGGATCCCGGGTCCTCTTAAAATTTTGGGGGTGTAGGTCACTCCAGTCTCATCTCTCCCGGATAAAACAGCCAGCCACGCTACCCATCCCGATCAAAGAACATCTCATTATTCCTGAACCCTGCTTCATGCATTCACCCAAAGCCTGCTCCACATCTCCGTTCCCTCACGCAGCTCCATCATCTCCCATCCTCTCCTTCCAACATGACCCTTCTTTCCACCCCACCACAGCTATCCCACATGCGGACACCGACCAGCCTTCGCAATGGCTCAGCAAGGCTCTCCGGATGCGGCGTCCGACGGCCGAAGGCCAACACCCACACTCGTCGTCACACTCACCCTCTCCCGCTCGCCAACCCCGTCCCCGAGCCCTGACGAGCCTCCGCTTGCACAGCAACGAGCCAAGGTCGACGAGACCTTCCGCATTGAGAAGCAGTCCACACCGAACCCAAACACACTCCCAGCACCCAAGTCAGCACCCCCCATCGAGAAGCCGTCCACACCCCCGGCGTCCAAGTCAGCACTCCCCATCGAGAAGCAGTCCACACCCCCGGCACCCAAGTCGGCGTCTCCCACCAAGCCGCGGCCCTCTCCCACCATGAAGACGCGGTCCTCAACCTCGTCACTCCCTAAGAGGCGAAGGTCTTGAGCAACGTCCAAGACCGACAACACATCCTTCTCTTGCTCAAAACTCTAAGACCGTCAACGCATCATCCTCTTTCTCAAAACTCCAAGACAAGTCAACACATCCTTCTCTTGCTCGAGGCCCCAAAGACCGTCAACACATTCTCTCCTGCTCGACACTCCAAGACCGTCAACACATCCTCTCCAGCTCGATCCCCAAGACCGTCAACCTCCTCTCCAGCTCGATCCCCAAGACCGTCAATCTCCTCTGCTCGATCGCCCAAGACCATCATCCTCCTCTGTTCGACCGCATCGAGGCCACCCTCTCCAGCTCAACCACCCCCATCATCCTCCTCTGCTCGATCGCCCAAGGCCATCATCCTCCCCTGTTCAATCGCCCAAGACCACCATCCTCCTCTGTTCGATCGCACCGAGGCCACCCTCCATCCTGCTCAATCACCCACACACACCCTCGCCCCATAGCTACCAATCCTGTCCTTCCCTAGCTATAAAAGCCCTGTCTCTCTCCTCACTCTCAGAAGAAATCCAGACCTTGTTCTCCCAGAATCTCTCTCTCGTTTGAATTACCTGACTCCTGACTCTACAAAGCCCCTCTCAACTCTACCCTTCTTTTACCTACTCATACGACCCTCACCCTCTTCAATCGCCTCGCAAGTCTCATCCCTCCTGCTTGGCCCTTCTCCGACTGGTCGAGCCCACCTCTTCCGGCCCGAGCGAACCGCACAGACCCGCACTAAGCGAGACCCCATCGGCCTTTCGGTCAACCACATATTGGTGGAGACTGCATGAGTTGTGCCAAGTAGGACGACCCACGTAACGTTCCACTTCAGCAAAAACGTTCCAAAAGTTTCATGACCAGCGCAAACAACCTCGACACACCAACTCGATCCATCGAGGAAGATCCCAACTACTGGATCCCCGAAGACAACCAACCAACCCCCTCCTCACCTCATTCTGACTACGGAGAATACGAGGACCAAGACCAGCTAGAACAATCGGACACCGACGTTGACGCTCCCACGACCTCCGAAAAGGCCTCTTCCAACGAACTCCAAGACGTCGTAGCCCCCCTAAAGGAGCTACTCAAGGACATCGACCTCGATCATCTCCGCGAGACCGCCGAGCGACTTCAACGAGCGCTACAAGGAATCGAGAAGCACGCTCCACGCCTCGATCGATTCAACTCCGACCTCGAATCAAGATTGGAGAGCCTTGAGGCCCACCAGCTTCGACTACGGAACGAGCGATACACGCCAACCCCTCGAGCAGCAAGAACGATCGAAAGGTGTCAATACCGCCGATCAAACCGATCCCCCTCCCCCGAACCTCGACGAAGACCCCAAGACACCGCCAGTACTCGATCCCGCGACTACCGAACAACCCAACCCTACTACCGACCCTCGGACGTATACCGACCCTCGGAAAACCGACGCAATCAAGATCGCTCTCAAGAACCAACTAAGCGCCCTTTCCGACAGACCGACGCCCAGCAGTTACAGAACGCGATCCGAAATCTGGACCTCGTCGACTAAAATAGGCCGTCCCAACCCGATACGATTCGAATCAAGAGACCAGGATACGATTACGAGCCTCCGAACCAGCCGATCTCCTCAAGAAAAACATCAAAGCACACAAAACAGAACGACCTGACCTCGCGAACCCGAGCAGCAAGAAGGCTCCAACCATCAACGACCGAAAGACAACAATCCAAAACCGAACCTAGGACCCAGAGTGAACAAGCCAGGAGCACCGAACGAGAACGAACGATCCCGAATTCCCCGAGTATTACACGATCAACCCCTACGAACGAAATCAAAACCAATTTGAAAATCATACAAAAAAAAACATAGCAGAATGATGACCATGAGAAACGATAGCATCCACCTCTCCTTGAAAGATGACTTGGGATACGAACGAAGTTGGATCAAAACCGAAGACGAAACCTTGGGCTCGATGGCCGCAAGTTACGCCAAGGCTACCCGAACCAACGAAGCTGACTTCTTTCTCACGATACGAACAGTCCCCGTCAGCACCTACGAACAAATCCGACAACTACCTCTGATGAACGGGGACGTTTTGACCGTAGTCATGAACCCAGCCCGAGTAATCCCTTTCCAGAAACCCGAGTGGATTCGCCTCCTACTCCAGCTCAGCCCTATCGGACTGGAAGGAGAAATTTATCCTCACTACGATGGACCAGTCACAAGAAACGACGAAGTACGCCTACAAGTCTTGCTGACCGACCTCTGGCCCGGGATTCCAACCACTGCCGTACATCTACGATCCCGAAGCCAGCTGACCCTCGGCAACGTCAAACGAGCCTTCGAACTCGCTCTCGAAGGAACCTACCTTCAACATTACGAAGACGAACCAAATGACGATCTTCTACTCTCGACCTTCAATACCGGAACGATTCTGCTCCATTTCCGCCGAAGCCAGCTGAACGAACGACCTGATGCGCGATTAACTACCCACGAACTCTTCCTGGGCCCAGGAGTTGATGGGGACCGCGAACCGATATACCTGCAAGTCGACGTCGAATGGGAACGGCGAACGTTCTCCATGTGCGTAGGATCGGAAGTCAACGGAGATGACTTGCTCACTTGGCTCCGGCTTCACCTCGACCAAGCAGGAATGCCCTTGTACGCATACCATGGGCTACGGCTACTCAGGAACGTTCCCTTGAGCGGACACCGCCTTCGAAGAGGGCAGACGTACGAAATCTCGGTTGCAATGGGCATCGAACCGTCCTGGATCATCCAGCCCAGCACGAGAACGATACAACCCAACCAGACCAACAAACCAGTTCCCCCGGCCCATCGGAGCATCTCTCTTGACAGCGGGAACCAACGTTGCATCTTCGGGGACGTTTACATCGGCACTGGGCACGGAATCGTTCGAGGAAACATTGGGCAAGTCCCTGCCCAAAGCAACTCAGTTCGGCTACAACTGCGAGGACCGGTGACCGGATTTTGGACGCTCATCTTGTCCCCAAGAAGCCCTCTGTCTACGGTAACAAACTATCTGGAGTACACCTATGGTCGAACGTTCCGGTATCTGAAAAACGAAAAGGAAATCAACCCGAACTACCCCAGTCCACACCTTCGAGATGGAGACACACTTGACGCTGTCTCCTATCAACACTACCTCGAGGAAGACACCCCTGAGCGAACGAGCTTGGACCCCAATGCACTGAGGCTTATCCAGAAGGGAGCCCTTACTACCCTTCCGCCACCTCCGCCAGGGTACGTCAAGTTGAGGCTGGAGGGTGAAAAGATCGGAACCTGGACCGCAACCATCAAAACCACGGCCTCCTTCTCTCTCATCGCCAACCACCTGAATCAGGCGTATGGAGAAACCTTCCGGTTTGCCATCGATGGACAAAGAATCCTGGAACGAATGACGGTCTATCAGAACGATCTTGACAACATGGACGAGATTGACGTTCTGTCCGAACAAACCGGAGGAGGGCCGTCGGTGGACGACAATGAATTCGACCGCTATAGCGAGACCCGAGGAGAGCATGACCAAGCCCCGGTCAACCAGCAAGCCACGAGCCCAACCATCCTTTCCAGCCTATCACGACCACCCATGAGTGCAAGCCTCCAAGAAACGTCGCCCCAGCCAGCAGGGCGAAGGTACGGAATGGTTTCAACGAAAGGAACGATCGACGCAGTCGGAAAGTTCGAGGGACGAAACGCAAAAGCCTTTCTGCGCAAGTTCGAGGCTCTGGACATCTCGGACGAAGAACGTCTGAAATACTTGTCCTTCTACGTCGAGGATAAGGATCCCGACATCTTCAGCCTCATCGAGGCTCACTCCTCGTACATAGCGGGGAACTGGACGGCAGTACGGCACTTCATAATGACAGGGTTCGAAGGGCCCGAGATGGACAAATACACTGAGCACGTTCTCAGCGCCTTCGTCCTCCGAAATCGAACCATTGGAACGCTCACAGAACTCAACCACTACAGCTTGGCCTTCAAGGACATCGGAGACAAGCTCGTCCAACGAGGACAAATCGGGGCGAAGCAGCTGCTGCAATACTTTGTCCGAGGACTGCCGATTGAGCTGCTTAGCACGCTCCAGAACTCATCTCTGAGGGACGAGGACGCAACTTTCCAACACGTCCTAGAAGAGGTTCAACGCTGCTTCCAACCCGAGACGTTCTTCAAGAAGGCGACGCTCGAGATGCAACGAGAACGAGCTCAGATCGATCACCGAGCTCCAACACACGGGCCGGCCTTAAACTTATCTCAGCAAGGAACAACTTCCAAGAACTCGAGCTCCAACGAAGTGGTGCGTCAACTCGAGAAAATCAGCCTCAACTTTGCCCAGGCCATGGAGCGGTTTGGCCCTGCAGCTTTTCACCACCACGCATTGCCTCCTCAAGGACTCGTGGGCAACCAAAACGCCGCCCCACCCCCATTTCCAGGACCTGCCAGGGCCCAGCCATACGCCGGGTACAACACGACGCTTTCACCTCAGGGAAACGTCGGCAGCGCCCCGATGACTACCTGGAACGGCCCGACCAGCAACAATAACACCAGCTATCCGGCAACAGGACCCAATGCCCAACCCATCCAACGACCGCCATCCTGTGTATATTGCAACGACCCACAGCATGCTCGAGACCGATGCCCGATACTCTTCTCCCACATTCAACAAGGAATCGTGCGACTTATCAACAACTCGGTCTGCTGGAACGACGGAACCCGGATCGCAGCTCCGACCGGCCATCTTCAAGACCCGGTAATGGAACGATTGCGTCAACAAGGACCCCCTCCGACTCCTGCCAGCAAGGTGGATGCAATGCAGGCCAACTATCTCACGTTTGTGTTCCCCCCAGATGATACCGAAGACCGAGGGTGCCATACCCATTCGATCAACGTGGAGGCAGCAGAAAAACGATCGCCCGACAAAGATATCGACGACCGAAACGTTCGGCCTCGCCTCACAAGGAGCCATGCCGCCGGAGGACAAGGGCAGGGACCACAGGTACGATTCGATCTGCCTCCCACGCCGGCTACATCCAAACCAGCAACGCCTCAGGTCTCGCCAAGCTCAAGCCTGTCAGATCCTCCCGACTTGCCTGGACAATCCCCGAGAGTCCAGGATGAGATGGAGGACGAGGACCAGGAGGACATGATGCAAGACCCGAAGACACCGAAGCTCCCGAACCTGTGGAAACGAGCAAGACGAAGCAAGGTTACTCGGCTCTCCCAACCTCAAGATGTGGCCCAGAGTCTGATGAACGCACCAGTAACGCTCCCCTGGCAGACGATCGTCGGTCTATCCCCTAACGTACAGAAGGCCATTCTCGCCCAGCTACGCGGAGAGATGCTACCTTGGCCCGTCACTGGACGGCCGGTGCCTTGGGACACAAGCGAAGACACCCACCCGCAAACGGTCGCAGCCCACATATACAGCCAGCTAATGAACGCGATTCCCCCCCACAACCAGGAAGAAGTGACGGAACACCTCGTGCACCAAATCAACCACGCCACCATCCACGGGGAGGAAGATGGACCATCTTGGTACACTCGTGGACTACCGATGGGAACAGTTTACATCGGCAACCGGGGATACCGAGCCCTACTCGACTCCGGTTCCCAGATCAATGTGATGCGAAGCCGAATACAACAGGAGCACCGATTCCCACTCCGTTACGATGGACGACATGTCGTGGTCGGTGCCGGGCAGAACAAGAGCGTCCTCGACGGACTGGTCGAACATTGTCCCATCCGAATCGGTTCGGTCATGGCAACAGTACACTTCTTCGTTCAGGAGAAATGTGGATACGATATCTTGCTTGGAATGCCAGCCCTCAACGCCCTTCGAATCCGCATTGACTGTGTGTCAGGAAATGCTACGATGACGACCGATGACAACAAGATCGTGGAGTTACAGGTGGTCGACCCTGACGACCCTGCTCACACCGATACCCTTGAGGGTGCGGGACATTTACGAACGAAAGCTGAAGCTAACCACCTTCAGTTACAGGTCAATCAGCACAGGCTCGTTAGCTCTGGAGCATGGACCACGACTCCGATGACTCACCACATTAATACGAAGCGAAAAACCGTGGAGGATAAGATTCGACCCACCGCCGTGCCGTCCTCGAACTTCGTTCACCAAACTCTACGAACGATTCAATACGATCGCGATCCATACAGCACACCACTGACTGCTAACGTCCCTCCCTTCCGACCCACAGAAAAGCTGACCATTGAACGAATTAACAATCTCAGCTTTGGCCCCCCAGGATTCATCAACGACGAAGAACGCAACCTCCTACTCCATGTGATCACGCTCCGTCAAAAAGCAATTGCCTTCGACAAGAAGGACAAACGGTCCCTTAACCCGGCCTACACTGACCCCTTCGTCATCAACCTCTCGAAACACGAACCATGGACGGACCCATCCCCCCCATATCCGAGAGCAGATCGAGAAGCAGCAATCCGACTCCTCAGAGAACAACTTCGAGACGGCAACCTAGAGCCATCCACGAGCCCCTATGTCACTTCACATTTCTTCGTCAAGAAGAAGAATGGAGACCTCAGAATGATCATTGACATGCGGACGGCCAACCAATACACCGTCCGGGATGCCAACATCCCACCCTACCTACCTGATTACGTCGACGGCTTCGTGGGAAGAGTATGTTACGGCTTGGGCGACTTACTCTCCTTCTTCGACCAGCTACCCTTGGATCCCGGCTCTCGACTACTCACAGCCTTCAGGACTCCCCTCGGCCTGCTTCAGAAAACCGGACTACCACAGGGAGGAACAAACTCTCCGGCGGTGGCACAGCGGGTCAGCGACCACGTAGGAGGAGACGACGTGCCTGACAACATCGTCCCATTCATCGACGACTTCGGCATCAAGGGACCAAGAACACGATACGATGATCAAACGCTGCCCGACTCAACCATCAGGCGATGGGTTTTCGAATATGCCATCACGTTCGAACGATTCCTGTATCGAATCGAGCACGCCCACTTGACCGTCTCTGGAACGAAGCTGGTGGTGATTACGGATGAACTCGATATCACCGGGATCCGAGTCGGTTCGAGGGCAAGAGCGCCGGCCCGGACAAGGTTGACAAGCTCCAGGAATGGCCCAATCCCTGTCCCTCCCAATCATCGCTCCGAGGATTCCTCGGCATCGCGAATTTCCTTCGCCCATTCATCAAGGACATGGCCATCATTGACGAGCCTCTGCGAAAGCTCGTAGGACGAACGTTCAAATGGAACCCGGAAGCAACGGCAGCGGTAGAAAACGTCAAAACGGCGGCCGCGGCGCACCATTATCTAGGAGTGATCGATTACGAGTCGACCTCGTCCATCGTTGTCTCCGTGGACTCCTCCCAGATCGCAGTAGGGTACACGTTGCTTCAAGAACACCCCGCTCCTCGAGGACGAGTAGTGGTACTGTACGACTCCATCGCCATGACCGACCGAGGCACGATACAGCCAACCAAAACTCGAGCTGTGCGGAGTATACAAGGCCATCCGGAAGCTACGGTACCATCTGATCGGCACACGCTTCATCCTTGAGGTCGACGCCATGTCTCTCCGGCAGATGATCAACAAGCCCGACGTTGGTAACGCCACCATGATTCGGTGGATCGCTAACCTCAAGGAATACGACTTCACGATACGACACATCCCCGGCAAACATCACGTTATTCCCGACGGCCTCTCACGAACAAACTTCAACAACGCAGAGGAAGCGGAAGCGTGGCCGGAGGACGGACATGTGCGGTCAAACGAACACACCGTTCTCACGCAATCGATCGACACGAACAATGACGTCCCCGATTACAAGTTCGCGAAGGACAAGTACGTCCAACGCTTCGGAGGACTCGCACTATGGCTCTCCACCGGAGGGACCCATCCCGACCTTTCCAAACTGTCTCGACAGGAACGAAAGAGAATCCGCGGGCAGCTCAGCGGTTTCTTCATGGAACAAGGACGACTGTATCGCAGGAACCCAGAAAGGAGCCCGCAGCTCGTGATCGACAATCCAGACGACAAGGTCAAGGTCATGGCCTACGCACACGAGGAGCTAGGCCACCGCGGACGAGATGCGATGACGGCGCTGCTACTCGAACGTTTCTGGTGGGAATCCATTCGAGGTGACTGCGCCAAACACGCTCGGTCCTGCGCTACCTGCCAACGAAGAAGCCGAGAGACCGAGGTAGAGGCCCAGCGAAGCACGCCAATTCCCCGTCTCTTCGAAGACTTTGCCCTCGACATCGTAGACACCGGAACTGGTACGGGACTACGTCGATACCTTGTTATCGCACGAGACCTTCTCACGGGATGGGTCGAGGCCCGCGCCCTCCCGAACAAGCTTGCCTCCTCCGTCGCCAAGTTCATCGAGGACGACATCCTCGCACGCTACGGTCCCATGGTACGGCAAATCCTGACCGACAACGGCCCAGAGAACTCGGGAGAAACTGAGGCACTATTGCGACGCCTGGGTCTGCGACACGCGCGAATCACACCAAACCATCCTCAAGGGAATGCAATTGTGGAGCGAGGACACGCTCTAATCGTCGAAGGGCTGCTTAAGGCTTCCTACGATGACCGTGAACGATGCCATCTTTACCTGCCACACATCCTCCTGGCAGACCGCATCACCGCCCGACGAACGACCGGACGATCACCTTTCGAACTTGTCTTCGGATACAGCCCGCTCCTGCCCATCGATCACGACCTCACCTCGTTCCAGATCGTTGACTGGGCGCAGATTCACACCCGAGCGGACCTCCTGGGTGCCCGAGCCCGCCAACTTCGAAGACGGGACGAAGACCTTCAGACGGCCGCTGCACTATTACACCAAGCACGGGCGCAAGGACGGGATTATATGGACCGACGACAGGATCACAAACGGCGAGAACCTCTTGCTCCCGGCACGATGGTACTGATCAAGTCAACCTCCACCTTCATGGCCAAGGCTGAGGATCGCTGGAAGGGACCTTACGCGATCATCCGACAGACCCATTCTGGCTCGTACGAACTTCAAGAGCTCGATGGTACCCCACTCGAACGAAACTACGGCTCCGATCGCCTGCGCGAATACTTTCCAAGGCCTCGTGTGATCAACGAGGAACGTTTTTTCCTGGACGACGCAGTCGACGGAACGTTCAACACAACGCTTGGACCCCAGCCTACTCTCATCCATGAACCTCAAGCGATGATTAACGACTTGCCCGGGCCTAGGGAAACTGTCACGTTCGATGACCCGAACCCTGGCACGCTCCAAGAGCTTCCTGATCACCCCAGCTGCTACAACGGCGAAGAAACTGAACGCTCGATTGACTCCATCGCACAAACGAACATTCCAGAAAGCGTTCCGACGACTGAAAACGTTGGCCACCCGAACGACTTCTACTTTGCACGCCGCCATGCTGCCGACCTGCCCTCGACCTCGACCCCGACCTCTACCCGACCCTGGTCGACCACGGCTCGACCTCTTTAGTTGGGGTTGTTAAGGATCTTCCCGGAGTAGATCCCCGGAGCCCGGAATCCGGGGCGGCGCTCCGCTCAGCTCCGTCGGAGATCTGGCCAGCTCCGCGCTCCGCAAAATTTCTGGTGATCAGCTGGCGAGCACTCCGTGCTCCGTCGAAGTCGCAATTGCGCACAAGAATCTACTCCGTGCTCCGTATGTTTTTCACAGGCGGACTCCGTGCTCCGCAAAATAGCTCCGCGGACTCCGGGGTACTCCGGGGTGTCATGAAATGAGTCCAACATGTGCTCAGGAGAAGGTCAAATCTTATCGAAACAGTTCAATTGCAGCTTTAGAAGTCTACATCATTCCTTTCCAAGGGTTTAGTGCCCCAAAAAAGCTGAAATACACAGTATTTCGACCTGATTCGGCCGTGCAATCCTTCAAAAACCGGTCACGTGACTCAGTTTCGGCCATCACGTGACCCACTTTGCCATCCCCGGAGTCCGTCGGACTCCGGGGTCTGCTCCGTACTCCGGGACTTTTTTGACAATTCAAGCAAACTCACTCCGTGCTCCGGGGCGTTGCAGTCATACCTTCGCGGAGTAGCTCCGCAAATCTAAAGCTAGTAAAACACGCTCAAATCTCGCTCCGTGCTCCGTACCCGTGCAGAGCGTCCCCCGGAGTCCGCGGAGCTCCGGGGAATGCTACTCCGGGGCCTACTCCGGGAAGATCCTTAGGGGTTGTGGTAGCCGCTCAGACCCCCTCGCGGCTAGGTCACTCCAGTCTCATCTCTCCCGGATAAAACAGCCAGCCACGCTACCCATCCCGATCAAAGAACATCTCATTATTCCTGAACCCTGCTTCATGCATTCACCCAAAGCCTGCTCCACATCTCCGTTCCCTCACGCAGCTCCATCATCTCCCATCCTCTCCTTCCAACATGACCCTTCTTTCCACCCCACCACAGCTATCCCACATGCGGACACCGACCAGCCTTCGCAATGGCTCAGCAAGGCTCTCCGGATGCGGCGTCCGACGGCCGAAGGCCAACACCCACACTCGTCGTCACACTCACCCTCTCCCGCTCGCCAACCCCGTCCCCGAGCCCTGACGAGCCTCCGCTTGCACAGCAACGAGCCAAGGTCGACGAGACCTTCCGCATTGAGAAGCAGTCCACACCGAACCCAAACACACTCCCAGCACCCAAGTCAGCACCCCCCATCGAGAAGCCGTCCACACCCCCGGCATCCAAGTCAGCACCCCCCATCGAGAAGCCGTCCACACCCCCGGCATCCAAGTCAGCACTCCCCATCGATAAGCAGTCCACACCCCCGGCACCCAAGTCGGCGTCTCCCACCAAGCCGCGGCCCTCTCCCACCATGAAGACGCGGTCCTCAACCTCGTCACTCCCTAAGAGGCGAAGGTCTTGAGCAACGTCCAAGACCGACAACACATCCTTCTCTTGCTCAAAACTCTAAGACCGTCAACGCATCATCCTCTTTCTCAAAACTCCAAGACAAGTCAACACATCCTTCTCTTGCTCGAGGCCCCAAAGACCGTCAACACATTCTCTCCTGCTCGACACTCCAAGACCGTCAACACATCCTCTCCAGCTCGATCCCCAAGACCGTCAACCTCCTCTCCAGCTCGATCCCCAAGACCGTCAACCTCCTCTGCTCGATCGCCCAAGACCATCATCCTCCTCTGTTCGACCGCATCGAGGCCACCCTCTCCAGCTCAACCACCCCCATCATCCTCCTCTGCTCGATCTCCCAAGGCCATCATCCTCCCCTGTTCAATCGCCCAAGACCACCATCCTCCTCTGTTCGATCGCACCGAGGCCACCCTCCATCCTGCTCAATCACCCACACACACCCTCGCCCCATAGCTACCAATCCTGTCCTTCCCTAGCTATAAAAGCCCTGTCTCTCTCCTCACTCTCAGAAGAAATCCAGACCTTGTTCTCCCAGAATCTCTCTCTCGTTTGAATTACCTGACTCCTGACTCTACAAAGCCCCTCTCAACTCTACCCTTCTTTTACCTACTCATACGACCCTCACCCTCTTCAATCGCCTCGCAAGTCTCATCCCTCCTGCTTGGCCCTTCTCCGACTGGTCGAGCCCACCTCTTCCGGCCCGAGCGAACCGCACAGACCCGCACTAAGCGAGACCCCATCGGCCTTTCGGTCAACCACACGGATGAGCAAGGCTCGGCAACTATCTTCACTATGTAACTATGATAACTATATAGTTATAACTAATAGTGATAACTTGACTATACTTTGGGCGGCGAAGCCGCCTAGAAAAAATAGTAGCTATAACTTTTTCAGATCGGCGCGGAGTAACTAATAGTTGAAATAGTTATGCAAAATCGCACTTGGCTGATATAGCCGCTATATAGTCACTATGTAGTAGCTCCAGCTACTCCTAGTCACATATAGTCGCTATTTCAGCTACTCATAGCCACATATAGTGACTATTTCACCCAAATGTAACTTTTTGTGTTGGACAGGGGCTGGCTGAGACAGCTGCTGGATAGTTACTATATGGTAGTTCCAGTCACTTATTGCCACATATAGTGACTATGTCGATCTCACTTTGTGCTGAACGCCTGAACCAGCCACAGGTAGCTACTGGAAGTGACTATAGTGACTATTTCAGCGAAAAGCCAACGAAAATTGTGCATGGCTGAAATAGTAACTATTAGTTTTTATAGTAGCTATATCTCACTTGACTATACTATTTCCCGCCGAGGTGACCACTCACTATAACTTGACTATACTATTTCGCAGAAAAGTGGTAACTCTAGTAGCTTGCCGAGCCTTGCGGATGAGCGATGCTGAGCCGGCGATGAGCGGGAGCCGGGAAGCGGTCAGAGTGAGGCAAGTCGGATGAGTGAGTGAGGCGGGAGGTTCTGCGACAGATTTGGGTCGGACCACTGGAGACGACGCTGGGGAAGCGGAGGAATCTTTACGGCCATACGGAGTTATGTAAGACTTGCCAAGCCACACGACTCACGAGCCCCACGTGGGTCCTGCGGATTTAGATTAGATACTCTCGACTGCACAATGTTTCGGACACCGATTTGAAGTCGCGGATCGTTTTCAGCCTGAATTTATGAAAAGAGCGTGGCGCTGTTTTAGTGATCAAAATTGTTGTCCCACACCACGTTGAACAACAGCAGTCAGTCAAGGCCAAGTGCGTTCGCAGACCATCTCGACTAAGCAGATACCGTCCCCTCAAGCACTTATTGCGCTTACTGCTCACTGCTCAGCCTGCTGGAGCATTGTTGAAAGGGATTTACGATGGGTCAAGAGCGTGATGGGTGGTGGCGGAGAAGTGGGACGTGCCTGTAGTTTCGTAAACGACGTCTCAAAAGAAACTTGGAGTCTCCTGAGTCTATACCATCCTGATGCTGTTTTAATACCGTCCTGGTCCCATTCTCCCAACTCATTCGAACTCCTTCATCCTTCATATCACCTCCCTTCCGCTGTCTCTCTTCAGTGTCCATCAAACGTTATCATAGCAGAGATACCAGGGTTAGAACTACAAAAGGACTGAGCTCTCTTGGATTGCACTTGGTATGGATCTGCTGCGACGTGGACGGAAGCATCGGTGGTTCTTGTACGCGTCGCTCATACGTGAGATGTGAGACCCCAGCCTGTCATGAGACCGTCCTTGCGGAGGCGTCGCAGGGCCTCGGATGATCATCGTGAGGTCTGCCAAAAATGATCATACGAATTCAAAATCTCTGCGAATGAAATCCGCCATCAAAAAATGAGGGTGTCCGAAACATTGTGCAGTCGAGAGTAGCGAGCCAAAATTTTGAAAAGTGCTCCGTTTCTGGTCTTTTTTAGCAAGCCACAGAAATGAACTCTTCCTTCGCGCTGATCCCGAGATAATTTCCAAGTCGCTTGCCACAAGTCGCTTGCCATCCAACACCATAAGGAGAACTCACGATGCATTTGATGTACTCCATTGACGAGGTGAGTGTCTTCTTACTGCCTGCCACGCCTAGCCTCTTCTCAGCGCTTGATGGCTGAAGAATCGGCTGCTCTTCTTCCCCAAACAGGCGGGCAACCGGACCTACACCCTCAAGAAGAAGACCGGAGAGGGCAAGATCACGAAGTCGGCACACCCTGGTACGTCTCTCTTGCGCCTCCCTTCCCTCCCAGTCACCCTCCGAGCAAAGGCCTCACATCATTTTGAGTACCATTACAGCCCGCTTCTCGCCCGATGACAAGTTTTCTCGGCACCGCGTAACGATCAAGCGGAGGTTTGGCGTGCTGATGACCCAGCAACCGGCCAAGCCGCTGTGAAGACGGATTTCTCTTCAGAGCCGCTTTTGTCTTCCCTTTCGTCCGGCCCGCGCTCGCAAGGTCGTTCTTGGACCTCGGTCTTCGCCACATCCTCGGGACACAGCACCTATGCAGCCATGCCAGCATTTTCGAGCCTTCTTTCTTCGCATTCTTTCCTGTACAACCATGCTCACCCCTCGCAAGGTCCCCTTCTCGTCTGCTTTTTACTGCTCGAAGCCAGGATCCCGCCACTGGAGGCAGTGGTACGCTATATGCGTTATTGTTGAATTCCTGTGTGGGAACGAAGTGATTGACTGAAAACATCTCAAGTTGGGGCAGAAAGGAGATGGTACTGACAATACTTAGCGTCTTCCCTTTCCCAGAGCTGCAGGAGCGTCTTCTACTGTATCTGTCCTCTTTCCTCTCTCAGAGCATTTCATCTCGTTCCTTCAATTCCTCAAGTCCCGTCTGCACTCTCACGCCAAGACACCAGCAAACGACGAGAGCAAAGCACGCGATCTCTCCCACACCAACTCTTCCATTCGCATTTTTCGGTCGATCGCGGTCTGTTGGTCTCGGCGGAGGCGAGGGCGATGGATGTGATTGGAGAGGGGGATGGCTTTTTCGCCAATTGCGGTCGAATTCGTCAAGATGTTCTCCTTCGGCAAGAATGTCGGTCAACATCAGCCTCAAGCGGAGGGAGAACAACAGCAAGGTCAGAGCTCGATGACGAACGCGAGGTCCGTACGGATTCCGGACTCGTCTTCCGGAGGCGCGGCTGTATGCGGAGCGAGTACTGGGTGCGGGGGCGAAGGGTGCGCTGAGTGTGAGTGATGCGATGATGGAGATGGAAGGCGTGTGGTTTGAGAAGTAGTGGGGATGAGGACGGAAAGGAGGAGCAGGAGGAGGAGGATGTTGAGGTGGCGATGGAAGTCGAGGGGGAGGAAATGGAGGAGGAAGTGGGCCGGCTGGGAGATGAGGCAGTACCGACTCCCACATCCATGCCAGGAATGCTGGCCCTGTACCCGGACTTGGCCAGCTCTCAGCTTCAGCTTCAGCCACCGCCTCCTCCGCCTCGGACCCGACTCAACCGCGGAAGATGAGGAAGTACGACTCCAAGAAGAGGAAGGAGCAGACGGGGGACACCCAGGGACCGGCGAGACCGACGGTGGGGCTGGGTGAGCTGGAGAGGGAGCTGGAGGGCGTCTTCGGTCGAGGCGAGACGGAGGATTGTGAAGGCGCTGAGGGTGTGAAGCTGTCGTCCATCCTACTTGCGATTCGAATCCAGATGTCCATTCATTCATTCGCACTTGCTGGCTGCCTTGCCTGACTTAGAGAGTCTGAGTGCATGGCTTCTGCTTCGATGGCTGTGCTTCACCGCTTCTTGTCTCGTGCTTCCCGTCTTGCCTCTGCACACGACCACCACCTGTTCAAGAGACAGACAGAGCACTGACTGATCTTCCCTGCCGCGCTCACTCCTCCGCACTTGACCCCCCCAGCGCCGAGCTCGACACGGCAGTCAGCAAGATGGCCGCATCCCGTTCGTCGCCCTCGCCCTCGCCCTCGCCCTCGCCCTCGCCCTCGCCCTCGCCCTCGCCCTCGCCCTCGCCCTCGGCAGCGGCCAACGCAGGCATGAGCGCGAGCAACAGCAGCACAGGCCAAGCTCAAGCTCAAGCCCAGGCCACGAGCACGGCAGCACCACCGCTCGCCGTCCTCCGCGTCCAGATCCTCGCCGCGCGCAACCTGGCCGCCATGGACAGGAACGGCCTCGCAGACCCCTTCGTCACCGTCTCCTTCCTCGGCGGCGCACTCCCTCCCCCACCCGCAAACAGCCAGGCCAGTGCCAAACAGGCGGCAGTAGTCAGCTACAGCAGCCAGCGACGCGCCACCTCCGTCGTTAACAAGTCGCTCAACCCGGCCTGGTCTCCCGCCGAGGCTACCTTCGATCTGCCCATACTGCCTGAATGGCTCGGACTCGACGACAGCAACAGCGGGGCAGCTGCAAGTGCGACACCGGCTACAGCGGCGGCGGCACGTCAGCGCAATCGCAGCGCGCGCTTGGCCTCCGCTGCTTTTGCGCCGCTTCGTCTCACCGCAAAGGGAGCAGCAGCAGGTGCGCGCGCCGTCCGATCGAGGACCCCCCGACCCATCATCATTGGGCCGAACAACTTCCGTCGGAAGCGCAACAACAATAACAAGCAGCAACAACAACAAGAACAACAACAGCAGCAACAACAGGAATTGGAAAAGGACGGAGGCCAGCTCGAACTTGTCCCTTCCCGTGGCTCCATCGCCCTTGCTCGCTCCCCCGCTGCCGCTCTCAAGGCCGGCATCGTATCCGGAATCGAGCTTGTCGTCTGGGACAAGGACAAATACACCAAGAACGACTACATGGGCGAAGTCTCTGTGCCCGTCGAAGCATGGGCGCCCGCACTCGCAGTTTCGCGTCTCCTCGGCTCTGGCTTCTCTCCATCCAGCTCCGGCTCTGACGCCAGCCGTCCTGCGTCCGAGTCGATCGCATGGGCAGACGCACAGCCGTTCTGGACACCTCTTCGTTCGACCCGCTTGAACACCAAGAAGAAAGTCACAGGCGAGCTGCAGCTCAAGATTGGTCTTGTTGCCGTGCCCAACGCGTCCGTCGAGCGTGAACCCTCCGCGTCGGAGACGATCGCTTTGCCCACACTCGCAGATGTCTACCAGGCCCTCCTGCTCGCCCGCCTTGAGACGGACAATGCGTCGGTACGCGCCGTGCCTGCTGATCAGAGCGTCGGCACTGCGCCCGCTTCTGACCCCTTCGTCGATGACGGTCTCAGCTCGGGCGAGGACACCGACGACGAACTCGAAGAGCTGGAGAGCGAAGACGATGAGGATGAAGAAGAAGACAGCGACGATGAAGATGACGACGAGGACGAGGACAGTGGGAGCGACAGTGGGTCCGAGGAGAGTTACTACGAGACCGAGAACGAGGGCGAAGCGGGAGCTGCTAATGAAGCAGAGGACGACTTCTACCGCACCCTCGGCGTCGTCCCTTCCCCACGAACAGGATCCGAAGCGAAAGAAGCGGCTGCGATGAACCAGGCTGCGATTCTCCCGTCCGCGAAAATCCCACCGACGGCGGCCGAGCCCGGTCCACTTGCTGCCTCTCCTTCCACTACCACCACTACCTCCTCGTCGACATCAAGCACCGCAAACTTGCCCGTCCCTGCAACCGGGACCGGAACAGCCTCACGCCCGACTATGACACGTCCCGAGAGCAAGAGTCGGCTCAGTTTCCGCTTCTTGGCAAGGCCGAAGATGAGCAGTTCAAGCTCGTCCAGCTCCGTCTCGGGCTCCACCTCGACCGCGACCGGCTTGAACTCTTCGGACTCGGGTGCGACTGGGGATTTGTCCGGTCTGGCGGTACCCCCGCCACCGAGTGCGCCGCGGAGACGGATACGGCGGATTCGGAAGAAGAATCGCGTGGCAGCGGCGGAGGGGGAGGACGGCAAGACAACGCGCAGCAAGAAGGCGGGCGGTAAGGCCAAATTGAAGAAGAAGAAGTCGAAGACGGGTGCGGGTGGAAGGGCGGGACGGATCAGGGGGAAGATGCAGCGCGAGTACTCGTTCAAGGCCGAGGCTGGGCTGGACATTATTGGGATTGTGATGTTGGAGGTGAAGGAGGCGCGGAATTTGCCGAGGTGGAAGGGTAGTGAGTATCTCTCTTTCCAACGATTCAAGCGTCGCATGCGTTTTTGCTAACGTTGCTCTCGTGGTGTCTCAAAGTGATCGGTGGCTTCGACATGGATCCGTTCGCGGTCATCTCCTTTGGGCAGAAGATATACCGCACGCGCGTCTGTCGGCATACGCTCAACCCCGTCTGGGACGAAAAGCTGCTGTTCCATGTACGCAGGTATGAGGACAAGTTTCAGATTAAGGCTGCTGTGAGTGCTTTGGATATGATGATAGAGGGAGAGAGATCAATAGCGAAGGACTACAGGCAGGAAATGCGTGAGGCTGATTTCGTTTTCAATTCGAACAGATATACGACTGGGATCGGATCAGTAGTCATGATTACTGTGGCGGCGCCTCGCTCAATGTGGCCGACCTTGTCGCCAAGGCGCCTACCCCGGACCCCGTCACGGGTCTGTACGCGTCCGACCTGGACTTCGACCAAGAGCTCGGCACGTTTGAGCTACCCCTTGAGGGCGTCCCTGATCGCGACGCGACCACGCCCGGTGCCGGTGGAGGGAACGGCCTGGCCCTCACCGCCGACACAATAATGAGCAAGCTCCACCTCGGCTCGAAGCCACCAGCGATTACGCTCCGCGCCAAGTTCCAGCCCTACGCTGCGCTCCGCCAACGATTCTGGCGCCAGCTCCTCAAGCAGTTCGACTCGGATGAGTCAGGCACGCTGAACTTTCTGGAGATTTCGAGCATGTTGGACAGTTTGGGCGCGACGTTGACGAGGGAGACGATTGTGGGCTGGTTTGAGGGTAGGGGGAAGGATGTGGATGGGGCGGGAGGGGGGCTTACTTTTGATGAGGCTATTGCGGCGCTTGAGGGCGAGATGCGCAAGCCGGAAAGAGAGAAGAAGAAAGTTGCTGCGCCTGCTCTGTCGATCTCCACGGGAGGTGGTGGTGGGGAGAGCGGAGCGCAAACGCCTGCGTTGTCTGATGCGCTGTCGTCGACTTCTGTCGGCGGGCTGGACGTGGAGGGTATCCAGGCACCATCGGCGGCGGATCGTGGAAAAGGGACGGATGACAAGCCGATCGTGGTGCCGAAGATGTCGATCGATCCTCCCACTCCGATCGATGGGTCGTATGCTCCCAAGCTCGGGTCCGGCGCTGAGCCGAAGAAGACAGCCACGGGTACAGGTACGGACCCTGTCATCGGAGGCCACGGGCGCAAACTCGAGCGCGGCGACTCGAACATGTCCGCCTCGTCCGTCATGAGTGGCGGATTCACCGGCTCGAGCGAGGGCGAGAACGAGGAGGTGCGGGAGCGGGTAATCACCTTGAAGGAGTGCCCTCTGTGTCACCGACCCCGTCTTTCGAACAAGGCCGATGGAGATGTGATTACCCACCTGGCCGTGTGCGCCTCGCAGGACTGGCACCGCGTCGACAGTCTGATGGTCTCCAACTTCGTGACGGCGTCCCAGGCCCATCGGAAGTGGTTCACCAAGATCGTAAAGAAGATCTCGCACGGCTCATACCAGCTCGGCGCGAACTCGGCCAACATCCTCACCATCGACCGCCGCACGGGTGAGATCTGCGAGGAGAAGATGCAGGCGTATGTCAGGCTGGGCATCCGTTTACTCTACCAGGGCGGGAACCGGAGTCGGATGGAGGGAACAAGGATCAAGAAGATGTTGGCTGCGATGTCGGTCAAGCAGGGGATCAAGTACGATTCGCCGCTGTCGAAAGCGGAGATTCCTGCGTTCATCGCGTTCCACAACTTGGACGTGAGCGAGGTACGGGAGCCGCTCGACTCGTTCACGACGTTCAACGAGTTCTTCTACCGGAGGCTCAAAGCTGACGCTCGGCCGTTGGACTCGCCGCAGGATCCGGGAGTGCTCGTCAGTGCGGCTGACTGTCGGCTGATGGCCTTTGACAGCGTGGGTGCGGCCACCTCGATCTGGGTCAAAGGTCGGGATTTCACGATTGAGAGGCTGTTGGGGGAGGAGTTTAAGGGGGTTGCGAATGAGTATGCGGAGGGTGGTGGGTTCTGCATCTTTAGGCTTGCGCCTCAGGAGTGAGTTTCTTCTTCTTCTTCTTTTGGGTGGTCTGGCGACGAGAAGGGGACAGAGATCGTCGCTGACTTATTATTTCTTGCTTGGACACAGCTATCATCGATTCCATTGTCCTGCGGACGCCACCGTTGGTCGGATCAGCAAGATCGAAGGTCAATACTACACTGTGAGTGGCGGAAGGTCTGCAGAGAAATGAAGCTGATGTATTGCCGAGAGTGAGCAAGACAGAGGCTTACGGTCCTTCCCCCTAACACAGGTCAACCCGATGGCCATCAGGTCCTCGATAGACGTCTACGGGGAAAACGTGCGGGAGGTGGTCGAATTCCACTCGCCCCAATTCGGCACCTTCTTCATGGTCTGCATCGGCGCCATGATGGTCGGCTCCATCGGGCTCGAGATCAAGACGGGCGACGTGGTCAAGCGGGGCGACCCTTTCGGTTGGTTCGCGTTTGGGGGCAGTACGCTCTGCATGGTGTTGCCGCCGGGCAGCTGTGCGTTTGACCAGGATCTGTTGGAGAATTCGAAGAGGGCTTTGGAGACGCTTGTGCGGGTGGGTATGAGGTTGGGTCGGGCGACGGGCAGTGCTGCTGCTGCTGGTCTGCAGACGGAGGGAGGAGGGACGGAGTGAGGTGTTGTGTCTCGCTACTCGCCCACCTGGCACCTTGTGGACGGATGGTTTTTTGTTTGCTCCACCGCCGGCTAAGCCCTACCCTTGTACTAGAGTTGTGCCTTCTAGTCTTGGGACAGCCTGGCAGAAGACCTGGAGAATCCTTGAAATTTAGACCCCCTCCAACCCTTTGTGCTGACACTCTTGTGAAAGTCTGCAAGCATAACAGACTTTCCACAGTCTGACTGAGGAAGAGTTGAGCAAGAGTAGGTAGGCATAGGGTTGAGCAATACTGGCTACACAGCTTGGGCAAGAGGTATGCAGAACATCTTCTAGCGAAGAGGTCTCGGGGACGGAAACAAGCCCCAAACAGGAACCAGCGTGAAGAAAAATGATACATTCTGTGATTACATTGCAGTTCTGACCAGGTGTGCCGTGTGATATCTAATCCTCCTACTCCTCGTCTGTCTCCTCCTCCGCTGATGCAAACTCGTCAACATCTTGATCATCGCGTCTGGCTCGTTTCCTGCTCGCTGTGTTCCCCTTCTTTCGCCCAGAAGGCATCGTCTTCATCGCTTCCTCCACAATTTCATCCAGCTCGGGGGTTTCCATCGATGTAATGACTGCGGAGAGATGCGCCTGTTCCACTGCTGGCGATCTGTGAAGGAACTCGTTCAGCACGTATCTTTGGACAGCCGCCCTCGATCCCGAATGCTGCATGGCCGGCAGCAGAATGTCGGACTCTTGACGTTCTACACGCATCCTGCCGGCCGTGGCATTGACCTTGCACTTGCAGCCGATGCAGTTGTGCTGCACATTCAGCAGCTGAACGATCCTCTTGCCTTCAAATACGGAACTCGTGCCGGAGCTGGAAATTTCCACGCAGCCGTAGCTGGTGCGACGTTTGATCGAGAACAGCTTGACCCGGACCAGGACCGCGCCGCCGGCTATGGCGGACCAGATACTTTGGATTTGGGCGACTGTAAACTGAGAAAAATGAATACAAGGGGGTCAGAGCATGAGCACATCCCATTTGCGTCGATAGTCTATTGCACTCACTGGATATGTGTCTCGTCTTGGTCCCTGGCTTTCCTGATCGATACTGACAGTCTGACAAAATTGTCCACTTTGCACTGATCCTTTGCTTGAGAAATCACGGACTTGCAGCTGTAGAACTCCGCGTTGTCATCATGGGCAGGCAATTGTGCTCCTTCGGTCTTGAGATCGAATCCAGCCGCGACGGGATCACAGAGCTTGATCCTTGGGCTCGACAGGCGCTCCACCGACTCTGTCGAAAGGGAACACATCAGATGACTCTTGTGTTCATAGCAGATCGCAGTTATGAATGATACTCACCAGGCTGCATCTCCTCCTCTTCACCAGTAATCCATCTTGTTTTGATGACCTTCAAGCTCCGGTCTTGAATGAGGTTGGACAGCAATGGACCCGGTCTCTGGATCTTCCCGTTCGTTCGATCTTCCAACGCACCGTTCGATGACCAATGCATTGTCATCTCCTGTCCTTCCATACGCCGCGCGACGTCCTTTTGAGGGAGCACTACGATTCGTGTGACAGGCTGCTTGCCGCTGTACTGCGTTGTGTGATTCGTAGCGTTCTGTCGCTACATTATTTTTGAGCGGACCAAACAGTCGCACTTGCGTCGCAACATGCGCAAGCATGTGCAGCTTGAGTTTGAAGGTCAGATCTTGAGGCTGCAGAGTTGCCCACGCCAGCCAAAGGGATCGAATTGCGCTTTGGAGATCTTCCTTCATTGGGACAGGGAATAAAACTGCGTGAGTAGAGTTGCAGTTGGCAATATCAGTAGCACGTGGCGACCTACCTGATATATATCAATCGATGGAATATATTCGACGTAAAGAAGGCGACTAAGACGAGCGTAGCTGATCCATGCCTCCAGCAAGGTTTCTGGCGCCATCTCGTCCTCTATGAGAGGAGCGAGAGCAAAGGGCATTAACTGAGCGAGCACCTTTACCTGCTTGCCGTTCAGCGTGTTCAGCTTTCGCATCATGGTTGCAGCTGGATATGCGGCTGAGCCTGTGATCGCTGTGGTCGAAACGCCCTCCAGTCGAACCCTGAGATGATCCTTTGCTGCATGAGTGAGGAGTTTGTCGGTCAACTTGGCGAGATACTTCCCCGCTCCCAGTGACGCGACATGAAGAATATCGACGGGAGTGTGCTGGAGACCGCCGAAGTCGATGATGCGGTGAAGGGGAGAATGCCAGGTATCGACCATGAGCGACGCACGCAGCGGCGCCAACCTGTTCTGGATCTCTTGAGGGGACAGTGCATTTCGAGGAGCACGAGCACCAGAAGCTCTCGGAACCTTGCCTCGCAGCTTGTCATTGGTCTCGAGGAGGATCGTGCAGGCGTCTGTGGTAGAGACGTCCTTGATGCCCGACGTCGTCCACTCCGTCAGCAGCTCCTGTGTCTTGTCGTCTTGCGCCAGGTCCAGTTGCTTTTCCAACTTCCGAACGATCTCATCCGAGGTTCGAAGTGGTCCTTCCTGTAGTGACGGAGGCATCAGATCGAAGCATGAACGGCAATGAAAGAACGTGATCACTCACCTTCATAGCAGAGAGGACTCCATCCGCAGAGTATTTGAAGCTTCTCGTCCCCCCCCCCCCAGTCACAAATGCGGCAAGGAAGGTTACCCTGGACTCCGATGGACGAGCTGAGCTGATTGAGCATCACGGTGTCTCCGAGAACCGCAAGCACCCAGGGACGGATCAAAACGGTGTCATTCTCGCGCTCGTCCCACACAAAGAATGGTTCGCCATGAAACGTGCTATCGATACAAGTCAATTGATGTCAGCGCAATATTTAGATCGTCTGTGTGGCAATACGCAAGCATGATAGAAGACTCACTTGACTTCCTTGACGAAAGCATCAAACAGCTCCTCTGGCGTAGCAGAAGCTGACGTCGAAAAGAAACGGACACTGCTGCTTCGCCGATCCAGATCCACTCGATCCAGAAAGGCGTTTGAGTACAAGACGGAGGTGTGAGAGTAATTTCCCACCCCAAGCGTCCCCCTCCAATCGTCCTCCCATACCAGCAGCGGAACGCTGTAGGTCTTCTTGCCTTTCGCGCACGTTCGTAGTTTGTGATGCTGGCTCATTTTCTGGCCGTTCTCGTCGACTGTGTTACAAACAATCATCGTTGAGATCAATGAATCTGAGAAAACAGTGTCTTCTCCTGCTTCTCTTCACATACTCACAGAGAGTCAAGTCTTTCAGATTCGCTGCAAGAAGGGAGCCTCGAGTGACCTCCGACAATACGAAATCGATGCTTTCATTTGCATCTACCACCGCATGCATCGGTTGTCCGTTAACGGAAGGCCGAATGCGCACACTGGGCCCTCGACCTTTGACAACATCGTTGGCATCCGTGTACCACAGACGGGGCACAGTCGCTCGATCATTCGTGAGGGCCAATGGTTCATCGAGATACGCATGAGTGCCGTCAAGAAGGGTGACCATCGGCTGTCGTGATGGTGACTCTGCCATGGTATCCCCATCGCGTAGTTCCTTCTTGTAGTCTGCTTTTCGCGGATAAAAGTGCATCTGGTTGCGTATGCGGAGGTTGCCAAAGTCCTGAGGAAAGAAGGGTGTAAAAAGAGCGCGTGAGTAAACTTGTAGTACATCACCGCAATACTGCTTTACTTGAAGTGTAGTACCGACCCTTGCAATGCCACTTGAGATGCTGTTGTAGAAGAGCATATTCCCCGCGGAGCCTTTGAACTCTACCGAGTCCGCAGAGGGATTGCTGCGCCGTATAGATTCTGTTGCGCTTCGAAATGCTGAGTATGTCGGAATCTCGTATCTTTGGACAGCTCTCGCAAAAGCCAAGACGCCCTCCGTAATGGTGCGGCTGAGGGGAGACCTTGGACAGAAAACAAGAAGGGAAAGCAGGTATGTCTACGAACAGAACTTCAGCATCAAGAAGCATGTCGTAACTACTGACACATCATTCATCACCCACCCTCGATCCGGCCAGGGCCAAAAATCGCCATCGTCGTCGATGCGATTGGCATTGGCCATTTGTCCTTCCAACTCGGCAATCATCCTCCGCTCCTCCTCCGTCTGCGCGCCGAGGTCCCACAGTGCTTCATTGCGGTCTCCCATGGCGTCCCATCCGCGATCGAACTGCGATCTTGCCATTGGATAGGCGCGAACAGGGGGAGGCTCTTCGTCGAACGGATCAGCATCATCGTCGTAGACCGGCAGAGGAGCAGGAGAGGGTCCGCGTTCCCGACGCGCCTCCTCTGCAGCGGATCGTCGTGCCTGGTGGTGCTCAGCTCCTGGAGCGAACGAGAACGATTGCGGGTATGGACAGCTGTTGCACGATGCTGCTCGACCTTCCTGTTCGGATAGACCGGAGCAAGCGGACACACGAGGCAACGTATGTTCTCCCCGTCGATGGCCTCGAAGTCTGTATGCACAGCAGAACTGGTGAGTAAGAGCTGTAGCCTGGAGAGGAGAATGCGCGCGATCACTCACCTTCTTGGAGATCAACTTTCGTTCGTGGTCGCACCATCTCGGTCTGCTTTTCCAACTTGCCGTTGCGGACAACCTGGGTGTGGTGAAGGTGCGAGCAGGTGGTGAAGGTGAGCAGGTGGGCTCGCAGCATAGATTTAACTTAGAGTTCTTTTTGGATTCCTCAAGCTCACCACCACCACAGAAGCCCAACACGAACACGCAACACGAACACGCAACACGCAACGCGACACGCGGCACGCGACAAGCTCCCCTTCTCACCTCTGATCTCCTTGACCCCAACTGCGCCTTGACCCCGACACCCCGACTGCGCCTTGACCAGAAACAAAGATGCCGGCAGTGCGAGCTTCGAACGCAACCACCGCCACTCGTTCCAGCTCCTTCCAGGCCGCAGGGAGAGGCGGTGGCAGTTCTGGACGTGGAAGAGGGAGAGGAGGCCGTGAGCGAAATCGAGTTCGCGAAAGAGACGGCGCAGCAGCAACAGGACGTGACCCTCAGGACGAACCTCTGAACGAAGAAGAGATCAATGCAGTCCACGCCAGCATTCTGATCTGGCACAGACGACTCCAGATGGATGCGGCGTCAACTCGACTTGCCGTGCTTTCTCTTCAAGCTCAAGGTGCTGCTGGTGACATGGTGAGCATCGATTATCATCCCTATTCCCTTACCAGTTCTCACTTCAGTCTTCACCAGTCTCGAAGCTAGTCAACGTATATGCGTTATTGCTTCACTGACCATTGCCCTTCGTTGCGTTGCAGGATATTGCTGAGATTGATGTCATCACAACGATGGAGCGATACTGCATGATGGGGCAGAATAATCGCATCTTGGCCCACTTCGAAGGCAAAGGAGAGACGCCTGGCGTTGTCAAAGACATCTCCAGTATCGAAGGAAAACTTCCTACGATTCTTCCGAGGCTCGTTCCCTCGAACGTGGTTGAAGACGGCGGCAAGGTAGGCCAGCTTCGTTCCGCTTGACCCTGATCATCATTCTTTCTTCCTTCTCTCTGTCTCCCTTCTTCTTCAATCTGCCGCGTCCTTGTACCCATCATTTCAGCAGAGTACAGACTCATCATCTGGCTTTTGTTCTTGCTTGCGTTTTCCATCTCCTTTCCTCCACAGGCTTTTCTGCGCAGTATTGCGCAGCAGGCATTTCTCTGCGTGTCGGTTCCGGCGTACGATGCCAGCAACCATTACATCTCCGACACTGCTTTGGTGAGTAACGCCGCTGTATGCTGCTTCTGAAGTATCAGTGGCTCGCATTCATGAGCATTTGCTTTCGCAGGCATACGCCAAACACAAGCCAGAGGAGCTCGGAACGAACGGCAAGCACCTGCTCAGTCCCACCAACAAGAAAGGAAAGCAGAACGTCCTCGTCATCATCCAAGAGAAGATCAACTCAATGCGGTTCGACATTCGCAAGCTGGTCAGTAGATAGTCTGGATGCTTCTATTCTGCTTGCATTCATGCTGACAATTTTCGTCCAGGTGCACGAATCCATCGAAGCCGAGAAGAATCTGAAGGAACTGGTCGAAGATGTGCAGGCTAGCTGCCCTGAGATGGAGGTAACGTGGGAGTTTACGGAGTATGTCGCGTTGTGGGTGAGTGTCTTCCACTGTCCACTGTCCAGAGTCCGGTCATCATGAATCAGAATCACTGCATAAGCTGACTAAATGCTCCCTTCCCAGCGTCGCACCGGTGTTACGAATGGATGCAAGAAGGAGGGTGGGGATTGGAACAATAAGTTTTGGACGCAGCACGACGAGCGTCTCCACAACTACCTCGAGAATTGCAAGGCGGGGGACGCGGGAGACGAAGAGAAGCGGAAGGAGGCTGAGGAGTGAGTTTGATCTGAGGTGGTGCGCATTTTGCCTATCAGGCATCAGCTGAACATCATGCGCTGCTGAACGTTCATCAGCTACATCTACGACGTGATTGTTCACGATGAGGAGCAATTCGGAGAATGTCCTCGGCCGGAGCGCCGAGCAACTTGCGACGTTCAGACGCTCTTCTCCAATATCTTCGCCAATGGCATCGCCAGCAATGTCTAGCGCTTCTCCCGTCATGTGAGTATTCCTCCTCTAATGCCGCTTTTCGCATCCGCATCTGTCACTGACAGTGCTTTCTTGGTGTTGTTCAATTTAGCATACATGCTCCTCATCATCATTCATCAGTCAGTTTTTGAGCCACCCCTACTTTTCTCATCTCGCGCATCGCTAAAAATCTTTTGCTGGTCACCCTCATTTCATCTTTACACCAGTCGACTGCGAAAGGCCACCAGCAATCAGTGAGTCTGCCCCCTTACCTCCCTTCTCTGATCATTCCCTTCGCTGACTCGATACGCACCTTCGATTTACGCCCTCGGCTCATTCCTCAGAGCAGTCGATCGCACCAGTGAGTCGCCCGCTCCCAGTTCCCACGCATTTGATCCTCTGGAACTGCGTCTGAAGTTCAGGTTCTCCCTACAGCATTTTCCACCCACTCTTTGTCCTTTCACAGCGCCCGCAGATTCGTTTCAGTTCTCACAGTCATGTGCACCAGTGCATTGTACCAGCGTACAGCTCCTTCAGAATTGTACCCAGCTCCCGATACTAGATTCGAACGATATGTGCTTCTGCTTTCATCATTAATGCGCTGTATGTGCACTGCTCGAGGCTGGAGGCGGCCTGGAGCCGGGGATCCTGGAAAGTGGGGATACCTATGGTAAGAAAGGCTCAAGACTTGAGTTCACTATCCCACAAGTCTTATAGCTGCTATTGCACAAGTATTGGGCGGCTGCTCTTGTACAAGACTTGATCCAATTGGCGATAGAATTTGACAAGACTCTATAGGAGAGTCTTGTACAAGAGTTCGGCCAAGTCTATAATAGACTAGGGATGGTCCGGCGGTGTCGGGAATGGTTTTACTTACACTTGAATCAGACACTGTGCCTGCGTGCCAAATGAAGTAGTTTCCAGTTGGTGGAAACTACAGGCACCGGACATCGAGTGGGTTGAGGGTCATCGAGTGGGTTGACCACCATAATTCACACACAACACAACGTTAGCAGCTACAAAGACATGGATCCTATTCCCTAGCCCACAGTGACCTTCCCATGTAAATTTGAGGTGTAGTTTACTTGCTAACGGCAGTGCTATGGTGGTGGAAGCAGGTGAAGGTCAAGGCTGAATACGCATGAAATACGAGGTTTATCACAGGATGGTACGGTATTTTGATTTTTATCCCAGGATGGTACGGAAAGCAAAAATATCACAGGATGGTACACTGTGAAAATTATTTTTGCCTATCCTCACTGCCTGCCGAAAGAATCTCTCAAGGTATGCAAAATTACTGACTCCCTCCCCTCTCCCCGCTCAGAATGGAATCTTCTAGAGACAGTTCAGCTCTCATAGAGCGCGGCGTGCGCCCTCTGAGAGACGTAGATTCGGCCTGAGGACTTGCTATTGCAAACTGGAGAGTGCCGTACATATTGACATTGAACACTCTGACTGTAAGACGTGTAATTCCGTAAATAAAGGCCTATAACGTCTCTGACGGCCCTATACGAGGTATAACTCTCGTCGGTGGGCATGTGCTATATGGCTATCGGCCGATACTCTGCCTCCACTTCTCTCTTCTCGATTCCTTTCCTTTCTCTTCCTTTTCCCTTCGTTCCGCTCTGCTCCGTTCCGTCCCGTTCCGCTCCGTTCTCTCCGCTTCCCGTTCTCTTCCCTTCTCTGCTTCCTCGGCTCAACTCTCGTGATCACGCCATGATCATCACTCGAGACCAACACATCTCTAGAGCAACACTTCCCTTCTCGATTGTATCTTTCCCTTTCCTCTCTCCATCAATTCACACAACTCCTTGCTATAGTACGTTAGTTCATGGTGATGAGAGTGGATTGAGTCAGCAAACTGAACGACGGCAAGCGACAGATCCCACCCAAAGCCCCTCCCAGCCCTCACCACCTTACACAACCTCAACATGGCTCCCAAGCCCAGTCCACCCGCTTCTGGTACCGCTGCCGCCACTCGCGGCTCCACCAGGAAAACCGAGCCTGTCGAGTCCGCTGACGTGCCTCCTGCGTCCGGGGACGCGTCCCAGTCCGACCCCGGAGAGAGTACTCCTCCTCCGTCGCTCGAGTCGATTTCGGCTCAGCTCAGCCTCCTTATCGCAGGTTCCGCCAAAACCCAGCATCAGCTCGACGGCTTGGCCACCCGCGTCGATGTTCTCGAGTCCGGCGGCGTCCCCTCCGCTGATCCCGCCGCGTCGTCGACCACCACCACTCCCCCGCCCTCTGCCGGCCTCAAAGCTCGGGACGAGCCCCACGCCACTTCTGCCTCGTCCTCGTTGGCTCCGGCCATCGCGGGCCCGACCGCTAGCTCTGCACCACACGCAAGCCTGTGGAATCACCTGTCCGCGGCGGATCGGAACAACCTCGCTTGCATGCTCGGTGGATACGGGCACTCACTCACTCAGCTGTTTGGCCCTGCTGCCGCAGCGCATTCATCCACCCCCGACGGTGTGCAAGCACTTGCCTCCGCCGTCGACCCCGTTCCATACGGCACCCGCATTCTTGAATGTAAGCCGGAGCGCCTTGGAACGTTTACCGGCGACCCTAAAAAGCTTGAGAAGTTTCTCAGCGACGTCGCCGATATCGCTCGGTCCAACACTCACCCGATGTGGGACTCCGCCGTTGTCGTGGCGATCCCGCAAGCACTGACCGGCGATGCTCGCACTTGGCATGCTGGTGTGTCGACTGAGCAGAAGCGCTCTTGGAACACCGTGGCCAAGTATATCGAGGCAATGCGACGTGCTTTCCCTGCGAACAAAGCAAAACAGCGTCAGCTTGCTCGAGACCGGCGATGGCAACCATTAGTGGAGTCAGCGATGACTTACTTCTTCGACAAGGTTCAACTCTGGCGCCACGCCTTCGCCGAGCGTGACAACGAGTTCATCTTGGCCCAGGAGATTGTCGACGGCTTGGAGGCGACGATGCGTGCATACATCCGCATGCCCTCCGAGCAGCCGACGCTGGAACTCCTACAGTCCGCTCTGGCTGAGTGGGAGCCGACGTGGCGAGAGGTGTACCACATTCCGCTCCACAAGTCGTCCTCCTCGGCCCCAACCTCCACCGCGTACTCTGCTACGGTGGCAACGGTGGCGAGTCAGCCTCCTGCTCGTCCCGCACGATCCGAACTTCGCAACTCACCCGCGAACTCGGCTCCTTCTCCTTCTCGCGCTCCGGCACCCGTCCGCCGCGACAAGAAGTTGTCCGAGGACTTCGATCCCGCTCGTCTTGGGCGAGGTCTTCGTCCCGGCACCTCGAAGGAGAACGTCCCCTTCTACCGCATTCCGGGCTCGGACACCACCATCTGGTGCGACCGTCCTTGCCGTCGTTGTGGCGGAGACCACTTCGACTTCGCCCACGATCATTCCACCTCGTCGGCGCAGCTGCGGGTGATGAATGCGGAAGAGGTTGAAGGCTACCCTGTGGCCACTGCTGATGATGACACCGACGTCAGCAACCCGCTGGGTTTCTAAGCGTCCGAAATGACGTAAAACTAGCTCACCCATCTGTTGAGCTTCCTCCCTTGCCAGTTCCTCCTCACCCACCTGACGAGACCCGTGACATCTCCGAAGGGGGGAGGTTGTATGCTGCAGAGAGAAGAGAGAGAAGCGCCTCTCTTTCGGTGAGTAAAGTATTGATGACATCAGTCATCCTGGTGAGCTCGCGCATTCTGAGACTCACCGCAGCCCCCTTCACCACGCTGGTGATGGATGCAAGAGCCGCACAGAGAGGGCTGCGCCCCCCATTAGTCCGGGAAGGGGCCTCTGTGCGGGGTACAGCGAAGTCACACCTGCCATGCGTGGAGATGGCGAGGAATTTGGACTACCCCTCGACCTGAGACCCCATGGCCTTTCCTCTAGGGGAGTATTACCCTCCCCTGATGCTTTGTCAGCTACAGCTGCTAACCAAGCATCTTTCCCCCCCTCCCCCTCCTCGCGCAGCGTCGGAAGCTACTCCACAGCTTCACTTTGCCGACCGTCCTCAATTTTGGACTTCGCGCATCATCAACACAGACGCTGCCGGTCGCCTCTTGGCTCAGCCCACTCGCCGCACTGGCGTGGTGGTGCGTATGCCTGCATCGGCTGACATCGGCACTGGGCGAGCCCATTGTCGTCACGCCCCTATGACGACGCTCGTCCGTCTCAACGACACGCATAGCGCCCCAGTCTCCTCACTCCTTGACACGGGCGCGTCCCTATCCTCCATCGATGCCGGCTTGCTCGCACGTCTCGGTGGCTCGCCCTCGGGGGCTCCTATGCGCGTCCATGGCTTGGGTGACGTTGAGACCCTCGGCTGGGCGACCTTGACGTTCTTCGTCCCCGCCAAGACAGACCATGTAACCGATGTCAATCTTGAATGCACCTTGGACTTCCATGTCCTCCCCAGCTTCGCGCCTGGGCTCTGTCTCGGCCTGGACTTCATCGAGGGCCTCGGAGTGTCCATCGACGCAGCCACTAGCAAGGCCCGCGTGCGCCGTTACACCTTCGATGTCGTCGAGCACCTTCCCCAACCCTTCGCCAAGGAAGCTCAGCTCTGCTCGACGGCGGCAGTGTGCCTGCCTGCTCGATCGATGGCTTGGATACCTGTCGATACTGGAGCCCTGGCGTCGGGAGTCGACTACTTGATCCATCCTCGGCTCATGACCAGTCACGACGAGTCCGTCACGATTGCTGGCCCCGCTGCTCTGGGAGGCCGCGACACCAAGCATATCCTCATCGGGAATCACAGCTCCCGCACCGTCCACCTGGATCGTCGCACTCCCATCGCAGACGCCGTCTTGGCCCATCTCGGAGATCGCGCCTCGTCATCGCCCTCCGACGATCGATTCGAACTCGGGTCTCCCCTGCCTCAGGCCGATCTATGGACGGCAGCTGCCGATCCGCACGCATGGAAGCCAGAGACGGGCCGGGATGACACCACTGCTGAGCCTCTTGACTTTTTCGAGGGCGTTGAGGACCCTGCTCACGCGCTCTGCCGGGATGCTGAGACCGTCCTGGTTGATGGCCACTTCCGCGTTGGTGTTGACTCGACCGGCGCCCCTCATCCCGCCGTCGTCGAACTGCTTCGCCGTCACACCGAAGCGTTTGCGTTGGATGGACGCCCCGGGCTGATCCGCGGTGTTGCGATGGAGATCCCTATCGTTGCAGACACCGAGCTTCGTTCTGAACCTCCGCGCCGCGCGAGCCCGGAGAAACGTGCGAAGATGGACTCGGCATTATACCAGCTTCACTCCTGGGATGTGATTGAGCCGGCGGCGAGTCCTGTGTCATACCCAGTGCTGATGGTGAAGCAGTACGACAAGTGGAGATTTTGCGTCGATTACCGCAATCTCAACTCCGCCACGGTGTCCGACCGGTATCCACTCCCCACCACGGACGCCGTGTTCCAGACACTGCAGGGTAAACGCTGGTTTAGTTCATTAGATGCTATTCGGGGATACCACCAGCTTCCCGTCGCGGAGAAGGACCGGTGGAAAACTGCGTTCGTGTGTCATCGGGGACTGTTCCAATATAAGACAGTCCCCTTCGGCCTCAAGAACGCGCCCCCGCCGTGTTCCAAAGGTTGATGGATCGAGTGTTGGGATCGCTGCGATGGAAGACGGCCGTTATATACATCGACGATGTTATAGCGGCGACGGCGACATTGGAGGAACACCTCTCCACGTTGGAGACCATCCTGACCAGTGCATCGCAGATCGGCCTGAAGTTTTCCCCCTCCAAGTGCACCTTCGCTGTTCCAAGCCTCACCCTTCTTGGGCGCAAGGTGTCCGGAGCCGGCGTTGCCGTGTGGGAGGAGAGAGCCAAGGCCGTTCAGGAGCTGCCCCGACCGCGAACCCTGCGAGACGTGTACCATGCGCTTGGGTTGTTCGGATACTATCGCGCGTTTGTTCCTGGGTATGCCGAGATTGCCGCGCCGTTGACGAGCTTGAAAAAGGGGTGGCGGTACGAATCGGTCGGAGATCGGTCTCGTCTGGTCCGCGTTGATGGCACCCCCACGAACGCCGATCGCGAGCTCGTGAGCTGGGATGATGCCCAAGAGCGCAGCTTCAGTCAACTCAAGCGCGCCATCGCCACCCCACCAGTGCTCGCTCATCCAGACCCTACGCGCCCCTACGTCTTGTATGTAGACGCCAGCAAGTCCGCTTTCGCCGCCGCCCTCCATCAGGTGTTTGTCGACGAGGAGCTGCTGTCTCCCTCCGCTTACCCGGCTGCGCCTTCCCCTCTTCCGAATCCCGTTCCCGTATCCCGAGAGCGCTGGCGGTCCTGGCTGCTCGCCGATCGCTACTTCGGCCCTCTTCTCCGCCGCATGGAGGCGGCTGGTGCTGATGAATCGGACGAGTGGGTGGTGGAGGATGGCGTCCTGGTTCGCCGTGTTGATGGACGATGGGCGCTACCGGACGGCGCACTGCCTTTGGCTCTGCGACTCGCGCACGAGAGCGGCGGTCACTTTGGCTATTCCAAAACGCTGTTGGCCGTGTCGAAGTCATTCTGGCGTCCACGATTGGCCGAGCACGTCCGCGCGTGGGTGGCGCACTGCCTGCTCTGCCTGAAGACGAAGCCTCGTCCTCGCGTCGGAGACTTGGATGTCGAGCACGACCCCCGGCTGCCGTTTGAAGACGTGTCGCTCGACGTCGTTTCGGGGTTCCCCTCGTCCCACGGCCGCGACGCAGTTTTGTTCATCGCTGACGGCTTTTCGCGTTTGATCATGCTGGAACCTTGCAAGTCCTCGATCGATGCTGCTGGGATCGCGGCCATTCTGAGCAACCGCGTCCTGCGTTTGGGTTGGCGCCCCCGACGTTTGGTGTCGGATAGCGAGGCAAAGCTGACGGGCCAAGTGATGCAAGCCCTTGCGCGTTCGTTGGGTGCAGAGCTGAAGCCTTCGACGCCGTACCACCAGCAAGCGAACTTCGTGGAGAGGACCGTGCAAACTGTCCAGTCCGCTCTTCGCGTCTTGACTGCGGCTGGGCACGCGCCTTGGGATCGGGTTGTAGTTCCTGCCGTGGAGCTCGCTTTCAACAGCAGCCCGAACGTTACCACTGGCCATCGTCCCTTTGACCTGGTGTTCGTCGCTCATCCCGACTTGGCGCACGCGGTCTTTGACGCCGATGCCGGACGGGGAGCGGAGAGCTTTGATGATCGCCTTCTTGCTGCCTCCGAACGCCTCTCCGATGCGTACCGGGCGATTGCTTCCGCTCGCGCACAGCAGAAGCGTCGCTACGATGCGCGTCGCGGTCCTCTTCCCGTCCTACATGCGGGTGACCAGGTGTTCGTGCGACTCGGAAATCGACCGATCCCAGGACTGGGCGAGGGGAAGCTCGACGCGCGAAAGGCCGGTCCATATACTGTGCGGGAGGTCCTGTCTCCGCATCGCGTCCGCCTTGTGCTACCAGACGACTTGCGTATCAGTGACGAGTTCAGCATTGATCAACTGGATCCTCTGCCTGGCTCACCTGACCCTTTCGCGCTGCAGCGCTGCTCTCCTCCACCTGTGCCGTTACCGGCTCCTGCTGCCGAGGTCGACGAGCCCGGCGTGATTGATGAAGTCGCCGTGGGTGATGATGCGGAGGACGAGCTCGACGTCGCTCCACCACTGGGTCCTCGCGAGCGTCGCCCGCCGTTGGGCCTGCGTGACTTCGATGTCGGCGTGGTGCATGCTGGTGCTGTTCCGTCATGGGAGGAAGTGATGCACGGTCCGATCACTGGATGCCGAGAGGTGATGAAAGACGGCAGATCAGTAACGGCCCGCGAACGTCCCATCGCATTTCAGTCCCGACTTACCTCGCCTTCGGAGCAGAAGTTCGTGGCCGCTGAGCTCGAGTTGTGCTGCCTGGCATGGTCCTTCGCTCGAATGGCGCACCTGTTGGAAGGCGTACCCGTAACTGTTGTCACCGACCATCTCCCCATGTCAAAGATGTTGACATCAACGGGTGCTACGCAGTACGGCCCGGTCATTTCGCGCTGCCGAGCCCTCTTACTTCCCCATCTGCACTTGCTGCGATTCGAGTACCGACCAGGCCGGAAACACTCCAATGTCGACGCCCTTTCCCGTTTGGTTGGCTGATTCATGCGCTTGCAACCCGAGACGGTTGGCTCTCTGCGGCGGGGATGTGCTATATGGCTATCGGCCGATACTCTGCCTCCACTTCTCTCTTCTCGATTCCTTTCCTTTCTCTTCCTTTCCCTTCGTTCCGCTCTGCTCCGTTCCCTCCGCTTCCCGTTCTCTTCCCTTCTCTGCTTCCTCGGCTCAACTCTCGTGATCACGCCATGATCATCACTCGAGACCAACACCTCTCTAGAGCAACACCTCCCTTCTCGCTTGTATCTTTCCCTTTCCTCTCTCCATCAATTCACACAACTCCTTGCTATAGTACGTTAGTACAGGGCACCCAGCCCGGCATAAGCCTGCGGAGATGCCAATGCTACACAATCTTGAGAGACTAAGTATCATCCTTGACGTTGAGGAGTGAGGACGTGGACGGGAGTGAGGAGATTGGGAGAATCAATTTTGCCAGTGTACCATCCTGTGATATTTTTGCTTTCCGTACCATCCTGGGATAAAAATCAAAATACCGTACCATCCTGTGATAAACCTCATGAAATACGCATGAGTTTGACCCCAAACCCATACCCATGCGTATGGGAATGGGAGTCTTCAAAACCAAACCCATACGCATCCATGGGTCATACGCATGACATGCGTACGACGCACCCATACGCACCAACCCATTTCACATAGTAAACTCGGAGCCTTTTGATGTCTGAGACTGGCTTTTCGGGGGCTTGGGGGTCTTAAGAATGCATAAAAATGTTGGTCTGAAGTCTTAGTTAGGGTCTTAACATCAGCGTGCCCCTCATATCTGCTCTCAAACGTCCATGTGGACTTGAGCTAGAGTCATGCCTGAAGCGGGTTGGTTCAATCTGCTCGCCACATGGTCTCCACACTGTTTAGACCAAGGCCATGCGTACGACGCGCGTATACGCATGGCCCTGAAATTTCCAAACCCATACGCATGAAACTTTTTTGACCGAGCATTCAGACCATACGCATACGCATGAACACGTATACACCCCATGGGTTTACGCACGTACGACGTATGGGTAAGAAATATGTTCAGCCCTGGTGAAGGTCGGTCTGAGATTTGAGGATTCATTGGAAAAAAATTGTACATCGACTTCGAACACCAACCACACAACATCCAGCCGAATAACTATTACTCAAGCAAAGAAAAGAACTGATCAGTGTCTCAAGATGAAGACGTAGCAGGTAGATTCAGCGTGTTTGGTTAGCTGGTTGAGGAGCTGGATGCGCTGGAGTACAGAGGTGTTTAGAGTTTTGGCGGGGCTCTTTTTGGGAGAGGCAGTGGGCGATTTTGCGCTCACAAACCTCACCCAGAAGGGACTCGCGATCGATCGCCCGATCCAACTGACCCACTCGATGACCAAAAACTTGAGCATTGCACATTCCTTCCAAACCACCATTCTCGACGACCACACAATCAAACAGCCTCAAGGAAGCGGGAGGTTGTAGCGCACAATTATATCTAGAATCCCTTCCTTGGTGTTGTCATCTGTTTGTGTATTAGTTTGCGAGGTTGGTGGTGGTGAAGGTCAAAATTTTCAGATTTCCAACCCACTCGATGTCCGGTGCCTGTAATTGGAAATCCGCAGGTTTCCAAATTACAAGATACCTGATCACCCTATAGAAAAAACATCTGACCCTCCAGCAATGACCAAATTTTCAAAATGAGATCAACTGGCCCTGTAAACATATGCAACTGGCCCTGTAAATATATGCAACTGGCCCTGTAACATAGGCAACTGGCCCTCTAGAGAGCCCTATAACATATGCAATTGGCCCTATAACTATATGCAACTGGCCCTGTAAACAAATGCAACTGGCCCTCCAGTACACCCGTAAACCTCAACATCTCAAGCATCACTGGACGCTACCTGAGAGGTATGCTCGTGGCGAGCTCATAGAGCCTTTCAGACTGAAGTTTGAACCAGAGAATAGGGCGTGGTAAGGGAAAAAAGAATGGCAGAGGCCCGGTTGACTCCCATCAGGAATGGTATATGCTGAGATGCACGGGACAGTCTCAGAGACACAGCACAATGACAAGAGCTGTCAGAAACACGGAGCAGTACCTTTACGATACACTATACAGGCTCTTTTTGTCGTGGATGAATGACTGTTGTATGTCATAGGCAAGGAAGGGAGAGGGGAGAAGGGACGGGCAGAAGCGTGACTGTTTGATCATTGTCGGAGCGACGATAGATGCCTTCAAGTGATCTTTTCTTTCTACTAGATCGTTGCCAACCTTCCATGCTCTGCGTGTCAGAGTTTTCCCCAGACTTTTTGAGGATTTAAGGGTTGATTCATTTCAACTTACGGCCGAGAAAGACGTGTGCCAGAAATTGATCAGAGTATCTACACATTGATAGAAGTGGTCGTGGTTACACGTGACGGAGATGGCCTCAGACCTCAGTTGATGTCAGAGTGGTAATTTGTATAGGCCTGGTTTGTGGTAGAAGCTGTCCCTAATCCTGGTGCGAGGGTGGGGTAGACGTCGTCGAGATTGCACAACTGGTTGACTGGGGGCGTCCCCAGACCCCCAGACCCCCTAGGCCCTATGCCTTCCACGGAATTCATGAAGTGGTTGAGTCCGGACTCCGGAGTCAGACAGAGTCAGTACTCAGTAGTCAGTGGTTGGAATCGGTGATCATGATCATGAGGGATGAAGATGACAGAGCTGGCCACAAGCGGCGTTAAGGTTTCGACCTTTCGGAGGTGAAGTGGACGCCGGAAATCACGGAAACTTGCTAACTCCGTGACGAGGTCAAAACCGGTCGGGGACGTCCCAATTGACCCCCCTTCAAAGTCATCCAAACAACGCGTAACTTGGCGACATAACAGAGGATAGGGATCTTCCCCTGCTGAGAAGTTTTGAGGAGGATACGTGCAGAATTGCGAAAAAAGTTTCAATTGATGTAGGCGGATAGCTCTACGGCCGTAAGAAATCCACCTCTATAACCCCAGTACTAAAGTCTGGGGAATAATGTACCGGGGTCAGTTGCATATGTTACAGGGCCAGTTGCATATGTTTACAGGGCCAGTTGCATATATCAATAGGGCCAGTTTTTTTTTTTCGAATTGGGATTGGAGGGCAGCAATGGATCGTCACGCTTTGTCCGTGGCGTGAGGCCCACATTCCCAGCAGTACGAGTCGCGAAACGGTGACTTGTGTAGAAGCTGTGAGCGCAACGGAATCACACATCGCATCAATGGTCATAATCGCCGGCAGCCAACACTCTGGGTCTTGGGCTCAAAACGACCTTTCCGACGACACTCTCCTCGCTGTCTCCGACTCCGGATACTCGGACGACATTCTCGCCCTCCGCTGGGTTCGACACTTCGCCGAAAAAAACAAGAAGGTGACCGAAGGGAGCAAGAGGCTTCTTATTTTCGACGGCCACGGGTCGCACTAGGGGTTGTCATGCAGATAGAGAAGGCCGCAGAATCCTTTAATTAGAGCTCGAATGTGGTTTGGAGAAGGCGTCTGCGTGACAAGCCCCTCATCTCTGACGGAGGGACACTTTTCTAGAGAAGGTGGAAAAAAATTGATGATGCGAGGCGCGCGTCCGACGCATCTTTTCCACACCTCACTCAGTCACTTCGCCCAACTGCTCACCCGTCCTTAGAGGTCGTAGCTGGCATTACTAAGAAGCGGCAGCAGTGAGTTCCTCGCGCATGAGCAACACGGCCTACAGTCCTCGCTCGCTGACGCGCAATCTTTCCATCCCTTTTTCCTCTAGATCAGGTAATCATATAGTCATCATCGCCTGCTGTCCTGTTGTGTACTTTGCCCTCTCTCTGCCTCGTTCGAGCTGTAGCAGCTGCGCTGTGAAGTAAGTCATGACCGCATGACCCCTTATGCTAGCGTGTAGCATATCGTCCCACCGTGTGGTTGATGGTTATTCTTCCATTCTGTGATGTACAGGTGTATCGCGTCTCGGGTTCCTCCTTGCGGATGTAGCCTTCGGGCCAGGGTGCGTAATGCAAAAAATTGTCCTACATGTCATTGACACAGCAATGCTTTCTCTTTCTTTCAGTATGCCGCGGCAGATGGTACACCAGGCCGCTTTCGCGGACCTTGGGGAAGCTCTGTTTGCCCTACAGGTTATGATAGTTACGTTTTCGGGAGAGGACGAACCTCTCGCTGACGGGCTTCAGTTGCGGCCTTTAACGAGACAAACCGCTCTCCTTCCCACCTTATCGAGTTTCGCCCAGCCTGCTGGAATCACGGCACAGCTAGAGTTGGCGAGAGATGCGCTGCTGGAAGAACTTCTTTGTGCAGCTACGCATCGATATCTCATGCCGCGACAGCCTGTCTTACGTTCTGGGGCACGGGTTGACATTATATTCGGGAACAAAAAATAGTGAGATACAAAAAGTGACCGTAGATCACGGACCTGCCTTACGTCTAAAAATAAGGTTGTCCCCGGAGTTGGCGCGGAGCTGTGGTTTTGCAGACTCCGCACTCCTCCGACGGAGGGCTCCGCCGGAGGCGGAGCGCGGAGCTCACTGTTCAGGAATTTTCGATCTTAACAAAGCACGGACTCCGCCTGGAGGCAAGGCTCGGCAACTATCTTCACTATGTAACTATGATAACTATACAGTTATAACTAATAGTGATAACTTTACTATACTTTGGGCGGCGAAGCCGCCTAGAAAAAATAGTAGCTATAACTTTTTCAGATCGGCGCGGAGTAACTAATAGTTGAAATAGTTATGAATAATCGCACTTGGCTGATATAGCCACTAGATAGTCACTATGTAGGAGCTCCAGCTACTCCTAGTCACATATAGTCGCTATTTCAGTTACTCATAGCCACATATAGTGACTATTTCACCCAAATGTAACTTTTTGTGTTGGACAGGGGCTGGCTGAGACAGCTGCTGGATAGTTACCATATAGTAGTTCCAGTCACTTATAGCCACATATAGTGACTATGTCGATCTCACTTTGCGCTGAAACAGTCACAGGTAGCTAACTGGAAGTGACTATAGTGGCTATTTCAGCGAAAAACTAACGAAAATTTTGCATGGCTGAAATAGTAACTATTAGTTTTTATAGTAGCTATATCTCACTTGACTATACTATTTCCCGCCGAGGTGACCACTCACTATGACTTGACTATACTATTTCGCAGAAAAGTGGTAACTCTAGTAGCTTGCCGAGCCTTGCCTGGAGGAGTCCGCCGGAATTTACGCGGAGCGCGGAGCCCAATCCTGGGCCCATTGTCCAAAAGTGCGGATCGCGGAGTCGTCAAAATATTGTGAAACTTCCGGCGGAATTTCCGCGGAATTCTGAGAAATAGGCATCGTCGAGACACGCTCAGGGGATAAGACAGGCATCATCATCCGTTGAGAGCTTCAAAATAGCACTGGAGTCAATACCACAACATTGTCGGACGGTGAATTTATAGCTCTGATTGTATTAGAGTCATTCTGAGGACTGAGAGCAACTTATACCACCACTGCGCTCCGACGGAATTCCGCGTAATTCCGTGCTCCGCGTAAGGAGCATTATGAAAACGCACAGAAAAAACGCGGAGCGCGGAGCTGGGATTTCAACTTCTGTATAATTCCGTCGGAACGCGGAGCTGGGTTTTTTCAGCTCTGTCTTAGTCTGCGGAGGCGGAGCTCGTCTCAAAAAGTCAAAATTCCGGCAGAATTTGGAAGTGCGGAGGCGGAGCCCTCCGCGTTACTCCGGGGACAACCTTACCTAAGAACCTGCAGCTGATGACTTTCTTTTGTTCACTCTCTGATGATTTTCAATACAGTAGTCCCACTCATTTTCGCGAAGAGCTTCGAGTCTCGCCTGCTGCTTTCGATGCTATTCTCGCAGCTATCAAAGAGGACGACGTGTTCGATTCAGGGCTAGGCAAGACCCAAATCTTAATCGAAGTACAGCTTGCAGTATTCCTGTACAGGCTGGGACATTACGGGAACGCTGCAAAGGAAGGATCTGTTGCAGCATGCTTCGGGTTGGGTGTGGGTACGGTGGTAAAATGTTCCAATCAAGTCATGCAAGCTGTACTACGGTCGCAAACGCTGAAGGCTAGTGTCAGATGGCCCGCAGAAGGGTTAGCAAGGGAAGCGTCCAAGAACGAGGCGGCGACTGGGTCCATTGCAGAGTGGCGAGGGGGCTGGTGTGGTGTGGACGGGACCACAATACCTCTGGCTGAAAAGCCCCACCTATTTGGACCGGCCTATTACGACCGTAAGGGCAGGTATAGCATGAACGTTCAGGTAAGCGTATACACCTTCCAAACCACTCTCTCTTTCTTTCTCTCTACTCTGCTGAGTGCTAACATTGTTGCATACCTCACAGATTGTAAACGATCACCACATGAACGTAATCGATTTCTCTGTTGGGAGGACGGGAAGCCGGTGTGACTCTTTGGTATTCGAAGACACCAGGCTGGCCCAGCAGATGCTCGCTGATGGGGAATGGTGTTGGGCCGACGCAGGCTATAAGCGACAAGATTGGCTAGTGGGCGTCATGAGGAATGGATTTGACCAACCTGGCTTCTTGCCTGACCTCTGACAGAGCTCTCATTCTCCCCCTCTCTCTCAGGCGCTACCATTTACAAGGCCCCTCAAGGATGCCACAAGGAACCGCCACTTCAATTACCATCTCTCCCGTATTCGCATCAGTTCGGAACATACAATAGGATGGCTCAAAGGAATGTTTCAATGCTTGAAGGAGTTGCGGATTAGGATCAAGTCAGAGGCGAGTTACCTTTTTTTTTTTCTGCATGTTACGTTCAACGTAACGTTCTGATCATTACCACTTCTATGCACTACAGGAAGATGTGAACTACGCTTGCTGTTGGCTTCGGGCGGCGGTCCTGCTGCATCAGGCCGCCAAAAGGCTTGAGCAAACCAATTCCATGATCGATCCTTTCTGTGTCGCAGGTGCGGCCTGGGAAGCAGGGGAGAGGGAAGACGAAGATGTAGAAGGGGGCAATGAGGGAGTAAATGCCACTAGGAGGGCTCCCCTCTGAGGTCCTCCCGAGTGTGGCACCAGAGAGACTCAGGAAGGTTGCTTACATAAGCCCCGATCCCAGAGGGGCTAAATTTAAATATATAAAAAATCGAGGCGCGATTCGATCCCACGACCTGCCGACAGACCCACTCCGACACCAGCAGCCTGCCACCTATGCTACCAGAAATTGATGCAAAAATCCCTCCATTTGTTACAATATATACCAAAACTCATCTTTGTTGTAGACAATAAATGGAATTCTGTTGCGCTGAGCTGGTGCGGTGGATGAAGATTTGACGAAGGCGCGCAACGGCGCTCCTTTACATTGCACAGTTGAAAAAATATGAAATTTACTGCTAGCCACTCATGAGCTTGAGACTCCGGTGTGACTCCTAGGCCTCGTTTCCCTATGTCTCTGGGGCGTTTCGTAGCACTCTGAGAGGTTTCGGCTAGCGTCCCAGAAAAGAACAGAAAGTGTCCCAAGACACCAGTTCCGGCCCGGTCCGTCTGTATGGAACTCATAGGCGGAATAAAAGTGTGGGAGATGATTTCTTTGCCTTTAATAAAGGAATGAAAATATTCGAAATTTGAAAAATAATTCCCAACTCCTAGGATAAGCGATAAGGCTAGGCTTTTGAGTCAATGCAGTGGTATGACAATACTCTTGAATTTCCCGAGATAAATTTTGCAAATGGTTCAAAATCCTACAGAAAATGCAATTCGTCCCTTCGTATTGATGTGCTGATAAGTATCATAAGAAATTGGGCTTCTACGAGGGTTTAAGATGATTTGCCATGATATATTCTTTTTAGTAAGCTCTCCTGAGTAGCTGTCTCAAGGATACCATCTTGGGAGGTTAGAAAGGCTATCTAAGCTACGAGGCCAGCCGCACTGTAAAATTACGCGACTTAAAATGCGTGCAAAATTCAATAATATCCCCCGAAAAATAAAAAATAAAAATAAAATATCATTCGGTTAAACTCAAAAATCCACTCCATTGAAGGTCGTATTTCTGAGGGTATGGGTCCTAAAAACGGCCGCAGATAATCGCCGAAAGACTCTGCGTGTCGTCCATCCCTGAGCCGTTAGAGATGTCGACCTCCGAAATGTTGACACGCTCGTATAGCTCGTACGGGTCCATAAGAGAGCTTCAACCACACATATGAGGACCCAGAGTTAGGTTCGATCGACTTGGGAGACGATCTCCTGCTGGACACCGTACCGAATCGACATCGGTACTCGACCCGGGCGTTCGCATTTCACACCACTCTTGCCTTCGATCGACACAGCTTCAGTTCCATTCCGCTCTTTGCCAATCGCCCTCCTCCTTCCATGCCCGCTGCAGTTCCCAGTCTCGACCACGACTCGGGACAGTCGTCTTTTTCGTGGCGACATGTGCTGGATGACTTATCCACGCGCTCTCTATCTTATCTCCTTCCCTTATCTCCTCTCCTCTCCTTTCTGTCACGCACTCCACATAGCAACAACTCCACCTCCAGGCTCCACTTTCTCACGCTCTTCTTCCCGTCACCCTTTTCCTTCACGCTCCCCATTGTACTTAGTCCTGGCTTCCTCATCGATCAATTATCACTCAGCATTCAGCATTTGCACCTTTTCTTTTGGCTGTGGACGCCGACTGATCTGGTCATCTGTGACACGAGGGCAACCCGTGGCACAAATGCCCTCTGTGCCCGCTGCCCGACATCGAGGCGCATTTCGGAGGATCCCACCGCGAGGTCGGCAAGATCAGCGCCGATCGTTCGTATCAGATCCGACACCTCCGCGACCTACATCTGACTGAGTACGCTATCTTCGCCACGGGTGGCTTGCTTGCCGAGTAGCGGTCGTTCGTCCCAGGAACTTTCGCCACGACTGAGGCGCTCCGTTGCATTACTTGAGTTAATCAAATGCTTACATTGCCTTCTTCCTTGTCCCTCTCCATCGTGCTTGCCTTTCATGATTTACGTGCTGTCAAGGCAGTGAATGAGCGAGACGTCTTGAATTATCATGCTTTAGGAACATCCCCTTGCGATCCTCGACCACCACCGCGACCTGGTGCATACAGTATAACAGTACTCATTCAAGGCTTTCCTTTCTTCCCTTCAGCAGCTCAAAAAGTATGTCATCCAGCGTCAAGCTTGCACGACGTCAAGCGTGGTCGCCTCAAAGAGGCGCAAGCAAAAGTAGAACAAAAAATGGGAAAAAGAAATGCGTGCAGAGAGACTCGAACTCCCGCCCGCTGCTAGACTTTCAAACCTCACAGCCTTTTTGCACAACGACCACTTGAGAGATGTTCAGGGACGTTTGTATGAGCTTGATTAGGAAGCTGGCTGCGTTCATTGCGACGTCGAAAAGAACATTGACGTTGTGATGAGGCGCTGGAGTTGGCGTTGACCGTTGACGTGAAATTGTTGATGTGCGAGTGGAACCGCTTGTAATAAGTGTACTATAGTGCTCATTTACTGGATGTATGCTCTTTTTATACTATAAAATACTTTCAGAGTAATATGAAAATAGTATCTTAGAAACATCCACAATATGATTTATCTAGGATGGTTTCAAAGAGCTTGTTGTATACTAAAGTATACTATTTGTGTGCAATAGTATACTTCTAGTGCACTGTGCATTATATATGTCATACAAATATACTAGGTCTATCCTATAGTACACTTTCAGTGTCATACTAAGGCGCAATTCGGCCGGAAATTGTCATTATGTACTATAGGCTATAGCATGAACTAAGGATGGGCGCGGAGTAAGCCCCGGAGTAGGTTCTCCGGGGCCCGGAGTTCCCCGACCAGTCGGGGCCTCACTCCCAGGGCTCGGCTCCGACTATAGTCGCACGTTTTTTGGCATAGTCATAGTCGTAGTCGTAGGCGGTTTTTGAAAATCCGAAATAGTCATAGTCGTAAGTCTGACTATAGTGGCATAGTCGACTATAGTCGCAGGAATTTGCGCAGCCAAAATTTGCACTATAGTGTGACTATAGCCAAAATTGTAACACCTGTGCGCCACTATAGTCGGACTTTGGGACAATAATTCTCGCACTATAGTTGCACGTCAAATTTCAGACTATAAATAGTTATAGTGTAGGTCGCCTTCCATTGTCTAAAATCGGATATAGTCAGGCTATGGTTCGACTATCCAACAATAATAGTCGCACTATGACTGGCTATAGTGTTTCATGGGCAATAGATGTCATAGTCTGACTATAGCGGTGGCGGTCGGGCCCGCGGCTATAGTCGCAACTCCAAGCTATAGTCAGACCATGACATGCTATAGTCGGACTATAGCCGAATTGTTTGCTGCGACTATAGCCTTGACGTCCAGCTATTGTCCGACTATAGTCGCAAAATCAATTTAGACCAGATTTTTAACGACTATGGCGACTATTGTCTTACATTTCTGGAGCATAGTCATGGTCATAGTCATAGTCGTAAGTGCGACTATCAGGGGCTATGGCTATAGTCGCTCATAGTCGTATGAGGCTATAGTCGTAATGGTCGTAAAATTCCATAGTCGTGCCGAGCCCTGCCCGCACTGCCTGTCCCCCTTTTCTCTATCACACCCACTCTGCTTGTCCCCCTTTTTACTATCAAGTGTCGACTACCCCTGTTCCTGTGTCATTGTTTTGACTGTGTCTGTACTTATGTGAGGTTGTGTCGACAGAGTGAGTTGCGGATCATCTCGTTCTAGAGAGCCTTGAACCAGACCTTCGCCTCGTCTTGGACGGGAACCGGAACGTAGAGCTTCTGATATTGAGACTTGGTCGACCAGGCCGAAAGGAAGTTGTTGAATTCGGAGAGGTAAGGAGCGAGATCCCGCGCCATCATCGTGATGTTCTGCAGGGATCCACAGACCTCCCTGACCTCCTTGAGCGACTTGACGTCCGAATGTCGGAAGGCGGCGACGCGCTGCCGGAAGACATCGCTCTTCTCGTCTGGGAGCTTGACGGTCATCCTGTGGAGATCCCACTCGAACCCAAGGTATGTGACCTTGGGGCCGAACTCGGAGAACTTGGTTGGATGCCAGGGAAACCCTAGGCTCTCCGTCGTGGACTGGATGTCCTTTAGTTGGAAGTCCGATGTCAGGGGCTTGATGAATAAGAAGTCATCGACCCACATGATTATCCTTAGCCCCTCCATTCGATGAACCAGAAAGACCCTGACGAGGTCGGCCACCATACCCCACACGCCCGTGGCCGAGGCGAGTCCGAACGGTAGACGTGTATCAATACCGAAACCTCCCAGCGGTAGAGCGATCACCAACCCCGGCCACTGATCCTTCCGCGCGCTGAGCGGAACGCCTCCTGTGCGTCCGCCATCGCCATGAAGGAGCCCGGCACAGCAGCACGAACCTGTGAGACAAAAGAGAGAGAAATCCAAGAGAGTCAGCAACTGCTGCCAGACCAAGCACGCATTCCAGAGCAGTGCAGGTGTGAGAATCAAACCAGGAGATCAATGAGGCAAACGCTCGGATTGAGATTGCAGAGGGACTAAGTCCATGCTTGAGCTCATCCCAGAGTGAGAGAGAGAGGGAAGGAAGAGGGAGGCTCATGGAGCATGGAGCATGCGAGTCATCGAGAAGCACTAACCTCTTCCAACATGGCAATCATCGGGGATTTGGTGGTTTCGCGCACGGGTCTCGCGCATCTGACCCTGTGTGAGAGGGTCGCGCACTGGGGCTCGCACGGGGCGCCTGCGCGCGGATAGCTCGCGCTGACCACTCGCGCAGGCCCCGCGCGAGCTGCTTACCGCGCACACTGCGCGCGCAGATCCGCGCGAGCCGAACCTTTGTCATTTTTGTGTTTTCTGAACTGAGGCCTGTGGCCTGCCGCCTGTGCACGGGCCTTACGCGCACCTTTGGGCTTCGTACTCTTCAGTCTTCCTTCTTGGCTCTTCCAAATCTATACCGTCACAGCTTCCTTCCACGTCAACATACCTCACAGAACCTAACGCGGCCAATCATTACCCATCCGTTCGCGACCTGCGCCAAATGACCTCCCAGCCTAACCTATTTGGTGCGTTCATCATTCATGTCACATGTGCCTGCGCTTGCCTACGCATCGCTGCTGTTTTGAGATTGGGTGCCATACGTATTGGTCTGACTGTCTCGATATTCTACTCTTTACAGCGCTTGCCTCTGTCCTTTCCAATCGCTCCAAGCCGCCTCGGAAAGCTGGCAAGGATCGGTCTACGGGCACTTGGTGGTGTGATTGCGAAAGCAACGGCTGTCGCACTGTCAGAGGGCAGCTGACGGCTGTCTCGGCGCGCACGTTCTACACACACCAAGCGCGCGACAGGGACAAGAAGTTGGGCCTTCCCTCCGCAGGCGAGAGCTCGGCTGCCGTTTTTCGTTCGTCAATTCCGGAAGAAGACGTGCGGCAACCTTCATCTCTCATCCGGGAACAGATCGGCCGCCGGTGGACTACGAAACACGAAGCAATTTTGATGATTTCGGCCTCGACATGGCGTTTGACTTGAGCAACGAAGCTGCGCCAGGTGTCGGGGCTGCGTCTCCCAGTCTCAGCAGTGACGAAGATGCCACCGCCAGCGAATTCGACTCCAACTTTGGCGATGGTATAGAGCCAGAGCACGTTCTCGATCACGGGCGAGCGATCTTGGACTCCATGGAAGCAGAGGACGACCACGGTCCAGATATGCCAACATCATCACTTCTCACATTCGCAAGCAACCACAGCCAACTCGATACAGCTTTGGCGGCCTCTCATGCCATCCCACAACGTCCGTACAGTTCTATTGTGCGGAGGTTCATGGTGCTGGTGACTGCAATTTGCGTCTACTTTGGTCTCGGTAGAGAGCCGGCTGGGTTACTGCTTTCTTTCTTTTCCATTGCAGTAGAGCCTCTTTTAGATCCCGCCGACCCTCCCATTCCTCGTCAGCTCGACACCGTTCGCCGACATCTCGGAACTTTGCCCGTACTGCGCTACTATGCGGTGTGTCCGAGCTGCGAACGTCTGGAACGCAGGACAGATGGAATCGGAAACTGTCCATCATGCCACACTCAGCTCTACGAACGACCAGGCAAACCAAAAATGATCTTTGCCTACCAGTCTTTGGTCGAGTGGTTGACCTGGCTACTCAGCCAGCCAGGAGTTGAGGTAGCCATGGCAGAGTGGAGGGATCGAGATCCCGACGTTCGTCTTCGAGACGTGTGGGACGGTTTGGCGTGGCGATCTGAGTTGGATCCACAACGTCGGGCGTTCACTGATCACAGTCTCTCTCTCCTTGTGGCCCTGGGCATAGATTGGTTCTCTCTTTTCAGGAGTCAGTACACGTCTTGGCATTCTACGGGCGCAATCCTGATGTGCATTCTCAACCTCCCACCACGCCTCCGGTATCTCTTCTCCTCGACGTACATTGCAGGGTGCACGCCTGGCCCCAAAGAACCAAAAGCAACTGCAATCGGCGGCTACCTACGACCGATGCTTGAAGAGCTCGAGTTGTTGAACGAGGGTATGTCGATCTGCACACACGAGGCTCCAAACGGTCGTCTCGTCCGCTTGCGCGTGGCATTTTACAGCGGTGACACAGTGGGGAGGAACAAGGTATGTGGGTTTCCATCCCATAGTGTGCGCAAGGGCGAGTTTTGTGGCTTCTGCTCGGTTGATTTTAGGTTGCAGCCTTTGAGCACGCCTTGCCACTTCGGGACGACCACCAGCATCGCTTGGATGCGGAGCGATACCAGCGGCCGTTTGCCAGCAAAGCCGATAAGGACTTGCACGAACGCAACACCGGCGCGCGGTACAGCCCACTTCTCCAGCTCTCGTACTGGCGCTCGGTCTCGCGATCCCCAGTCGACTACATGCATTGCCTCGAGCTGGGCCTTGCCAAACGTCTCTTCCATCGCGTTCTGATTGTCGGCGAAGTCATCACACCTGCCCATCTTGCCATCATCCAACGGGGTCTTCAAACTTGCCGTGTTCCATCATCCGAGCAAGCTCCTGATCAGCGGCTTGGAGACCCAGGAGGGGGCTCGGCAACTGCGGCGCACTGGTCGACGCTGATGCGTCGCCTCCTGCCTCTACTCCTTTTTGTTGCGTGGCGAGACATCATTGTCGCGGATGATGAGCTCGATTACGTGATCAAGCCCGTGGACACCAGTGCAAGGCCGGACTCTGATGCTACGCACAACACCCCGGAGCCAGCAACCTTGCTCTCACTACCATCACGATCTCGGGTCAAGAAGCCCCGAAAACGACTGCGCATTGCCAGACCAGTCAATGCAAGAGATGTGGTGCGGAATGTGGCGCAGTTGGCAGCTGCCACCACGCTCGCTGCGCGCAGGTCGATGTCACTCCCGGACGTTGACCAGTTGGACGCTATACTCCGCGACTACGGTCGTACGACCGCCGTTCTTTTTGGTGCTGCCGCGATCATATACAATCTGCATCTTGCATTGCACCTTCCCGAGCACATTCGCCGATTTGGTCCGGCGTACCATTTTTCAGCCTACCACTTCGAAAGGATGAATGGGCAGCTCGGACGAACCCCCACCAATCGACATCGCAACGGCGAGATCGAGACGACCTACACAACAGCCTTTGTCACCAGCGGTAAGGTTGTCCCCGGAGTTGACGCGGAGCTGGGGTTTTGCGGACTCCGCACTCCTCCGACGGAGGGCTCCGCCGGAGGCGGAGCGCGGAGCTCACTTTTGAGAAATTTTTGATCTTAAAAAAGCACGGAGTCCGCTTGGAGGACTCCGCCGGAATTTGTGCGGAGGCGGAGCCCAATCCTGGGCCCACTTGCCAAAAAGTGCGGAGCGCGGAGTCGTCAAAATTGTGTGAAAAATTCCGGCGGAATTTCCGCGGAATTCCGACGGAGCTATGAGGTCACGTGATAGTTGAAAATAAGGGTCACGTGACCTCATTTTGGGTGCGCTCCGCCGGAATTCCGCAAAAATTTCCGCGGAAAGTGCGGAATTTCGAGAAAAATAGGCATCCTCGAGACACCCGCAGGGGATAAAACAGGCACCATCATCCGTTGAGAGCTTCAAAATAGCACTGGAGTCAATACCGCAACAATGTCGGATGGTGAATGTATAGCTCTGAGTGTATTAGAGTCATTCTGAGAGCAACTTATACCACCACTGCGCTCCGACGGAATTCCGAGCTCCGCATACACGGAGCACGGAGGAGCATTACGAAAACGCACAGAAAAAACGCGGAGCGCGGAGCTGGGATTTCAACTTTTGTATAATTCCGTCGGAACGCGGAGCTGGTTTTTTTCCGCTCTGTCTTAGTCTGCGGAGGCGGAGCTCGCCTCAGAAAGTCAAAATTCCGGCGGAATTTGGAAGTGCGGAGGCGGAGCCCTCCGTGTTACTCCGGGGACAACCTTAACCAGCGGCCGCTTCGAATACCAGCTTGCGCGCGAGGAAGTTGAGCTCCCGAAATCTATCGCCGACCGTGCGCCACCCATCAGACGTCGACGAGCGAATCATCTCACCGCTCAGTCCCTCCTCTCCGGCCGTGGCATTGTCGAAGTTTCCTTGTCGAGTAGTGAGGCATTTACTCCCTCTTCGGCAGTGTATCAGCAGCTCTACGAACACCTACGGTCGTCCTTTTCCCACCTTTCCGTCCCCCTTCATCCCATTTGGATCGATCAACCAGGAGGCGTCAAGGTCATGAAGCGCATGAAGGAACACGCACAGATGACGTTCGGGCACCTCAACTTTGGCGGCGCTGGAGTCAGAAAGAATGCAAGTGTCAGTCGCACGTTGGCGGTGGTGGACGCTGTGGACGGGGGCTTGGACCTTTTCGAAATACAGACCATTCTCAGCCACGAACTCCAACTTCTAGGCGAGACACATACGAGCGTCTTCCTTCTTGGTCGACGCGCGGTGCGCGAGCCAATGCCCGCCTTCGACACTCTCTTCTCTCCTTCTTACGGAAACGTCCTGCGCATGCTCTGGACGATCACGAACGACTGGCGCACTATCGAGCTTCTTCCAGCACACGCTCTCTCCTCAGACGCTGCAATCGTCTTCATGGATCACCTTTCAGGTGTATCCCCGGGCGAGGATCAAAGACATGGTGCGTTATGTTTCATGGCTCGATTCTGTACTTGTCCTCGACATACTGCGAATGTTGTTGCTGACTACCACTCTCGCAACATTTTGTTCCTCACCCTTCACAGCCTGCTGAAGATTCACCCTTCCATATCAGCGTCATCTTCATCACCCCCTCCCATTCCTCCACCACTGCCTTCGTTCTCGTCAGCAGCACCGGCTCCATCGACCGTTCCATCGCCTTCCTCATCATCCATCCCTGGCTCACCACCAGTGGCTCTGCGCTCGTCTTCCTCGGGACCTTGAAGCTCCGTGATCGGCGCTCCCCAGCTTTGAGCGTCGTCCGCGACCGCTCCTCGTGCCGGCTTGAACGGATGTGAGTTGTTCTTGACGTCCATTACCAGATGAGGGTACTTTTGGGCGAAAGCTGAGCTGACAGCAATTCTAGGCACTGCTGGCGACAGCGACTCTAGATAGGCGGTGAGTTGAGTGGCTTCGATGGTCTTGAACTTTGCCATCTGAAACGGAACATGGCGTTCAAGTTTCTGCTGGAGATTCTGATTTTCCTTTGACCACCACTCGGGCACGATGACCCGGATTGATTTGGGGCGCGGAGCAGGCGAGTCTTCATCGGAACCATCGCCATCATCAGCGTTTGCTGCATCTTCTTGCTCGGACTCGTCCCCTTCCACGCATTCGATGCCGATCATGTCGCCGACAAAGGCGCCAAACTTGCCAGGGTGCGCTTTTGCGACACGCTGACGTGCATCGCTCCGGGTCTTCCGCCGTTTGTGTCTCCTGTCGACCGCTTCCTTGGCCTTTTTTCGGCCTGCCAACAAATCTGCACCCAACTGTCGCTTTTCCCTGCAGGCCCGCTTCAGCGCGTCCATTGTGCGATGACATGCTGCGTAGATGTGCTCGTACGTGCGCGCATCGAGTTCAGCAGGCAGCCCGAAGTAATCTGCCTGGTCCTTGATCGTGCGAGCATGCTTGGCAAGAACTGATTTGAACTGCTGATCGTCTAGCCGCCCTCCTTCCCAGTCCAAACGATCCTTCGGCTCTCCCACCAACTCCTCTCCGGCCGATCCAGGAGCACGAGCAGCTGCCGCAGCAGGAGACAATGGTATAGGGTGCCGTGGCCATGATGGTGAGTCCCTAGCCACCTTGGGATGGTCTGGCCAATCGTCGTCCTGATCAATGCCGAAGCCAGCGCGCAAGAGCTCCAGGAAGGCGTCCTGAGTTTTGTGGTCAGGCCGCCCTGGACCGGTCTTGGCCTGTCGAGTGTCCCGTCGGAGTCTCTTACGTCCGCGTGCGGAAGAGGCCCTGGGCTGCCGACGACGAGGTGAGGCATCGGAAGAAGCGTCGCTGAACCTGCCGCTGTCCTGACTTCTACCTTCTTCTCCAATTCTAGCAACCGCGAGCGTAGCGCCTTCAGCTCCTACACCTCCGCACGTAGCTTCCGAAGGTCCTCCACCATGTTCTCGCGCTCCTCCTGCTGAGTCCGGTGCGAGCGCATCATCGTCGCAATATCGTCCAGTAGAATTCGGTTTACGACAATCACCACCTTGTCGTTCACGACCCGACTGGAGCCCACGTTGGTAAAATCGACCAGTTGGTAAGCTTCAGTGAAGGACTTGGCTGAGTCATGATAGGCCTGCGTTCGTCGGTCGACCCGCTGATCCAGTTCCGTGGCAATTTCCTTCTCCCGTTCCTCCAGTCTTCGAAGCACATTGGCCATCATTGCGTTTTCGAGTCGTTCTTGTTCGGCCTGCGCTGTCATCACAGCTTCGACTGTGGGGCCGGGAGCCGCTGCGGTTGCCGAAGAAGTCTGTCTCCGACCACCACCACTCGTTCCACGGGCGCCGCCGGCACCAGCAGCACGGCGACCTCCTTTCTGCGGCGCAGCACCAGAAGCACCAGCAGCGCCAGCAGCGCCAGCAGCACCAGACGCACCAGCCGCACCAGCCGCACTAGACGCACCAGCAGCACCAGCAGCACCAGCAGCACCAGCAGCACCAGAGGCCCCAGGCGCACCAGCAGCACGAGCGTCACCAGCGGCATCGGGCGCACCAGCAGCACCAGGCGCACCAGACGCACCAGACGCACCAGGCGCGCTCGTTTCGATTCCGGTAGGCGCGACACCGGCAGCGCCAGCGGCAGTGGAAGCAGGTTCCAGGTCGGCACCGCGGCGCCCAGCAGCAGCAACTTGCTTACCGCCTCTTCCTCCTCGTCCACCTTCACAGGACACAGTCGCAAAAATAGTAATCAGCACAGGCCACTAACACTTTTGGTGAGTTTACCCTATGATCTATGGAACGTACCTTTGCGCGCCACTCCTTTCTGACTCATTGTGTCTGTGATTGGGCCAGAGAGGCGAGCAGGTGAGGGATTGGGTCTTGGGAGCAAGAGAGTGGGGATTTGTTAAAGGGGGCATCAGGTGAGAGCGGTTCCTTTATAAGGACTTCTACATACACATCACACTCTCGTCCATCGACCATCGCTGAGTGCTTACTGAGCTCCACCCACCGGCTGAATTTCCTTTTGTTCTTTCTGGCCCCACAGATCACACCGTAATCAGCTTCGATGCCGTAGGTTGAACGGTGAACCGCTGGAGTCTACCGCTGTACTGCATGCGTCCTGCTGAGTGCTAACCTTCTTCTGTTCCTCGTCGTTCGCGTCCGACCTGAGGTTGCACTGATTTATGATTCATTGATTGATTTTGCAGATAGCTCTTGGCTACTAACTGACTGGCTAACCATCACCTTTCCTTTGTGCTCAAGTCTCGACAGTGCCTCGCTGAGCTGTCTGTTAACCCTCCCGCAGAGCTCACGCTGAGATTCTCGTTCACTCACATCCTCTCCTTTCCTGTTTCTGTTGCTGATTACCAGATTCTTACAACCTTACGTGTCCGGGTGTTGGGAACTTGGGAATGCATTGGGAACGACAATTTGCTGAGAGGAGGTATGTGCTACGAAAAACGAAAGAGTCGTGAAGTGACACGTCCAACACTCCCCCAACCCTTTCCTCCTGCCCCGTTCTCAACTCTTCCTTCGAGTTTCCAGCCCTTTTCTCACTTTTCAGTTCTTGACAGCAGCACTCTGCACGCTACACTCTGCACTCGCTGACTGTTTTCTCTTCACAAACCGTAATCACCGTTGACCCTCTCTCTTTCTATCTTCGCCGCTGTGACCATGATTTGATACAGTACTGCAACGGCCAACGGATTGCATACCTCAGGGCTCAGCAGACAGCAGCTGCTCTTGATATTGGAGACCTGCAGATTGTGCCCGCGTTTGTGCTTGCTCGCTGACCTCTTTCAAAATCTGACTGAATGCTGAATCTCCCTTAGGAGTCAGGGCTCAGATGCACCAGTGTTGATCGAATCCTGTTTGTCTGCAGCAACTCTTCAATCTGGAGTCTGGGCTCTGACTGTCATTTTCATCTTCAGCAGTTACAGGTGGGCGTGGACGTGGACCCGGGACAGCCGACAGACATGGGCCATCGCTGTTGCGTCTTCTCCATGACTTGAGGCAAGCCCTCAAGCCCCTCAACCCTCACCCACAGCACACAGGCCACACTCCACAGCATCTTCCATCGACCATATTTGCGGCACGCTCGGCTGGTATCCCTGTTCGACTCGGCTCCCTTTTTTTCCGCTCGACTTACTCTGATGCGATCATGCACCCAGCACCCCAGTCCATACTCCATAGACTGTGGTTGCATCTCTTCCCTCAATACATAGTTGACATTGAATAGAATCTGATTCATTCATTCATTCGTTCATTACTGACTTGTGTGCGAGGCCTGAGTGCGAGCTGCAATGGAAGAAGGGGTATGGGTGAGCCCTGCGCGCGGTCTGCGCGCGCCCCAGGGCTCGCGCGGGGGTGCGCGACCACCGCACGAACGCTGCGGCGCGCAGACCTCGCACGGAGTCAGTGTGCGGGGTCCTCGCACGGTGCTCGCGCATCCCCGTGCGACTGACTACCTAATCCACGATGAATGAAGCCATCCCAGCCGCAAACGAACTCGTTCGAGTCGATAAATCATTAATCGCCGCAACCGCATCATTCCCCCGTGGGTAGGAGAAATCCTGGATCATTCTTCACTTCCCCCCGGGGTTTGGTACCAGGCCCAGAGGCGAGGTCTGGAGGTGTCCGACCTCAGCCTCGACCTTCTCTTGCGAGAAAGGCCCAAGCACCCTCCCCATCTCCATCTCCTTCAGCACGATCTCATGGAGGACCGAAAGATCCTCCTCAGCAGTAGCATGATTCAGGTGGTCGACCGTCGACCGAAGCGGAGGAATGCCGAACCCGAATACCTTCTCGATGCCCTCCACCACCGACGGGAAGGCATGCAGCAAGTTGAGGTCAGAGATGGCCGACGCGAAGCCCTCAGCCCCAAGGCTCGGACAGTTACTTACAGTTGTCCATTTTGGGTATACAGTACAGTACAGTTACAGTTATAACTTACCGCCAGCGCCTACAGTACAGTTACAGTTACAATTAAGTGACTTTAAGTTACTACAGTTACTGTATTTTTTTCGTCGCGCACGGACCTCCAATCCCAGTTTAAGTCACTGTAACAGTCACTAACAGTTACTGTAAAAAAACTGTCAAAGTAACTGTAACTTAAAAGTATTTTAAGTCACAGTTTTGCCTTTCAACTGTAAGTAACTGTACGTCAACTGTAAGTAACTGTACGTGGCTGTCAGTGGCTGTAAGTGTTTTCCCAAACTGAAAGTGGCTGCCAGGTATTTTTTTCAACTTAAACAGTGCTGTATAGTCATAGTAAGTTTGAACAGTTTGGGGCCCGAAAAAATTCCAACTTAATCAACTGTACAGTTGACTGTACCCGGGCCCTACAGTTACAGTCAACTTAATTTTTTTTCCGGCTCCGCCGCCTACAGTACAGTTACAGTTATGACTTATTAAGTCAACTTACCTACAGTTACAGTGGGCACAGTTATACAGTCGCCGGGCCTTGCTCAGCCCTGAGTGGGCTTGGACTTGGCGTCCCCGACAGCGCACTCCTGGCAACCGTGGCTGCCTGCACCACAGACAGAGCACTCGTGTTTGCCGGCTTTGCAGGCACCGCTCTTGGAGTAGCATCCATGTGGGAGGTTCCATCGGTGACATATCTTGGTCGTACCGTCTGAGGCTCTGACGAGAGCACGGTCAGCCCCGCGCTTGGCGTGGGCAGCTTCTCGACCTTCCGGAGTGAGGTTACACTCGTCGATGTTGTGTCGAGTTCTGGAGCCACATACGAAGCAGGCCCCAAGTGCATGTGACGATTGTGCCGAGGGGCCTTGCTGAAAGGGCTGCGCGTTCTGAGCAGCGCACTCCTTCTTGCGCTGTGAGCGGCTTGCCGATGACAATGTTGATGCCCTGGGCCGACGACTGAGCAGAAGCTGATGAGTGAGAGGTGGCCGACAAGATGCCGCCGAACTCGAATGGAGCCCGTATCTTCGACATGATGTCCTTCTGCCAGCAGCTGGGGTCGAGCCTGTTTCCGTACGGCGCATCGTAGTAATCGTGCCGAAGGAAGTCGACTTTCTTTCGACCAAAGCGCAGCAGACATTTAGTCGTGAATGGCAGTCGCTCAGTGTTTCGAAATACTACATACTGTATCCTGTCACAATATACTGTTGCAGTACTACTTTTGCAAAACATACTGTATCCTGCCGAAAATTTGGGCGGTTTCGAAAAAGGTAATGTATCCTGTTTGGATTATCTGGCGGCATTCTGCAATATACTGCAGTATGTAAAAGTAGCGCGATGCCGCAAACCTCCTTTTTTATGCTACATCATACTTGAATGATACTGAGTTGAGCTACTGCAGTATACTGGAACTATCCGGCAGTATGTTTTGTGACATAAGTTTCTGCAAAATGTGATAGAGACATACTTGATACTGCAGTAGTACTGCGAGAAACAGTGTTGAACATTATACTATAGTATACTGTTTTCAGGGGCTCAGGTAGTATACTCCATACTACCTTTCGTCGTCGGGACTCGGGAGGGCGAAGATAGTATATAGTATAGGATAGTATGATAGTATTTCCTATAATACTACCATACTCCAAGGCCAAAAAGGGGTAGTACTATAGTATTATGATATTACTACTATAGTATGCCCAAATTTTCCATCACACTATAGTAGTAGTATAATACTTAAATACTTCCTTCTCAAACGCAATCAGGCAAAGACATTATACTATAGTAGTGCTATAGTAATAGTATATGCATACTATAGTCCTACCATATACTATCGTAGAAGTATAGTATAATTGGCAGGAAGTATAGTATAATTGGCAGGTAGTATAGTATACTGATGAGCATATGTATACTATAGTGCTAATTTATACTATCGTAGGAGTATAGTATAATTTTCAGGGGGTATAGTATACTATAGGTATACTATAGTACTTTGAGACGACGTGCTCGGGGTCTCGGACCAAAATTGGTACTATAGTATACTATAACCTCCGCCAGACTTTGAAATAGTATATAGTATGCTTTCCAAAAAAATCTCCCGGGACCCGATAGTATATAGTATGTTTTTGCAAATAGTATATATACTATAGTATATAGGAATACTCCATACTCCAAAAGTATGTTCAGCACTGGCGAGAAATGGCGCTGCAGTATACTGGAACTATCCTGCAGTATTTTTCGGACACATCGTCCTGTAAAGTATGATACTGCAGTACTACACTGCGTATACTTGAATTATGTTTCTTTGACCTGCAATACTCCTGCAGTATACTGTCATTACCTGAAAAATTTGACAGTATGTTGGCATTATACTTGAAGAAAACATTACTTCTTTTTCCATACTGTCGCAGTAGTCAGACCTTCCGGACCAAAAACATACTGTATACTGTAGTATGTTTTGAAAAAGTTTCTGGTCCTTCAAGTATGCTTCGAAACACTGCGTTAGCTCCTTCCTCCCCTCCTACAGCCAAACGACAGACCGAAGACGCGCGACCTACTGGAGCACCTCGGATTCAGCTGTGCATCAGGCAGCTTCAAGTCACCACCATGTATGTTTCGATTCTGACGCGCCAAACCGAAACGCTGCTCCGGATGACATCTTGACTGACGCCTTGCAACTGTGTATCGTCTTTCCAGTGCCCAAAACCTCATCGCCGAGCGCGCACAGCTCGGACGTACCCCAGCCACATCGATTACCGACGTAGAACGGCAGGCCTTCGCTGCAGAGGAAGCCCAGCTTGAAGCGCGTCAAGCCAAAGCCAGACGAATCGAATGAGACGAACAGGTGGTCGGAGGTGCGGGAAAAGGATCGTCGAAGGTTTCAGGGGGAGCTGGAGGAGGCGAAGGAGCGCTTGAGCAGACGGAACCAGAAGAAAGAGGAGGAGGTTCGGAAGGCTCAAGACCGGATCCGCGCAGACCGTGAGGACTTCGAGCAAGACGGCCTCTCTCAAAGAATACGCCTTCACCTTCAGCTCCTCGGCCACCGAAGTTGCGACGCGCGAACGCTCCTTGTCCGCCCTGACTCTTAGTTCACGCAGCACCGAGATCGAGGCGCGTGAACGCTCCTTTAACCCACGCGTCATCAAGCTCGAGGCGCGCGAACGCTCCTTTGACTCACGTCTCTCCGCACTCAAGGCGCGGGAGGCAGCAGCGTATACAAGCAAGATGGATTTGGAGCTGAAGCTGGCCGGGTTGGAGAAGAAGTATGAGAGGGAATGTGAGGGGACACAGGAGATATTGAGCAAAAATCGGGAGAAGATAGGGAGGCTTTCAGGCGCGGATAGGACTCTCATAAAAATCTCCAAGCTGCGATCTTTCTCAAAGCGCAGCTCCAACGAAATACGTCTTGGCTTTCGGCGGTCCAGGACGAGCTTCGTACCCAGAGGACCAGGAACTGTAGCCTCAAGCGCAACGTGGCTTGGCTCAACGGCGAAGTGGTTCGGCTCAAGGTCGAGCCTCAAGTCAGGGAGAATGTTCTGGCGAAAGACGGCCCCTCGTGGACCGGAGGTTCACCTTCTTCGTTGGTCCGCGTATCGTTCCTTGTCGGTTGTCCCGCCGAAGGTTGCAGTTTCCCCGACTGCTTCGGACGACGGCGGGATGAAGGAATGGTGGAAAACAGTGGGCCAACTTGTCCCCTTAATCGTGATGATCGGAACGCTCTTGGTCGGAGCTGCCATCGGGAGCTTGCTTTTCGGGGGCAGCTGGGGCCAAGTGCGGTATTCGCTTGCGGGGATGGGGAGCCATGAGCTCAGTCGAGCGTTGCTCGACAAGAACATATGGTCGGAGACTTGGGACGGACAGGCGATCTCACAAAAAAAACCCGAGTTGGATCTCTCCTTCGCTGTGACTTCGATGCTCCATACGTTTTGAGAAATACTCTTAAGCCTTTTCGTCGCTTTGTCTCGCTTTTCCTCGCATTCCTTCGCTTTAAAGGACCATAAAAGGCGAAAGAAAGCGAGCCAAAAACCTCTCGCTTTCGCTTTCACTTCTCGCTTTCCCTCGCTTTCTCTCGCTTTTCCTCGCCTTAGGCGGTTACTTCTACTTGAATTTGGAGCATCTACTAACTATTACATACTGCGATGGGGCACATAGTAGCGGGACTGAGGAGAGGGATGTGCACCGTTCGCTTGGCCTGCTAACCCACCCGCGCCAGCTAATCCCACGCACACCTGTGAACAAGGGGGAGAGAAGAAAAAAGGGAGAATCAGAAAAGGGGAGGGCAGCAGACGGGGAAGGCAGCAGACTGGGAGGACAGCAGACGGGGAGGGTGAAAGCCAGGGAGGGCAGCAGACGGGAGGAAGCAGAAGGGGAGAGAGGGGGGAGCAGAAGCAGAGGGTAGCAGACGGGGGGTCGAAGAAGAAAAGGGCAGCAGAAGGGGAGAAGCAGAGGGGGCGGGCAGCAGACGAGGAGAGGGCAGCAGAAAGAGGGTTAGCATCAGACGGGGGACAGCAGAAGGGTTAGGGGAGCAGGGGAGAGGGCGCAAGGGTTATTGTGTCGATGTCGGCTTCGTCGTCGACACCGAGTGGGCCGTCGAGGTCGAGTTCTGAGGTGTGGGTTGTGGTGGTAGAGAAGGTGCGCAAGAAGAAAAATTTTCACTGTCTTGATTTTCGCTGTGTTGTATAGGGATCGGGGGAGCTTTGTAATCCAGGCTACTTAGAATTACAAATTGGCTACAAATTGGCCGATGACGCGATGCCGCTCCGTTGAAATTCCCTTTTGATTTGATTTGATTCTTAAAACGTGTCATACACCAGCAGACCTGGGGGACTGACTGGGAGGGTCCCAGGGCGGGAGTGTCCCGGGATGAGACCACAGGGCTGACCGGGACTGTCCTAGCGCAAAAACCCCGGTATTGTCCCACGGGGACCGTCCCAGGACTGTCAATGTAAATAACAGGATAATCTACTCTTCTTTCCAAATGCCTATGCTCAGGGTGGTTCCCTGAGGTGTGATCCGAGACTTTTGGGCGAGTTTTCTTAACCAGCCTCGCGATAATGCCAATTTGTAGTGTATATGTACTGATCAAAGAAACTAATGTTGTGCTAAAAATGCGCTCGTGGTTTAGTGGAAGGTATTGGTCATTCTGATTGTGCGGGTCGAGAGTTCGACCCCTATAAAGGTTGATTCTTTCTTTTTTATATTTTGAAAATTTCTCTCTTTCTCGGACAGTCCTGGGGCGGTCCCGGTGCCGGTCCCAGGATTTCGCTCCCAGTCAGTCCCGGGATAGTTCGGAAAACGCCGCCGGGACGGTCCTCCGCTGGCTGGGCCCATACGAATCTGGGACCGCCACGACCTGTCCCCATGGTCTGCTGGTGTAGTATATAGTAATACTCCATATTCCAATAGTATGTTCAACACTGTCTGTCCTGGCAGGCGTAATCGTAAATTTCCAGCTTCAAACAACGATCTTCACGGCACAATGCCATCATTTTGATCGGCATCGCCGTGTCTCTCTATGCTGCGCGCTTCGCAGCGAAGGACGAGGGGCACGGCGGCACTCGAGGCAAAGGGTTCAGGGTCGTTGGGCATTGGCTGCGTGGTCAGGGCACTATTTGTAGGGACATGCTGGGGACGAGCCCCAGCACGTTTGACGCGCTGAAGAGGAATCTGACGGAAGACGGCGGGCTTAAAGGTGGCAAGGACATTGGCGCACGAGAGAAGCTTGCAATTTTCTGTACGTGAGTCGCGTCGCAGCATCGAGACGTAGACTGTGAGTCAGCTAGGCTAGGTTAGGCTGCTCCATCGCGTCCCTACGCTGACGAAAATGTCCTGCTGTCCTTCAGAGCCTTCAAAGCAGTTCTTCGGGCTCTTATGAAGCCAAAGGTGTATCGTCGTCACGCCTACCTCCCGCCGCCGTCCGCACCTGTTCCTGTCCGCATTACGGAAGATCCTGGCCTCAATCCTTTCTTCAAGAAGGTGATCGGGGCCGTCGACGGCTCTCACGTCCCCGCTCACGCACCCGCAGCGTTCCGGGAGTCTTTTTGGAATCGCAAAGGCAAGACGTCTTTCAACGTCTTGGCGGTATGTGATTTTGACATGTGCTTCACTTACGTCCTCAGCTGGTGGGAAGGCAGCGCGGCGGACAGTAGCCTGTGGCAGAAAGCGCTGGAAAACGGGCTACGACTGCCGGCAGGCAAGATGCTGCTGGGCGACTCTGGCTTTCCTCTCAGTCCTCATCTCCTGATCCCGTACCGCGGGGTGCGCTACCACCTCAAAGAATATTCTGCAGGCACAAAGAGGTGAATGACGCACCTTCATGGCACACTGTGCCCAGCGTAGACCTATGCTGACCCACTTTACGTGCTCTTTCTCCAGCCCTCGTAATGCCAAAGAACTGTAATATACACGTCACGCCGGGGCAAGAAGCGTCATCGAGCGCATCTTCGGCGTGCTGCAAGCCCGCTTCAAGATCCTCACCACCGGCTGCCACTACGACCTCCAGGTGCAAGCAGACCTCTTCCCTGCCCTGGCCGTCGTCCATAACCTGATCAGGCGCCTCGACCCCGCCGCCGACATCGAGGCCGACCTGGTCAACGACGACGCCGGCGGTACAAGCGAGGATCCAGAACCTCGTGCCCCTCCCGCTGACGCGGAAGTGGCGACGGCAGCGCGAGATCGCATTTCTAAGAAGATGTGGAAGAAGTACAGGCCCTGAGCCTCGGAAGCAACGCAATGCAGCAGCTGTCTTCAGACCCAAAGCGTGACGAGGATAAAGAGAGGATGAAATTGAAAGACATGACAGCATGAAAAGACAGGTAGATGGGGCATGACAGTGCAAACAGCAAAGATGGAGAAGTAAGATTGTGGAGCAGCAGAATCAGTTTGCCGCGAGGATCTTGCGAATAAAGGCCAGGCGCATCGCGTCGCGCTCCTTGAGGGAGCGGTACATCGCGATGAGCTTGGGCTTCTCCGCCAAAGCGAGGCCGAGCGTCGCAAGCTCGTCGACGTCGAAGTTGTCGCCGTCGAGCTCGAGCAGCTCCTCCATGACGACGCCGACTTCGTCCTCGTCGTCCGCCGGCCCAGCCATGGCCTATAGCGCCTCTGCGATTTGATCCATGGCACTCACAGCCGACGGGCGCTTGCGCTTGCGCGTGGGCAGGACGCGGTCCTGGAACACATAAAGGAAAGGGGGCAGTGGTCAGAACGAGCGCGATGTCACCAAAACATGCAGAGAGCTCACATCGTCGTCCGAACTGTCCCCATCCTCACTCTTGTCCTCCCCACTCTCCTCGCTCTCCTTGCCGCCTGCATCACGAGCGTAAGAATCCATGGCCATGTACTTCGCGCACAGAGCCGTCATACGATCATAGTACTCAAATGTACGGTTCTTCCATTTTTTGAACTTGGGCTTATTCTGTGAAGACGACGAAGGAATGTAGCTTCAGAGCAGTGCCTCGAAATGTCATGCAGCGAAAGTCTGGCACTACTCACCGCAAGCAGATCATCCCACACGCTATCCAAAGCAGTCACCCGCTTCTGCTTCTCGTCCCAGCCAAATCCACTCATGTTGACCAGCTCGTGGACCTCCGCCCACATCTTCTTCAGCTAACGAACGGGAAGATACAAAAAGCAGACAGGTCAGTTTGTGCCGCATAGCAGTTACGCACGCACGCACGCGTTGACTACTCACACCGCGAAAGTGCGTCTTGACCTGCTCAGGACCCTTTGTGCCGCCCTTGACCCACGTTGCTGCGAGCTTGTCCGAAGCCTTCCGCCAAACTTCGGGCTGCACCAAGAAAGATGTGGATCTGTCAGTGACCAGGCAACCAACGCACGCGTACAAAGAAATTAACACTGACCTTGAAGCCTCCGCCGCTCTGCAGCTTCTGCATCGCAGCCTCTTCGAGAACGGTGAGCATTAGCTCGGACTCCGTCGAGCTCCACTGGCACGGACCAGTTGCAACAGCAGCTGCGGGAGCTAGCGGGGCAGGACCGTCGGCGATAGGAGCTGCACCACCTTCAGGATCCGGCGCAGGCTCCGTTTGCTGAGCAATTGGCGACGCGCTGTCCGCAGACGAAGCAGCTGTGAATTCGCTGGAGAAGGAGTCGTCTCCTGAAAAGGGAGGGGGCGGAACTAGGGGCAAAGTGGACGACATCTCACCTGTTACTTTCAATACCTGTGCGTGTCGGAGGTGAGAGGAAGGGAGAGGGGATGTCTGGAAGGAGATGTTGGTCACGAAGCAGCAACGACGCGACAGCGCGACGCGTCCTGACGGCGCCGTGCGCGCTTTCTGCTTGGTCGCGTGGCTGGATCAGATCAGACTGGATCGACCTCCGGAGGTCGATTCATTTTCTATTAGACGTGAGCCGGCTTCGTGAGCCGTCGATGGTTGAGAAATGGATCAGGAAAGGCCAGCAGTAAAGACAATGCTGATACTGATGTGGAGCTGATCCGTGACGAATCATGGTCTCCGTTTTCATATGGCGGATCAGGCTCAGATTTGCAGCAGTACAGGCTCTCAGGAATCAATGCCAACATGAATGACAGGCAGAAATGCTGCCGTTTTTTTCTCTGCTTCCCCAATCCCCTTCCACTTTGTGTCCATTCTTTGGCAGCGGGAGGCGGATCATATCACAAACAACGCGACGGTCGTGCTGGTGGATCCGTGGATGCAGCATGGCCGATATCAGAATTCACAAGCACGCCGTCAGATTGAGAATAGAGTACAGGGTCAAGTAGACAGTTGCGTCAGATCCTAAACTGCCAATTCTGATCACCACTGCTTTCTTCCACATTATCATACAGCTACTTTCCGAGCCCTCGCTCGTCAGGCTTCAGAAACGAATCTATCAAGCCAAGACGTGAAGTAAGACGAGCGTTCAGGCAGCGACTGACACTTACTTCGCAGTGCACTTTTGTTACCATCACAATATTCTCCCATCATCTGCCACCTCTTCCCTCCTCCCTCATCCCACAACCACAGCCCCTAGTTCTTTTCCTCTACTTTCCACATTTTCTTCACCTCTCTTACTTACTTTTCTTTGTCTGATCTTTTCGCTTCATTTGCTCGGCACTTCTCCATTCATCCTCCCGTTTCTTCTTTTCTCCCCTGACATCGTTTTCAGTCCCCGTTTCAACTATTTTTCTGTTCCATCTCGAAGCACTTAGCTCCTTAACTTTGCGGCTCTGTTGTACTTGCATGCGGCCACGCTTCTGCCGTCTAAATCATGCTTCTCCTACAACTCTGGTCACCGGTAACCCATGAAGTAGGCAGTACCTTCTCAGTCGTACGTGAAATATACATAAAGAAAAGAGATATACGTCAGAGAATACACGATTGGGAAAGATGAAGCAAAGGTAGAGAGTGATCAGTGAGAAGAGACTGGCACTGAGGCGGGAAGAGAGGCAGAGGGAGGAGACGAACGGCAAGGAGTGGAAAAGGAAACGGTGTCAGGATCAGGGATGAACGAAAGGGAAGGAGGCCGGAACATGATGAAAAGGATCGAGCCGAGACAGCAAATAGAGTCGGGCTTTCGTGGCGAAGGGCTTGGAGGAGGGCGGAGCATGAACGAGGCGGGCAGAAGGAAAAAAGACGGACCAGAGCAAGACGCGACCGGAACAAGACGGGAACCAGCGCGACGGAACCGGTAGGCGGACGCGGACCACAGGCGAGGAGGAGACCAGAAAAGAGCCGAAGAGAAACGAAAAAGGGAAGCGAAGCGAAAAGGGAGAAGGAGGGAAGGACAGAAGAGAGTGCGAAAGGGGGGAGGGGGGTGAGGGGGGCAGGGGGGGAGGGGGGAAGAGAGACGGCGGATTCTGGAAGTGGAAAAGTGGAGGGCGCATAATTAACCCACGATTGGCATTTGTATGTAAAACTCACTTGATGCACCTTCCTCTACGCAGAGACATCCCGAAGTAGCTGAGACCACTTTTCCTTTCCATCTTGCTTCGCGAGCTCCTCCGCCAAAAACCTCAATCCACTTTTCCTTTCCATCTTGCTTCGCGAGCTTCTCCGCCAAAAACCTCAATCCACCCTTCCTTGCTGCCAGGAGCCTATCCAACGTGGCGACTGTCTCCATGGCAACTCCCTCGCCCACGTCCTTGACGAAGGCACATATTTTTTTTGCCACCTGTACACCTATTGCTTTGTTGAACTGCTACCACGCAATCGAACGTCCTTGGCCGTGTCCATGGCTCCCAGCGCGAGCCGTGCCTCTCTTCCACTCCTGCCACATTGCTTCTACTGACGTCACGCTCGGCAACTGGTAGTCGGTAGAGACGCCGAGCGCAGCGGCAGCAGAAGCAGCTGCTGCAGTAGCGGCCGGAAGGGCGAGAGGGACTGCGCCAGCGGAGGAGGCAAGAGTAGCGGAAAGCGATGCGAGGGGAGGGGCTGTAAGAAGAAGCGGGTTCCGCGCTTCGGGCGTCGACGGGCGAAATAGATCGGCTGATGCCACTTCTGATGCAAAACTACGCAACGTCCGCCGGGTTTTCCAACTTGTCCCAGATCATTTCCATTTGCCCGCTTGAGGTTCCCTCCGTTTGCCCCCTGGGGACACCCTCTTTGACCCGCTAATTCACTCCGCTCCCCCGTTTGAGGCAACATTAAACCACCGAAATGAAAGTTACTGGGGTCAGTCTCAGACAGCAAAGACTCAATGTGGATCACTACGAGACTTTCTGTTGCCAGCCAATTAAACTGTGTGCCCGTGACCGAAAACTCAAGACACTGGGTCTTTGACCATGCCCAAGCCCAAACCACCACTATTTGAGTGTGGCGCCTTGGAACTTTTTATTTTTGGCACTTTGTCAGACGGGGAGGCGGAGCTCTTGAGGGGCAAAGTGTAGGGTTCTGTATGGGGAAGAAATGGGACAGAATGTACCATCTCAAAGGGATGTTCGTACCCGCGTTGCAGGGCAAACGGAGTAAACCTCAAGCGGGTAAACGGAAAAATTATGGGGCGAGTCGAAATACAAGCGGACATTGCACTGACTTGCACTTCTGATGTCGGTGGTCGCGAGTGCAGGGCTCGGCTCCGACTATAGTCGCACGTTTTTTGGCATAGTCATAGTCGTAGTCGTAGGCGTTTTTGGAAAATCCGAAATAGTCATAGTCGCAAGTCTGACTATAGTGCCATGCCATAGTCGACTATAGTCGCAGGATTTTGCGCAGCCAAATTTTGCACTATAGTGTGACTATAGCCAAAATTGGAACGCCAGTGCGCCACTATAGTCGGACTTTGGAACAATAATTCTCGCACTATAGTTGCACGTCAAATTTCAGACTATAAATAGTTATAGTGTAGGTCGCCTTCCATTGTCTAAAATCGGATATAGTCAGGCTATGGTTCGACTATCCAACAATAATATTCGCACTATGACTGGCTATAGTGTTTCATGGGCAATGGATGTCATAGTCTGACTATAGCGGGGGCGGTCGGGCCTGCGGCTATAGTCGCAACTCCAAGCTATAGTCAGACCATAACATACTATAGTCGGACTATAGCCGAATTGTTTGCTGCGACTATAGCCTTGACGTCCAACTATTGTCCGAGTGTCCGACTATAGTCGCAAAATCAATTTTAGACCAGATTTTTAACGACTATGGCGACTATTGTCTTACATTTTCTGGAGCATAGTCATAGCCATAGTCGTATGAGGCTATAGCTGAACATCTTCAGCGACAACAAAGGAGTGATCGGCGCGTTCAAACGTGGCCGAAGCCGTGGGCGCTCCTCCAACTCGATCATGCGATCCTTGATCGCGTTCCATATGGAGAATAAGCTGAACGTCCGGGTGGAGTATGTCTCCACCCTCGTCAACCCGGCCGATGCGCCATCACACGGTACCATGTCCGGTCCGCGTCTCCCCGTTTTCGACACACCAGCCCCCCTCCGACCCTTTATCCATGCGATCCGGGTCAATTGAGTGGTTCAAGGCGAACCGTCGGAGGGAGAACAAGATTCGGAAGCAGGAGATGACCCGGCAGGGGGCTGCGGGGCACTTCTGCACAAATTCGACTCGGACTTCTTCCTCCTCAAGCAGCAGTGGTCGATCCGTTGGCTCTGCTCGCTTTCCATCCCTATCAAAGCACCGACTCATACATTCCGACTCGTCCGAAGCTTCCCACTACTGCCACTCCCACGACTCTCTTACCCTCAGTCTCATCCGGCTCTTACGACTTAAAGCCGGTCATCAAGAACAAGATGCTCGCAAAGTGCCGGCTTCTCGCTCTGGCCCCCGTCAGTGGGGGCCAACCAGTTCTTCGCACATCTTCTGGCTTCGACTTCGATCCGCATGGCTGCCACTGGCAAGCTGTGAAGCGGAATCTTTCCTCCTTGCTCGAGGCTTCCACCAACTCCAATTACGGTGCGGGAATCGACCATTTCATTCTATTCTGCCACGAACTCGGCATTCCTCATCTCGACCGATACCCGGTCTCGGAGGGCCTGCTTCTGGCCTTCGTCGCCCATATGGGCTTGCGGGTCCGGGCCGGCACGAATCGCAACTACATCTCTGCCTTGGCTACTTGGCATCGGTCCTGAAATCAGCCCTTCCACCGTGGTGAAGCGGTCAACCTTGCTCTTCGCGCGATCGAGAAGGCAGGTCCACTAAAGAAGCCCCTCCGTCCTCCGTTCACTCGCGATGACCTGCTCGCGGTCTTCAGGGTTCTGGACGTCCCTAACAACTCCTTCCACGCGGCCGTTTGGGCCTGCTCTCTCTTCTCCTGATGGTCCATGTGTCGTCTCGGTGAGACCACGACGGCCAACCAGGTCTCGTGTCCGACACGGAACGTGATGCGTTCTCACCTTCGCGGTGTCGCGGTGGACGACTCGGGTCTCTCGGTGGCCACGGTGTGGCTCCCTTGGACGAAGACCACGCTCATCAACGGGATGTACAAATTCATCCTCGATGCTGGCGGCTGCCTGAACCCCGTGTTCGCGCTCCGGCACCATCTCAGACTCTCCCCGGTCGATCCGAACCTTTCCTCCTCCACTCCTCTCTTCGCTTTCCGGGAGCAGGCGGGATCGCCCCTCCTTGCGCTCACCAAGAAGGACTTCCTGTCCACCATCAACTCTGCTCTTGCGGCTTCCGGCAGAGAGGCACGCGTCGGTAATTCCTTCCGGATCGGTGGGGCCACGGTCCACTGGCGTGCCGGCATCCTCATAGACTCCATCCAGCTTATGGGAGGGTGGAAGTCGGACACGGTCATGCAGTATCTGCGAAATCTCGACTTGGGCTTGGCCGGTGCTCATGCACTTACTGCTGCCTACCTCGGTGGCCCTTAGGTCCCCCCCTCCATCTTCCAACTCTCTCTCTCTGGTCGGCAATGATCTTCCGCCTTGACACTCTTCCACACTCCTCATCAATCTCAAACCCCTCTGGCATTCGTTTCCACTTTATTCTGGGCTTGACTCTTGGTTGCTCTATCACGATCAGATTGATCCCTGCGTGTTATTAGGTTGTCGGCTTTGCCCATTCATTAGTCTGTCTGCCGCGGCATGTTCCATACCTTCCTTTGGGATCATTGGGACGGCGGGCCAGCTGTATAGAATCGGGACTCAGTCGACCAGACCGATCAGGTCTCCTAACATACTCGTGTATCTCTGATCCACGTTTCTTTCTAGGTTTCTCTCACTTACATAACTGCGCAACTCACGCAACAAGCTTCCTTTCAAGCCTGGGCTAGCAGCGTGACTAATGGTCCCGATGCTTGCGGATGTTTTCAGTTCCCGACAGGGCTCGGCTCCGACTATAGTCGCACGTTTTTTGGCATAGTCATAGTCGTAGTCGTAGTCGTTTTTTGAAAATCCGAAATAGTCATAGTCGTAAGTCTGACTATAGTGGCATAGTCGACTATAGTCGCAGGCTTTTGCGCAGCCAAATTTTGCACTATAGTGTGACTATAGCCAAAATTGGAACGCCAGTGCGCCACTATAGTCGGACTTTGGGGCAATGATTTTCGCACTATAGTTGCACGTCAAATTTCAGACTATAAATAGTTATAGTGTAGGTCGCCTTCCATTGTCTAAAATCGGATATAGTCAGGCTATGGTTCGACTATCCAACAATAATATTCGCACTATGACTGGCTATAGTGTTTCATGGGCAATGGATGTCATAGTCTGACTATAGCGCGGGGGCGGTCGGGCCTGCGGCTATAGTCGCAACTCCAAGCTATAGTCAGACCATAACATACTATAGTCGGACTATAGCCGAATTGTTTGCTGCGACTATAGCCTTGACGTCCAACTATTGTCCGAGTGTCCGACTATAGTCGCAAAATCAATTTTAGACCAGATTTTTAACGACTATGGCGACTATTGTCTTACATTTTCTGGAGCATAGTCATAGTCATAGTCGTAAGTGCGACTATCAGCGGCTATGAATATAGTCGCTCATAGTCGTATGAGGCTATAGTCGTAATAGTCGTAAAATCCCATAGTCGTGCCGAGCCCTGGTTCCCGACTCGAAATATTGTAATGCTCTACAACCTTGAGCTTCAGTGAGCTCTCGGATGGGCCATGGGACACAATAACGGGCTCGACGAAGCCTTCATCGAAGCCAAATGCAACGACTGTCTCCGCTTCATTAAAAAAAGGGTACGTATCTGACTATCTGGATTCTGACTATTGTTTCCGTTACCAGCTTTGCCGACCATACTCACTCATCCGGCACTTATGACACCCCAGAACTGGCCCGACGGAGGACGGAAGCGACTGCTTTACCCAGCCTCACACGTCTTCAATAACCGCACAGCAGATCCTCGACCGCGCTCATTCTACCAAGACCTTCGTCGTGACACTCTCTACTGACAACATGAATCAGCTCCTTGATACGCTGATCTACGACGAGAAGATCGAGAAGGTGCATTTCCTGCCTGGAAAGCGGCCCTCGGGCTCGACATCCGCCTCCAGTCGGAAACCGTCATCGTCCAAGAGAGAGAAATCGATCAAGAAGAAGAGTAGCATCAAGAAATTGTCTCGCCATCCAGACTTGAACCGACTACTAGTTTGCGCGCTTTTTGCGACCTTTGCGGTGGCCGCGGTGGTCCCTGATTTTGTCTCATCAGAGCTCTGCCAAGTTACTAGGTAGTGAAAATAGTTGCAAGAGTTTTACAAAGTGATGTGAAATGAGGAGTGTCTAATAATATTATAAAGTGTTGATAGCAACTGGGTAGTAAACTATTAGTTACTGTCCTGACTGGATAGTTACTTACTAGCGACTACCTTAACTTGGCAGCACTACTAGTGATAGCAAGTGACTTCAAGCTCACCATGAAGACGAACTCACTATCTCCATACCTTCTTCACTTTACCGGCCCCGCCAAAGTGAAAGTTCACTATTTTTTTTCGACGGCTCGGAGGCCAAAGTATAGTGAAAGTTTCACTACTAGTTCTCACTTCGAAGTTACAAAGTATACGAAGTGAAGGAAGTTGCCGAGGTCTGTCGCCATCACAGCGAGAGCGAGAGTGATAGTGGGAGCGGAGGTTGGAGTGAGAGTGGGAAGGAGTACAGTGAGGAGGAGAAATCAATGTCGGAGGACGAGTATGAGGATAGAGATGACGGTGATGGAGTGAGAAAGATTAAAGAAGGATAAGGGAAAGGGAAAGTCGAAGGATTGCGACCGCAAATGCAAACGCAAGCACCGAGCCTCTTCGCGCTCCTCATCCCCGCTCATCGCGCTCAGTCCTTTCGATGCGAGTCGCAGCCCTCTTGAACGGTGAATGCACCCTCGGCTCTATCCCGCCCGTGTACGTCGCAGCGGCAGCAAACGAGACCCGATTGTTTCGAGGACCAGAGCCGGCCGGTCGGGGAGGGGGGATAAAGTTGGTCTCCAGCGGAAATGTGTGGATGTTGCGGGGGGTGGGGAGGATTATTGTGCTGGACGAGGTCCATGTGGCTCTTATCTTATCTTATCTTATCTTATCTTATCTTATCTTATCTTATCTTATCTTATCTTATCTTATCTTATCTGTTCTCTTCCTCTTCCTCTTCGTTTCCTTTCCTTTTCTCACACTCGCACTCCTCCGCATAGCAACACCAGTACCTCCACATTTCCCACGCTATCCTCTCTCCTCCTCATCTTTTCCCTTCCCGAGCTCATCCTTTGTACTTAGTCCTTTCTTCCTCGTCATTCATTACTCATCTTCGCACTTCACTAAGCTACAACTAGCAGACATATCTCTAGTCTTGTACGATTATAATTGCGCCGGCGCCCGTGATGTTCATCTGCCTACTTGCCGCAATGTTGGACATCTCGCTCCCGCCTGTGGCGTCTGCGCCTCGAATGTCCGATACACGAGGTAGTCGATGGGTCTGCAGAAGTACACATCGAGAGTCAGCGAAAATACTCATGGCACTGAATTCTATGATGTACTCACCCTTGTGGTGACATTCCCATCCGCAATCTCAGGAGCATGCACCGCCAACCCGTCCTCAGACGTCGCCCAATCGGCATCAACGCCGTCATCACCAACATGCTCGCTCACCCCTCTACCCCTCCCACTCCGTCCCGTCCCCTCACCAGCCGAGGAACTCCCGGACGACGGATCAGCAGGCCCTCCACTTCTCCTTACCGCTCTCAACTGCCTGCTCATCCAAAACTCTTCCACCCTCTCCCTCCTCATCCGAACCTCTTCCACCCTCTCTGTCAACACCCGAATCACCTCCGCTCGCCTGCGCTCCTCCCACGCTCGACTGCGCTCCTCCTCTTCCTCCGCTCGAGTCCGATCTTCCTCCGATCGAGTCCGATCCTCCTCACATCCAACACGATAGCATCTTATTTAAGTCAGCCAATCCCTCCTCCACTTCGATCTCTCTCGCTTTGAGCGCTGCGTTGCAGCGATGGAAATCGACTTTGGCCGTAGCTTCCCGGTGGTTGAGCTCGTCCTCAGCCGCTTTGAGCTGGGTTTGGGCATGTCTGAGCTCTCCGCGCCGAGCTACGACGTTCCGGGCTCTGAGAAGATGGTACACAGTTGTACAGGCGTCAGTTATCATGGGAGATGCAGACTGCAGAAGCCCCGTTTACTTCATGCTATAGTATATAATGACAATTTCCGGCCGAATTGTGCCTTAGTATGACACCAAAAGTGTACTATAGGATAGAGCTAGTATATTGTATGAAATATATAATGCACTAGAAGTATACTATAGCACACAAATAGTATACTTTAGTATACATCAAGCGCTTTGACATCATCCGAGATACATCACATTGTGGTAAGGAAGAGCACGGAGTAGACCCCGGAATGGGTTTGCAGGAATTCCGGGGCACTCCGGGCAGAGTTCCGGCGGTACCCGGAACCCGGAATGCTAATTCTCCATTTTTGTCAATTCAGTCCTTTTAAGCAGGAAGCCGGAATTTCCTGATACCGCTCAACCGGAATGCGGAATGGATTTTGCTTTGGCCGTGACTTTTCTTGCGGAATGCGGAATCTGTGGCCATACAAGCTCATTCTCCCGAAATTCCGCCGGATTCCGGGAGATTCCGGGGATCACGTGATGTGGGGTCTCATTCGGGGTTTCATCTATAAATGAGACTCTACGGCGAGTTTCACATATGAGGAGACCCAGTCTTGTGGTCTCAACAGGACACATGAGGCTTGAAGAAAAGCAAATTGATGCGAGTGAGGCATCAAATGGCCAATGCAAAGCTTCAATGTAGACTATGGACGAGTACAAAGCCGATTTAGAAAAACGGTCGACTCGTTTTCATATGATCTTGTGACTGCGGAGGAGAGTCCAGGAATCCGGCGAAATTCCGCATTCCGGGAGCTGCGGAATGCAAAATCGAAAATTTGATCAAAAACCAAAAATTTTGACGGAAGCCGGAATTCCAGATGTATGAATCTGAATCTTTCCCCGGAATACGGAGCTCTGCGCCCGAAAGAAGAGTAATTTAACCGGAATGCGGAATGCCCTGAGAGGCCCCGGAATTGCTGCGGAGGTCCTCCCCGGAGTACGGAAATTCCGGGGCACTCCGTGCTCTTCCTTACATTGTGGATGTTTCTAAGATACTATTTTCACACTAGTACAAGGCTCGGCAACTTTCCAACTTACCTAACTGCAACTGCGTGTAAGTTAACTTAATCTAGTTAAACTGTGACTAAACTGCGGGCGGCGGAGCCTCCGGAAAAATTAAGTCAACTTAAACTGTATGGGCCCGGACACGGTAACTTATAGTCACTAGAAGTTGCCGTTCGCAAGCGGAAGATTTGACCCAACTCACAGTCACTCACAGCTACTTACAGTGCGAACTTATAGCTACTTATAGTCACTAACAGTTACTTAAAATTACTAACAGTGCGCACAGTTACTAATCACAACTATAGTAGTCAACTATCAATCCCACCGGCCTGGATTTTGAGCCAGAGTGTTCCCCAGACTTTTTGAGGCCATGAGTTTATAGAAATTAAAATATGAACGGGAAATGAAAAGTAGCAAGAAACATGCATGTCTTGATGACTGATGTTGCTTAATGCTTGGTCTGGATATCTTAGACTCGAATTCTCAAAAGGCGGGCTCAATGCTGTGACCTGTCAGGTGTGAATTGCATACCTAAAACATGGCACAGCGCACAGAAGCCCAGTCAAACATTCAAAACACAAAGACGCACTCCGCGCTGCGCTCTCAGGGTAGCTTCGCTACCCTTCAAGCTCTCCGCCGTGATTTTCCACGCAACATAGATGATGAGCAGATAGAACTAAGGTTGTCCCCGGAGTAACAAGGAGGGCTCCGCCTCCGCACTTCCAAATCCCGCCGGAATTTCAACTCTTTGAGGCGAGCTCCGCCTCCGCAGACTAAGACAGGGCTGAAAAAACCAGCTCCGCGTTCCGACGGAATTCTGCAAAAGTTGAAATCCCAGGTCCGCGCTCCGGTTTTTTTTTGTGCGTTTTCATAATGCTCCTCCGTGCTCCGTATACACGGAGCTTGAAATTCCGCGGAATTCCCTCGGAGCGCAGTGGTGGTATAAGACTAAAAGTTGCTCTGAGAATGACTCTAATACAATCAGAGCTATACATTTACCATCCGACATTGTTGCGGTATTGACTCCAGTGCTATTTTGAACCTCTCAACGGATGATGATTCCTGTTTTATCCCCTGCGCGTGTCTCGACCATGTCTATTTTCTTGTTTTTGCGGAATTCCGGCGGAGCGCACCCAAAATGAGGTCACGTGACCTCTATTTTCGACCATCACGTGACCTCACTGCTCCGGCGGAAATTCCGCCGGAATTGTCACATGATTTTGACGGCTGCGTGCTCAACCCTTTTGGCCAGTGGGCCCAGGATTGGACTCCGCGCTCCGCGTAATTTCCGGCGGAGTCCTCCAGGCGGACTCCGTGCTTTTTTAAGAACAAAAATTACTCAGAAGTGAGCTCCGCGTCAACTCCGGGGACAACATTAGATCGAACTCCCCAAAGGCCAAAGCTGTAATGTAACATGTGTATTGCATACCTGATCGATGCCCACAGGCCACAGTTGATAATCAATATGGACTGACGCTTAACGCGCCTCGTTCCCAGGGTAGCTTTGCTACCCTTCGAGCTCCGCCGTGAGTTGTCACACATGACGTATATGATGAGCGGATGAGCCCATGAGCAGATGAGCTGATGAGCAGATCAGTATCTCATTCACCTGATAGAATGGCGCTCAGTGTGTGGGTGCATTCGTTCTTGCAAGAGTTTCTGAGAAGTCAGAAAATAAGCAATGCCGCCCGCGATGATGCATGCAGCATGCAGCATGAATTATGAACAGGGCTCAGCACGACTATGGGGTTTTACGACTATTACGACTATAGCCTCATACGACTATGAGCAATTATAGTCATAGCCGCTGATAGTCGCACTTACGACTATGACTATGACGATGACTATGCTCCAGAAAATGTAAGACAATAGTCGCCATAGTCGTTAAAAATCTGGTCTAAAATTGATTTTGCGACTATAGTCGGACACTCGGACAATAGTTGGACGTCAAGGCTATAGTCGCAGCAAACAATTCGGCTATAGTCCGACTATAGTATGTTATGGTCTGACTATAGCTTGGAGTTGCGACTATAGCCGCAGGCCCGACCGCCACCGCTATAGTCAGACTATGACATCTATTGCCCATGAAACACTATAGCCAGTCATAGTGCGAATGTTATTGTTGGATAGTCGAACCATAGCCTGACTATATCCGATTTTAGACAATGGAAGGCGACCTACACTATAACTATTTATAGTCTGAAATTTGACGTGCAACTATAGTGCGAGAATTATTGTTCCAAAGTCCGACTATAGTGGCGCACTGGCGCACTGGCGTTCCAATTTTGGCTATAGTCACACTATAGTGCAAAATTTGGCTGCGCAAAATCCTGCGACTATAGTCGACTATGGCATGGCACTATAGTCAGACTTGCGACTATGACTATTTCGGATTTTCCAAAAACGCCTACGACTACGACTATGACTATGCCAAAAAACGTGCGACTATAGTCGGAGCCGAGCCCTGTTCAGTATTCAGTATTCAGTATTCAGTATTCAGTAGTCAGTAGTCAGTATTCAGTGTTCAGTAGTCAGTAGTCAGTAGTCAGTAGTCAGTAGTCAGTAGTCAGTAGTCAGTAGTCAGTAGTCAGTAGCATTATGAGGCACCATCACCTGGTAGATGTAGGCGTGTATGTCAAGCAACTTCTTACTGGCACGACTTGTAAGTTGTTGGCAGGTCAGGGTTGAAGGTTAGTGAACGGCGAACGCTGGAGTAAGTTGGGCAGTTGGTAGCTGCGACCTGCGTTCGTCAAAAAGTTGAAGACCTTTCAACTTTCTCGGAGGGTTTTGAGTTTTGACTATGGCTATCGAGGGGTGGGAAAAGTGGAGGTGGAAGAGAGACAGAAACGGGCAACGAACGGCGGAAGGACGGCATGTGAACAGCAGATTGCCATCTTCATAAATAAAACTGGGAGAAATCGAGAGCGTCGATGGATGCTTAGAACACGGACACCCAGGCGAAGTTGAGAAGATTTTAAGGAGTTTTGAAGAATTTCATTCGAGGGATGTTGCAACACTTTTTCTCGGCCGTAAAAATCTAAGGGGCAGATATAACCCCATACTAAAGTCTGGGGAATAACTGTATCCAGTAACTAACAACAATTGGAACAATTAACTATTAACAACTGTGCCCACAGCAACTAATAATAACTGTAACAAGTAACTAAAAATAACTAAAAAGCATGAGTCTTTGGAGGTAGTCAAGAGAGAAAACATGTACGAGCGAGCTCGGAGGCGGCAAAGTACGTGCCTAAAGGCAAAATGGAATAGTACCAGAATCTTGAGGCAGTTACCGCTTGAATTGGTGGCTGAGACGCAATTAAGTTACTATAATAAATGTAAGTAACATATAGTGACAGGCTCAAAATTAAGTTAACTGTAATGATAGTAAGTGGCTAAACTGTGACTAAACTAAACTGCGGGCGCCGGCGCCGGGTTCCAACTGCAACTAAACTTAACTGCGGACCAAAAATGGACAGCTTATAATAACTGGCCGAGCCTTGGTACAGGCTGCAGCCGCGCAGTCTCACCCTCCTATTCGATCCAAAGAGTGTGTCGGTCGTGATGATGCCGCAACTGGTTGGATATGATGAACATCCAGCTTAAAAGCGTGGTCTGAGATCGAAAGCCCCACGCCTCTCCTCCTTCCCTTGTTTTCGTAGATTCTTGATGGTCCGGCGTCGAATATGTCCGAGTCGGCGACGATCTGCCAAACCCGCTTCGCCCACGTCCCCGACCAGGTCGTACGGTCGACAGGGCAAGGCCTCGAAGACGAAAACCTGGTTGTGAGCGTTCCCATAGACGGATCGCCCCTCGTCGACCGGAAGGAAATCGGGAGTCAAGTCGCGAGCGCGCCGCTGGCGCATAGAGTCGTAACTGTCGGGAAGGTTGAGGACGAAAAGGGTCGACGAGGAGGGTGTCAACGACGTCGACGGGTGTGGCACTGTGGCACCCCATCGATCTCAGACACCAGTCCAAGCTCGTCGCACCCTCGTGCGTGGGCCTTGTAGCCTTCCAATGCATGCCAGCAGCCAGAAGGCATTGTTCATCAATCGCTTCGCACTATAGTTGCACGCCAAAGTTCAGACTATAAATAGTTATAGTGTAGGTCGCCTTCCATTGTCTAAAATTGGATATAGTCAGGCTATGGTTCGACTATCCAACAATAACATTCGCACTATGACTGGCTATAGTGTTTCATGGGCAATAGATGTCATAGTCTGACTATAGCGGTGGCTGTCGGGCCCGCGGCTATAGTCGCAACTCCAAGCTATAGTCAGACCATGACATGCTATAGTCGGACTATAGCCGAATTGTTTGCTGCGACTATAGCCTTGACGTCCAGCTATTGTCCGACTATAGTCGCAAAATCAATTTTAGACCAGATTTTTAACGACTATGGCGACTATTGTCTTACATTTCTGGAGCATAGTCATGGTCATAGTCATAGTCGTAAGTGCGACTATCAGCGGCTATGGCTATAGTCGCTCATAGTCGTATGAGGCTATAGTCGTAATGGTCGTAAAATTCCATAGTCGTGCCGAGCTCTGATACTGAATACTGGCTAGGAGTTATGAGGTCTGACTGTCTGAGTGCTGATACTTCATACTCCTACGTTCTTTTCTATTCCGAGGACCTCGGTAAGTGATGTTGTTGGCGCAACTTCCTTGCGGACATTCAAGAGCGGGGGTTGTCCACATTTTCCAGGGAGCTACTCGCCAGTCCTTCTTGACAGGCTGCATGTCTACATGCTCGTTATGGTCAAACGAGGTCTTGCTGCCGTACGTAGCCGTGTCCCAGAGATGGAGCGTCGATATTTCCTGAGTGATGAAGGACACCTTCTGCGTTGGCGCCGGTGGTTGTTTCGGGGAGGGGTCCCTTTCAAACACGGAAAGTGAGACGGACGTGAATGATGTCGCTGTATGGGTTTCCGTATGGGTCAAGGGTGTTTCTGTTGTGTCCACCGCCGAGGTCTGCGGTTAGGAAGGCAGCGAGAATGAGGTAGTTGCTCGGTAATAGTGGTGCGAAACTGCGAAGTCTCTGTTTCCTCTAGGTATTAACTGGTTGCTACGTTGTCGGAGAAAGGGGTGGGGAGAGGAGGAGGCGATGAGGCGACCGAAGAAGGTGCAACGGGGCTGATGGGTGGCCTGACTGGGTTTTTGCCGTGCTGTGAGGACAGAAATAGAGAGAGTCGGAATGGAAGCTTGACAAAGGAAGAGTTGGAAGAAAGGACTGACCAGAGTATTTCTCAAAACGTATGGAGCATCGAAGTCACAGCGAAGGAGAGATCCAACTCGGGTTTTTTTTGTGAGATCGCCTGTCCGTCCCAAGTCTCCGACCATATGTTCTTGTCGAGCAACGCTCGACTGAGCTCATGGCTCCCCATCCCCGCAAGCGAATACCGCACTTGGCCCCAGCTGCCCCCGAAAAAGCAAGCTCCCGATGGCAGCTCCGACCAAGAGCGTTCCGATCATCACGATTAAGGGGACAAGTTGGCCCACTGTTTTCCACCATTCCTTCATCCCGCCGTCGTCCGAAGCAGTCGGGGAAACTGCAACCTTCGGCGGGACAACCGACAAGGAACGATACGCGGACCAACGAAGAAGGTGAACCTCCGGTCCACGAGGGGCCGTCTTTCGCCAGAACATTCTCCCTGACTTGAGGCTCGACCTTGAGCCGAACCACTTCGCCGTTGAGCCAAGCCACGTTGCGCTTGAGGCTACAGTTCCTGGTCCTCTGGGTACGAAGCTCGTCCTGGACCGCCGAAAGCCAAGACGTATTTCGTTGGAGCTGCGCTTTGAGAAAGATCGCAGCTTGGAGATTTTATGAGAGTCCTATCCGCGCCTGAAAGCCTCCCTATCTTCTCCCGATTTTTGCTCAATATCTCCTGTGTCCCCTCACATTCCCTCTCATACTTCTTCTCCAACCCGGCCAGCTTCAGCTCCAAATCCATCTTGCTTGTATACGCTGCTGCCTCCCGCGCCTTGAGTGCGGAGAGACGTGAGTCAAAGGAGCGTTCGCGCGCCTCGAGCTTGATGACGCGTGGGTTAAAGGAGCGTTCACGCGCCTCGATCTCGGTGCTGCGTGAACTAAGAGTCAGGGCGGACAAGGAGCGTTCGCGCGTCGCAACTTCGGTGGCCGAGGAGCTGAAGGTGAAGGCGTATTCTTTGAGAGAGGCCGTCTTGGTCTCGAAGTCCTCACGGTCTGCGCGGATCCGGTCTTGAGCCTTCCGAACCTCCTCCTCTTTCTTCTGGTTCCGTCTGCTCAAGCGCTCCTTCGCCTCCTCCAGCTCCCCCTGAAACCTTCGACGATCCTTTTCCCGCACCTCCGACCACCTGTTCGTCTCATTCGATTCGTCTGGCTTTGGCTTGACGCGCTTCAAGCTGGGCTTCCTCTGCAGCGAAGGCCTGCCGTTCTACGTCGGTAATCGATGTGGCTGGGGTACGTCCGAGCTGTGCGCGCTCGGCGATGAGGTTTTGGGCACTGGAAAGACGATACACAGTTGCAAGGCGTCAGTCAAGATGTCATCCGGAGCAGCGTTTCGGTTTGGCGCGTCAGAATCGAAACATACATGGTGGTGACTTGAAGCTGCCTGATGCACAGCTGAATCCGAGGTGCTCCAGTAGGTCGCGCGTCTTCGGTCTGTCGTTTGGCTGTAGGAGGGGAGGAAGGAGCTAACGCAGTGTTTCGAAGCATACTTGAAGGACCAGAAACTTTTTCAAAACATACTACAGTATACAGTATGTTTTTGGTCCGGAAGGTCTGACTACTGCGACAGTATGGAAAAAGAAGTAATGTTTTCTTCAAGTATAATGCCAACATACTGTCAAATTTTCAGGTAATGACAGTATACTGCAGGAGTATTGCAGGTCAAAGAAACATAATCCAAGTATACGCAGTGTAGTACTGCAGTATCATACTTTACAGGACGATGTGTCCGAAAAATACTGCAGGATAGTTCCAGTATACTGCAGCGCCATTTCTCGCCAGTGCTGAACATACTTTTGGAGTATGGAGTATTCCTATATACTATAGTATATATACTATTTGCAAAAACATACTATATACTATCGGGTCCCGGGAGATTTTTTTTGGAAAGCATACTATATACTATTTCAACGTCTGGCGGAGGTTATAGTATACTATAGTACCAATTTTGGGTCCGAGACCCCGAGCACGTCGTCTCAAAGTACTATAGTATACCTATAGTATACTATACCCCCTGAAAATTATACTATACTCCTACGATAGTATAAATTAGCACTATAGTATACATATGCTCATCAGTATACTATACTACCTGCCAATTATAGTATAATTGGCAATACTATACTTCCTGCCAATTATACTATACTTCTACGATAGTATATGGTAGGACTATAGTATGCATATACTATTACTATAGCACTACTATAGTATAATGTCTTTGCCTGATTGCGTTTGAGAAGGAAGTATTTAAGTATTATACTACTACTATAGTATGATCGAAAATTTGGGCATACTATAGTAGTAATATCATAATACTATAGTACTACCCCTTTTTGGCCTTGGAGTATAGTAGTATTATAGGAAATACTACCATACTATACTATCCTATATACTACCTTCGCCCTCCCGACGATCAAAGGTAGTATGGAGTATACTACCCGAGCCCCTGAAAACAGTATACTATAGTATAATGTTCAACACTGAGGACAGAAGATAGGTGGAGTCAGTCAAGAAACGGACGCGAACCCATCACCCTGAGCCTGAACATAACGTACTCGTGTAGCTACAGTAGCTGTAAAAAGAGAGAGGGCGAGACATGATCAGTACTTCATTGTCTGATGCTCAGCAGTGACGAGCCGCTGGCTACGAACCTCCTGTGATCAGCTATGGAAGATGGGAGGAGATCGTGTCAGCATAGACATCGTACCACATCATCTGCTTGGATCCTATCCGTCACGCACCTTGAAAGCGTTGTGACAAAGTCTAGGGAGGAGGAGAGACAGTAAGGTCAGCTTGTCTTGGCTGTGGATGGTCTGCAGGCAGCAATCCATTCACTCACCTGGCCCTCCCATCGATCTTGAGGCCTTGAGGACGAGGAGCGCAATGTTAAGACGTGAGAGGCGCTGTAGAGTAGCAAAAAAGAAAAGGAGAAGGTAGAACGTCAGCGCGTTGTCTGTTGTGTGTACAGACAGAATGGCAGCATAGATCTCACCTTTGACGGGCAGAGGCGAGGGCGCCGGCGGGGGCGGGACGGGCGCGTGCAAGGGCTTGAGGATAGCAGTAGGCTGGAGGTTAGAGCAGAGCAGAGCTGAGAGCAATGTCAGCGAGCATGCAGGTGCAGGCGGCATCAGGACTACGACTACCCACGGGTGGCACCGTCCGAAAGCACGAGAGCGCGCAAGCAACGACGCGCGCAAGAGGGATGCCTTGAGGAGCTGTTGAGGAAAGAGAAGCTGCTCAGTAAGGCGTGTGAGGATTGAGGGAATGAGACGGAGCACTCACTTTTGTGCTGTGTCAACGTGTCGAATGGTGGCCGTGGAGGAAGAGAGCAGCGATGCGTCGCGTCTGAGAGGTGAAGCTCTCATCAACGTGGCCGAATCGGATCAGACTTGGTCAGCAGTATAGCTCTTCCCTTTCTGCGGCTCTGATTACCGATTCTTCCCCACTGATCTGCTCTCTCGATCAGCCGCCAGGATCAGGCGCGAAAATTGGACAGGGTGAGCGGACAGAGCGGCTCAGATTGTCGAATCAGGGTCGATATCAGTACAGGCTCTGACAGACGCACATGAGCCGATCGGCGATCGAACGCCCACGTAAGGAGAGAAGCTGCCTGCAAAACCTGTCACCTGTCAGAGAAGGGCTAGGTGAACCGTAAGAGAAGAAAGGAAGGGAGACAGGAAAGATCGGTGAGCATTTAAAGGTTCCAAGCAGAGTTCAGGTGACTATAAGACGCAACTAAACATCTGCTTCATTTGTAGGATCATGTAAACAGTGGTCAGCAAACGGCTGCCTCATCTCTCTGTTGAGTATCGCCTCTGCCGTCGGTGTACGGTCAATCATAGTAGGTGGTGGCTCTGGTGCTGCTCCCTGGGCTGCTGGTTTCCCTCATCACTCCCGCGAACCATAGTGACCATGGCTTTTTGCCATTAGGCCTTCCCCAGACTTTTTCGAGACCTCGAAAGTGAAGAAATTTCATTTTCACTCCATATTGACCGTTTTCAGCCCGTTTTACTCATCTTCACAGGGGGCCGTTCCCCCCCTCCTTTTTGTCCTTACATTACATATGTGTACTCCTCTGAGGTCGTGAGAAAATAGAAACCGAGATATATTGATTGACACAGGACAGGTGATTTGGCGAACCACATAATTCCTATGCTCTCACTGTGTTTGAGGACATGTGATTCACGATGCACAGAAGTTATCGTGGACTGAAAACTGACAGTGCTCGCTCAAGTCTCGCTCAAACTCGCTCAAACCTTCACATCCATGTTCACGAGGACTGTATCTACTGTTTCCATTGATTCGAATAAAAAAATGACATAGGTTCCCCTACAATCGGACAACATGGTCGTGGTCGTCCGGAGGAAGTGATCAGACCTGTCCGAGCCTACTAAGTAAGGAAGATTGCATTTCTCAGACCTAGTTACTATTACAGTGAGACGTACGGTAAGCCGATAACAGCTACGCGGAAGCTCAGGTTAGCCCGACATGAGTTGAAGTTGGAAGAAATTTGCTCGTTTTCACTATACATGTGCAGGCGACAAGAATGAGTGAAGGCAGATAAGTTTGATCGATGGCGCGTAGGCGTCATACACGAGTGACCATACGAACAGGCAAAGATCGAGCGCACAGTGAGGAACAGGAAGAACGGGGGGGGGAAACAGGGGAAGGCTAGAAGTTGATGGTGAAGAGTGAAATGAGGAAGAACGCAGAGCAGCGAGAAAAGCAGAAAGATATTGGGCCTGCCTGCAGACCATGATGAGAAGACGTAATGAAAAGATAGTGAGAACTTAGAAGACAAGGAGAGGGAAAGACAGAAGACTTAGAGGGAGCACTGCGAAAGAAAGGACTGGAAAACGGGCGGCTCATCAGCAAAGAGCGATCTGCGTGAGCCGTGATATAGTCACGAGGGGAACGAGGTCACCAGGAATCAGGCACAGGGACGAGAGAACAAGGAGCAGCTGTAAGCTGTGGACTGTGGTAGAATTTAGTGAGCAGTGAGCACAGCAGAAAAAGAGGCAACGTTGAGAGGTCAGTATGGAATGATGAGGGAAGGGGAAGAGGACCATGAAAGAAAGGAAAGCAAAATTCTGAAGGAGCACGGGAAGAAGACAGGGGCGAAGAGAAAGAGAAGAGCAGAGAACGTCAACAACATGGTCAGCGGGAGCATCCAGAGAAGCGTTGGAAAAAATGGTGAGCCTGTTGGCTGTTGATATGCTGTTGCTGCAATGGACGTCAAAGTGATGAGCGGATAGCGCGGAGCCAGCTGTTTCAAAGCAGGAAGCTATCAGGCGAGGGAAAGCAAAGTCAGCGTGCTATGAAGTTAGTGACTTAGTGACCGCATTTTGATCTTTACACAGTTGGGCCTTGGATTGGATGGAGGGCGGAGTTGGTGCGTTGTGCAGTATGCTGGATCTTGTGAAGGGACAAGATTTCCATGCCGATAAATCTCAGGTGCCCACGCCCCACGGAGATAGTGAGAGCGTGAGGGTGGCGGAAAAAAGTCACGTGAGCTTACCGGAGATAGTTACCAAATGATTACTTCAGCGCGTTTGCAACGGAAAGGCTCCAGCACCATCAATTCACCTTCGTTGAAGCTCATTGATGTGGGAGCAGGTGCGGGCTGCAAAACGACCAAGTAATGTGCTGGTTTGGAGGGATCAATCCTTGCAAAAAGGTTGCTAGCTTGTTGCATGACATAATGGAGGTTCGGCCGTAACCAAAACCGCTTCTAAAACCCCAAACTATAAGTCTGGGGAACGTGGCATGGTTGCCCATTCTCCCTCTTTTTGCCTGCACAGAGATCCTCCCCCAAAACCAGCGTCCCTCTGCTGTTTGAGAAGGTTTGTGGGGCCTCTAGACTATCGCTAGATATGTTCCGTATCCAGAAGGATGCGCATGAGTATAGGCCAGTAATAGCCTGGCCGGCCAGCAGTAGACTGAGACCCACGAAGTCACCAGAAAGTCATACTCGCCCAGGCGTTCCCGCCACCCAGCTTAAATGTCCGAAGTAAGCTCCCTCTTCGCAGGAGATGGAGCGCTGGCGGGAACAGCCTGAAGCATCCTGACACGCAGGACATTGCCTCTGGTCAACCTCTACTCGGGAAACAGCGCGCTGGCACTTATACCCATGCTAGATCACTCTCACTGTCGCACCGCAGACCTCCAAGGTGTTCAGCACCGCAATATAAACCGCATGCGAATCAGTCAGAAACACCGCAGTCCGCATGATTAGCATCTGGAAAGGAGAACTGTGATGAACGAGAGAAGCAACAATGGAAATCACATCTGTAACAGCCGCTGTTGAACCGGCACCAAACCGCTGAGAGGGTCACGAAGGTAGACCTTGAAGGAATCCGACGCCCAGTTACCCAAGAGCTTGAGCTCTGGAATCGTTGCCCCGCGGTGCCAGTAGAAACAGGCCCCGCCGATCCGAAAGGAATGACCGGGAAAAGTCGGTCGTCCTGCCGCCCGCAACGCCGCAGAGAAGGCGTCCAAAAAGGTCTTCTTGGTAAGGGGTACCAATCGCCAGCCCCTACCCGCCTTGACCCTGTATGCGAAAAGGGTAGTGGTGGAAGGAATCGCAGAAGCAACCGTGTTGAAGGTCAAATGCCATCGCAGCGCGTGAATGGGGTCGAGTAGGCCATCTGCCGTCGAGAGCACCTTGCGTCCGCCATCCGTATGCGTCGTCTTTGTCCAAGGAAGTCGTACCTCCACCGCAAGGACGCCCGCAACCTCCCTGAAAGGTTCGATCCGATCCTTCGTAACGTGCCGAGAGGGATCCACGAACTTCGCCGAAGGAGAGGTATTCTCTGACAGCCGGCACACGCCAAAGAAGGATAAGAGGGCACACGCCCATACCGCCGCGTGAAAGGAGTTTGTAGTTGGTTGGAGGAACGCACGAACCGCGAGGAGATCAATGGTGTCGATCGGAAGTCGGAGAGGCTTCTTCTGAGGCGCGAGCTTCGCCACCCCTTTGAGTGTTTGCGTGACCATCGGAAAGATCCGCCACTGCTGGCCCCACATCCGATGCCAGCACGATAGGGCCGACAGGTAGTTCTTGACCGTCCGGGCCGAGCGAACACCACAGCAGCTGCCCACAAACGCAAGCAGAACCCCTTCGGACACCGGGAAGATGTCTGCGACAGCAAGACCATGATCGAAAGCGAACGCGAGGAAGATACCGATGCCCGAGCCATAGTTTTGTCGCGTGTTCTCCTCGATAGAGGACCGCAACTCCCGGAGCGCTTGTGCTTGATGAGTCTTGGAATTCGGGAGATGATTGCCTGAACTCGTGAGCAGCGCAAAAGAGAGATTGACGCCAGGTCTCCAAGTTAGGAGCCTTTCAACTGTTGGGGCGTTCGGGAAGAGAGACCGCCTGAGCATCAGCTCAGCAGGGGTGTCCAGTTTGGACCCCGAAGTTGGGATGTATGCTGTTTCCGTGCCGGCACCGACCGCATTGGACCCCCCCAGGCCACGACCGGTTGTCGACGAAGGAGACGCATCATCCAGAAGAAGTGACCGCATCACTGTGTCGAGGAGGGTTTCGCTTCAATCAGGAAATGCTTGAGGAGGGGGGGGATTTCGAAACGCGGCAGCTGTAGCCCAGGAAGGACTTCGCCCCTCGAAGGGGCATCCGCTGGGTTGTTCGCCGACTCAATGTACCGCACGTCCAGCCTGGACACTTCTTGCCGCTCCTTGTCCAGTACTCTCTTCAGCACCGTGTTGGCTTGCTTGCCAAAGCCCTGCCCCTTCTTGTAGGCGCCAATGACCCCGTGGTTGTCCGACCAAAAGCGGATCAAAGACCGCGACGCACCGCACGCCAACGCCGCCAGAAAACCCAGCTCCAACGCAACCGCTTCAGCCCAGCCGATGTGCCTGCCGTCCGTCTGCTACCCGGGCAGCCATTGCCACGCCGCCCATTGGTCTCCTACCACGAAACAGATCCCCCATTCCATGCTCGCGTAGACCCAGACTTCATGTGGGAAGACCTTGTCCGGCAACGGTTCCGGTACATGCAATTTCATGTAAGGCTTGTCCTTTGGGAAGGTCGTGGTGAAACGCGCCAGCTCTACCAAATATGGTGCGAGGTCGCGAGCGACGAACGCGACGTGCTGAAGCGAACCGAGGAGGACTTGAGCAGCCTCAAGTGACTGCGGGTCCGCGAACTGAAAGGCTGCTGCCCGCTCTCGATACGTTTCCGCCTTCGTTCTAGGGAGCACCACTTTCCGCTCCTTGATGCGCCACTCCCAGTCAATGTAAGTAGGGCGTAGGGAGAAATCAGCGGTCTTTGCTTCGTTCTAGGCAAAGTTGAGGTCGCTTGTCGCAGCTCGGACCGAGTTCAGAGAGATGGATGGCCGCTTCCGAATGATGAGGAAGTCGTCTATCCATTTGAGGATAACGACACCGCCGTCTAGTCGCGCCGCAATGATAGCTCGAGTTGTGTCCGCGACCAGACCCCAGACACCTGTGGCGGAGACCAATCCGAACGGAAGAAACATGTCCACGTAGAAGACCCCGTCTTCTGTCTGGACGACGAGTCCTGTCCATTGAGACCTGGCCGCTAGGCATGTTCGGAAAGTATCCTCGCCGTCCATGGAGGCCGCTTCGATGCCCGGGTCTGTCTTCAGCAGCGCATCGATTACCGCTCGCACGCCATGCCAAGCCGTGATGAACTCGTCGGACTCAATGAAGGCGTTTACGCTCGCATATGGGCCGTCTCTGGGCCATGAGAAGTCTTGTATCAGCCGCACATCGCCATTCGTCTTTGGGATGATCCCCAGCGGGGATGTTTGGAACGGTCCTAGGATCCGTTCTACCTCTGTCTTGGAGAAAGGGCCCTTCCACCGGCCCTTCGAGGTCTCCTTCTCCGTTATCTTCACGACCGCATCTGGCTGAGATCTAGCCGACAGGTTGTTAAGGGGTAGTCACAAAGTCAGAAGAACCGCTTTTTGAGGGCGTCAGAAGTGGGAGTTCTGGAGCTCTATTAGTAAAACCCTCCAAAGCTCTTACTCGACCAAAATCGTCTGAGTGAAAACCACTTGTGTCCAAAACTCTTCCGTCGCACCGAGCGAAGAAAAAGTGCCCCCTCTCACTCAAACCGACACAGCTCCATGAGATCTCAACATTTTCTCTTCAACCAAAGCGTAGTCTCTTCTTCGTAGGAAGTTCTACTCAGCCTCTCTTTGCTCTGGGTGTAATTTGCTTACTCTTTCTCGCGATATGTCTCGTGGAAGAGCTCGAAGACATTTTTTTCGGACGGTTTCGTTGATTTTTGTTGATTCTACCAGACCTTTTCTCATTTCTCGCACCATGGCACTGAAACTTACTTAACGACCAGCTGTGAAATTTCAATGGCGATATCGTGCTGCATCCAGGTATCCACTGCAGGTCCAAGTACAACGATTGGTGATGTTGTTGGGTAGCTATCGTGTATGATCTGCGGATTTTTGACCTCTCTGGGGGTGTTGCGCTATATTAGCAAATGAATAACCATCGAAACTCTACCAGTGGTCTCTGGACCAGTTCTGACTGCCTGACTTTGGGGGCCTCAATAAGGGAGCCCAAAATGGAAGAACTCTGGAGCTTTAAAAAATACTTTGTGACTACCCCTTTAGGCGGCGTTAACGTCTCCCTGATGATGGGGATCCCGAATTTGAAGCCCGATCGCACGCCTTCGACCACTTCACCATATGCGTCCAGCAAACCGAGCTGCTTGAGGGTCAGCTGGTACCCTGTCGCGCTGAGAGGGCGACTGGTGGGGGGCTCAATGCGAGCTCTCTCCACCTCCGGAGCCACCTGCTGCTCCTCCGCTACCTCCGCTGCTACCACCTGTGGATCCGCTACCGCCGCCAGCAAGCTTGCAGGCTGTCGCGCCGTGGTTTGCCGCTCCGCACAAGGAACATTCGTGGAGGTTGCAGTTCTGTCTGGTGCAGCTGTCGCTGAGGTTGAAGGACATGCACATCGAGGCTCCGTCTGAGGCTCGGACGAGTCGGCCTTTGGGACCTTGTCTTCGCGACTAAGCTTTGCGTCCTTCTGGCGAACGCTGGCAGGTGGAAAAGTCCTGGTCATGCTCTTGTCTGGAACGACCGCAGACGATGCAAACGGCTCTCGCGTAACCACCTGTCCACGCGGAGCCCTTCTGAAAGGGCTTTCCTCCTCGGCCGCTGCCGCCTCTGTCAGAGCGCTGACCTCCTCCGCCCCGGCTGGAACCTTGTTCTGGCTTGTACCGGGGGATTGTCAGCTGTGTTTGTCGGCGCTCGATGATGGTGCTCCAGAGTTCTGGATCCCACTCTCTGGGATCGAGCCGCTCGCCTGGTGCGTCCGCGTAGAAGTTTTCGCGCAGCTGTGCAATGTATGCGGCCATGTTAGGCCATGTGAGGGTGTTCCGCGCCGTCTCCTTCGCGAAAAGGGAGTCCATGGCCTGCCGCCAGGCAACCGCATCGTTCCGGAGTTGTTTCTGCTTGTTGCCCTCCAGTCGACCGAGAGCCAGCCGGTCCATCACTGCGCACCAGTTGCTCATGGTCGCATGCATCTCACCGTACAGCAGGTCCGCATCTTGAAGCTTGACCTTCGGGAGCTCCTGCTCCAAGCCGAGCTTGTCAAGCACCGACTTCGAGGCCTCCTAGCCTTTCTCGAATCCCGCAGCAACACCCTCGACAGAGAAGTGCCAGAGTGGAATGAAGTGGCCGGCCACCATCTTGTTGATGACCGAGATGTGTGGCATCCGCGTGTGGGTGCCCGCTGTGCGACTTGGGACGAAGGACAGCTCAGTGAGCGAAGCTGGTTCCGTCATGCTGCGCCGCATGTCTTGTCCCGGAAACGTCGCATGCGAAGGAGATTCGCCCAGCGTGTGGAAATGCTGACCGATCGGTTCAGCAGCAGGGACCGCAAACTGCGAAGCAGGAGCCGGAGGGGCCGAAACCGGAGGGGACTCTTGACGGGCTCCTTGGGCGAACGACTCCAGCAGCACGTTGAGCAGCCGCTGCTTGCTCTGTTCCGGCATGCCCCTCACCATGTCGGGAGAGATCATGTAGGTTACCGGGTTTCCTCCCACCGCCTGAGGGTTCTTCGAGAGCGTCTGCTCTACCGGGATCGTTTGTAGCTCCTCGTCGGTCAAGAGCTGAAGGTGCTCCGTTTCTGCCGAGGGTTGTTCGACTCGCGCCTCCTTCCGAGCCTCGTCCGCAGGTCCGCTGTCGACTCGGCGTCTCTTGCCGGCCGCTATGTCAGTCAGCGACGCTGAAAGACCTCCGCTCTGAGAAGCATCAGAATAATCAAGCAAGACAGCATATATCCGCGTCAGCAAAACCGCACCGCAAAGACAAAGTACCGCGCCGCAAGCACAACAGAAAAAAGCTCACCGCACCCGCTTGTCCTGCCACATTGGGCCCGCGTTCCGCAACCGCCCTAGTCATGCTCGTTGAGCTGCTCGTCTGTGACGGTACCACGCCCGCATCGCTTGGCTGGAGAGCCAATCCACCGCCCGCACCGCCAACCGCTCGCGTTCCCAGCTGGGAAGATCGTTGCTGGAGGGCATGTCGTTGCACCTCTTCCGCCGACTCTGCCGCCTCGTTGTTTCCGCTGCCAGATTGGCGAAGAAGCTCTTGCATCCTACGCGCCGTATCGTCGGATTGTTGTTGTTGTTGAAGAAGCAGCTGCTCGTCGACAGAGAGAGAGGATGAACCCTCTTGCTGGTCCGCCATTGTGCAAAAGAGAAAAAAGAAACGCTGTGAACCAGAGGCAAGTTCTGATCGTTTGCACTGCCTGCTCTCTTGCACCACCTTCGGCAGAGTCGATGGTGGTGAGCAAGTTCTTCCTCGCGACGCGTTTGACGCGTCTTGTCAGTGCGCGTCAGTCACGTGACTCGGAAGAGTCACCGGCAGTGCAAACTCTCAGACTCTACGTCTCGAGGCCCGCTCACGCTAGAGCAGTTTGCATATTGATTGGGATTAATTAATTATTTTTTTGACGGAATGGCTCAAGTTTCAGGGTCACAAGTGGGGTCTGACGCTGGTATCCAGGCAGAACCTCACGCGCACAGCTCACCACTCGACCAGCCGCTACTCACTTACTCACTACCCAGTCTCCAGCAGATCAGCCAGCCTTGCTCTCCTTGTTGCGTTCTGCTAATGTTGCGTTCCACGTGGTCCTGTGTCAATCTCAATCTCTCAATGCCCGTATCTCTGATGCAGGGTTGGGTTCAGAGCATGTGGAGAGGCACGCAGCGGCGGAACGGCGTTCGAGCTCGCGCTCATCCCCCAAAAAAACTCAATCTCGAACTCTGGTTCATTTCTCACACGGGTGCGAGGACGGCGTCCCTCACCTCTCGTCTCAAGTTTCTCATCTCGTGGGCCGTGCGACGTGCGATATCACCTGCCGGGTCACGGGTGATGGCGACATGCTTGTCCTCCTCGCTGCGGACCGCGCTGTGACCTCGCATTGACCTCTACGCTGACCCCTTCCTTCCTCCTTCGTATCTATAAATAGGCCCACCACTGACCCATTCCTTCCCTTTCCTCCTCACCCAACCCTCACATCAGGAGTCCCACACTCACCTCTTGCTCGCTTCGACCTCGACCAAGATCAAGGCGGCCCCCGGTGCAAGCGCATGAGTAAAGCAAGTACTTCCTCGAGCGACAGCTGGCGACCAAGAGTGTTCATCGCCATGTCAAATTTTTTCTACCGTCCGGGCAACGTCCCGCCTATCTCAATGGGCACGGTCCACTCCTCGCCTGCGCGCATCGGTGTTTACCTGCGCGGGCCAGATCGAAGGTCACGCTTGATCCAGCTGCCAGCAACCTTCATGGTACGTGTCTCTTATGCACAGAGTACGGACGGGACCGAGACAAGCCTAACTTACCTTCTTCGCTTCATCTCTCTCTTCTCAGGCCTTGGTCGACAAGGCAGCGAACATCTTCGACATCGATCGCAACACGCACGATGTTATCATCGTCATGGCGGACGATGAGGACTGCGAGATCGAAGAAGACTCTCTCCCTGTGCTGCACGATCGCGAGAGGCTCTTGGTCAAGGCTGTTCCTAGAAGTCCGGCGGATCGTAGCACGGAACTCTACAGGCCTGCAAATGCGCAAGCTGGACCAAGTCACCGACTTGAACTTCCGACTTTCAAACCTCCTCCGGCTCCTTCGCCAGCCGTTCTGGACCTGCTGCCAGATCATGCGCGGGACCACACGCTTCCGTCGCCTTCAGGCTCCCAGCTAAGCCAAGTGGGCAGTGCGGCTTTCTTACAATTAGTGATGAAGGTCGAAACTTGTCCCAATCAGTCGCAGGCCGAGCTCGAACTCTTTGCCAACTCCTTCGTCTGGAATCTCCACCTCCAGTCCCAGCTCCAGCTCGGGAACCAACGTCCCTACAAGAAGGAAGCACAACGTCTGGAGGGAGCGCAAGGAACATGCTGAGCACACCATTGCGCGCGAGAAAGCTTTGGTGGAGGCCGAGGCTGCAGCTGCTGCTGCTCGAGCACACCCAAGCTCGTCACAATCACCAAGACAAAGCGACGGCGGGACACCCAGCGGAAGTCACATCGCATTTGTCGGCCTGCCAGACGAGTCTGACGAGAACGAAGGACAATCTGCACTATGGGAGTACTTTGAATAGGAGAAAATGGATCATTGGTTTATGATAGCTCGAGATATCGATAGAATCATGTCAATTGCAGCATTACTTTGATGCCCATGTTCTATAGAATCCCTGTCCCAACACGGTAAAGGCTCCCAATGCTTGCTTCTTGTATTCTTGATAAATCAGTAGATAGAAAGTGAGTCTAGCAGACGCGTCGACTTCGGGAATTCCTCTGAGTGGAAGCAATACTGGAATCATTCTTTCTCATCTTTTAACATGTTCGCAATTGAAATGCAAGGCTAGCCTATCCCCCCCATCATCAGAAAGCTGTGTATGATGGCTCTATAGGTAGCTGTAAGTACCAGAAATCAGACAGCTGCCTTTTTTCTCTTCTTGAATCCGTGTTTGTGAAGGATGATGGTCAGGAATCGATGAAGAATCGATGGGAATTCAATGGGGATTCGATCAAACCACCCTTTTTTTTTGCTCCAAGTGGTATGAGCATCGAGCGGTTTGCAGGCATTATGAGGAAGGCAGAGGAGTGGATCTCACGATTATTCCTACTTGGGCAATGGGGCATTTCCACGTGGGGGGTCTCGCTTTGCCGTGTGCCACAGCTTGAGCCTGATGGTGAGCAGATTATCTAAGACTTAAAATTTCCATTTTAGCTGTTCTGGCCCAGATTGTGCCTTGTGGGTGCCCCAGATTGAATTACAAGGCATCTACGAGGCGGAGTAACAGGTGCCACAGGTGGCTTACACGACAGGCGACCACACCTCACACCTGGCTCACCTCTTCGGCTCGTCGCCTCAACTCCCACAGACAGGACCGCCCTCTCTTCACATGCTCTGAACCCAACCCTGCATCAGAGATACGGGCATTGAGAGATTGAGATTGACACAGGACCACGTGGAACGCAACATTAGCAGAACGCAACAAGGAGAGCAAGGCTGGCTGATCTGCTGGAGACTGGGTAGTGAGTCTCAGTAAAAATTAATATAGATCCCCCGTGTATCCTCTTCTTGACACACGCACGATACACATTGGACACAAAAATCAGGTTTCAACCACGGAGGATCCACAACTTTGTGTGCCATGTGTGTATCGTGCGTGTATGTGCTACACGCCTGTGGATCATCATACACATATAGTACACGGTCGTGGATCGTCGATACATAGGCAGTACACGGCCGTGTGCCAAAATTCACGGGACGTACACGCGCGTGTGTCGTGCCGCTGTGATTGTGCGCTCGGGATACACGGACCATACACACTCGTGTATCGTATGTGTGTCATTAGTGTACCATTAACTCACGCGCAGGAATCAGACAGGCATAGCAGGGATCAATGAGTGTATTTCTCGGACTGGGAAGCCTAACAAGTGAGCTGCGGTGCTCGACGGGCCTGCGGAGGTGGAGGGGGTTCGGGGCAGGGGCAGTGACCAAGTGCTGCAGTGCATCGGAGGAGGAGGAAACAGAGTCAGCACGGAGTCAGAGGATCAGCAGCAGCACCAGCAGCAGCAGTTGTTGGGAAGGGGATGCAGGACTGACGGGAAGAAGAAGACCTGGAGGCGAGAGGACCGAGGCTGCTGCGGGGAGAGACGTTGGCTGGAGCTGGTGGAGGGGAAGCAAACTGCAGAGGAACGACAACGGCAGAAGCGGGTCAGCTCGTACAGTCGCACGGATGGATGGGACGAACGTGGGAGAGGAGACAATGTCAGACTTACCCGCTGGCTGGTCCTGATGTCGCCGTCACTGCGAGAGAGAAAAAAGAGAGGGCTGCAGAGAAAGAGGGAGAGAGAAAGGGAGAGAGGTCTACAGAGACTCAGAGAGAGAGAGAGAGAGAGAGAGAGAGAGAGAGAGAGAGAGAGAGAGACAGGGAAGAAAGAAAGCGCGCGTGCCCAGGTGAGGACATAGGCGTAACGCGCGAGAGGCAGAGGCAGAGGCAGAGGCAGAGGCAGAGGCAGAGGCAGAGGCAGAGGCAGAGGCAGAGGCAGAGGCAGAGGCAGAGGCAGAGGCAGAGGCAGAGGCAGAGGCAGAGGCAGAGGCAGAGGCAGAGGCAGAGGCAGAGGCAGGAGCAGAGGCAGAGACAGAGGGGAGAAAGGGGCAGAACTCACCTAAAGCTGCTGATCGCCTTGATCTTGATGTGATGTGGACTGTGTGGGTGCTGTGGCGATTCTGGTGGGGGGAGAAGAGATGATGGTGGGAGAGGAGAAGGATGGTGGTGGGAGAGAAGAAGGAAGAGCAGGGAGAGAGAAGAAGGAAGAGAAGAAAATTTTCAAGGCCCTTGGGAAGATGAGAACGCGGCGACGCCAACGCCCCGGCCACACTTGTCATGTCACCCTTTCTGAGAAGGAATGAGACGATGGTAAGCGAGCACGTTAGCCGTAAGTCAAGCGGAGTATGCATTTCTCATCTTCCAGGCAGAGGCCAGAGGGGGAATGAGATGGTGGGAAGCGAGTAGTGTGGTAGCCGTAATTCAAACGGGGCACGCATTTCTCATCTCTCGACTCTCACCCAGAGGCCAGCGGCCAGCAGAGAGTAATGCATGTCACGCTGTCACGACTGCACGACAGCCGACTCGAAGCACGAGTTCATGTCATTCATGTCATTCATTCATGTCACGCACGCATTTCACGCATGTCACGCACGGATGTCATGAATGTTATGCATGTGATGCGTGTCGTGCACAGGTGCACTCGTGATGCGTCCTTCGCTCTCATGTGTCGGTTGGAGTTCAAGGTCTGGCTACTCTCTCACTTCTATGCAATTCATTCAGTTGATCACACGTGTTAGTTGAACGGACAGAATGGGCCAGACGGCGATGCTATTCTCTGATAGCCGCGCCGATCGGAGGTAGTTCTCCTAGCTGTTTTTGGCTCCACGCGCTTCCCATTTCCTGTAAAGGATAGCGCGACGGTCAGTGCCTGGTCGGCGTGCGCGTGTGGAGCCGCAAGGTGAACACTCCGCCCATTCTGGTGCTTACTTGGTGGGTAGGTCGGGTGGTCTGTCGGTCAAGCGCGGTCTTCTGCGCCGGTCTCGCTTCCGACCAGGTACGGTGCAAGGATCTCAGCATGATCCCGCACGTACCTCTTCCACGAGTTCGAGTCCCAGCGTCCCTGAAGCATCACCTTCTCCAGCGGTACGCCCTTCTTCAGCAGCGACGTGCACCCCCCAATCCTCATGGAGTGCCCCGTCCTCTTCTCCAGACCAGCTCGCTCGGCGAGGACCGCCATGAGGTCGAGGAACTTGTTCCTCGTCATCGCCACGAGGACAACGCCTTCGTCTCCCACTTTGCCAAGGAGTTCGCCTCTGTCCCCGTCCTCCACGTCCAGTCCCGCTCACCGCTCAAAATCAACATCGTACATCCTCCGGGCGCGCAGCATACGCCGGCGAAGAAGTGGTTGACTAGTGCGCCTATTGGCTTGTGAGTATTCTCCCTCTGTCCCTTCCCAACTGCTGCGGGTGTGAGAATGCTGATACATGCGCCTCGTTTCCATCCTCCTCCAGGTTCATGATCTCGACCCATTACACCAGGTGCAACCTCTGGCCCTTCACCCTCCAGTTCTGCGCCCCCCGGAACTCACCCCCCTTTCTTTTGACAGCTCCACCGCGCGAACAGAGGGGTGCCGGCGGGGTCATTGGTCGGGCTAGTGCTGGTGTGCACGGCCAGCATCCCGATCGGGTTAGAGACGTGGTCTTGTTGGGTGAGTACCACCGTCTCTCCTTGGTGTTGTGTCTTGGTCCGCGGCAGCCTGACCGTGTACGTTAGTCGATCTCGGACCCAGCATCGTCCGATACGATCTCGCGTAACGTGGGCGTTCGGGTCGAACCCGTCCTCTCCGACGACGAGCTCCCCCAGCCGGAACAAGCCCCAGACACCGCAACACGCCAGGGCCACGGCAGCGACCTCCGCCGGGTCCTCGACCCGCATCCACGCCATGATCCCCGCCAGCCACTCGGCCGTCATCGGCGCTCTCGGTGGTCGGGGCGGCGGTTGTTCGTACCGCGCGCCCCTCTTGACAAGGCGCAGTCTCTCCTCCTCTGCGAGCCATGGTACGTTGTTGAGATGGTGCCAGGCTTTCAGCCCGGACACCCAGTCGCTCAAATATCCGCCCGACTTGACGCCTGCCTGCTTCGCGATCCACAGTTCGACCAGCTCGGGGTCGGCTGGGCATCGCCGCTCCTCTGCCACCTCGTGTTCATCGCAGAACCGGTGCCAATGGGCCATCGCCGTCCCGTATCCCTTCTTCGTGCCTGGGGCGAAGGACGCGATGATGGCCTGCCGGACCGCCTCCTCCTCTCGGTCCGATCGGTTTGTGGGAGTGCGTAGGTGGCGCGGTGGCTTCCACTGTGTGAACCGCTCCGGTCCATCGACCTCCTCTGGTCGGTCTACCGTCGGCACGATCGGGATGCGGTTGCTGCCCGGCCTGTTCGGTCCGTTCCTCTTCTTCGGCTTCGGTGGCACGAAGGGAAGGCCGCTTCCACTGGCGAACGACGTCGTGGGCTTGGGAGCGCTGGTCTCCGGTGTGGGGGTGGGCGCGGGCGTTGGGTCGCGAGGGCGGGATACATGGGTGAGTTCCTGGCTTCCCGGGCGCGTCTGCAATGTCCGAATCTTGACCGATTTCTCCCTCCAGTCCTCCAGCAGATGACGCCAAGGCTTGGCCGTCCTGAGGACCTTCGTTTGGACCGCGTGCCCCCTCTCTGGGGCCCGGCCCTTCTTCTCCGGCGGATCTTCTCCGTCTCCGCCGTCAGCAGGTTGTCCCCGACTACCAACTCGGCCGGAACCACTTGCCCAGCTCTGCATCCATGCTCGGGATAGGGAGGCGGGGGAGGCTGGACGAGATGAGGCCGCGGGACGGGGGGTCTGCCCGTTGGCTCTTTGTGTCGACCCACCGGAGGTGGATCGTGAGGCGGGCTCTGGTTTCGTGAACCGCAACTCGGCGGAGTACCTCATCTGGGCCGGCGGCCGCCATCCTTCCCTTCTTAAAGGCGCCAAGGACCGCAGTGTTGTCTGTATGGACCAGTAGAGGGCAATCACTGTACCCCAGGTCAATGGCTGTAAGGACAGCAAGCTCCAGGGCGAGGGCTTCGACGATTTTGATGTCCGTGTTGCCGACCGCATCGTCCCTGAGTGGGTACGCCCTTTCGCGCCCTTTAATGCTGAGCCCGACTCCAAAGGAAGTTGATCCATCGCAGTAACAGTCGATGTCCACGGGCGTGGCGGGGTCGAAGGAGCGCCACGTGTTGTCCTGACAACGGAAGGTGCCCAACAGTCGATATCGTCGGCCAACTTCTTCCCTCCATGTCGCCATTGATGGCGCAGTTTCCGGTCCTGACTGGCCGTCTTGATGAACGCTTGTAGGCCGGCCAGGTGCCACTTCCCCTCGGTGTATACGTTCCGTGCCCACTGGCATTGGCCGTGGAGTCTCTCAATGACGGGGAGCTGGTGTCGGCCGCCTTGTGCCGCTGCCTGCTCCCTCGTCTCAGCATTTGTGGCGAGGTACTTCTCCCTCTTGGACTCGGGGAGGGCCACTTCCCTGGTCGCGATGTTGTAGACGATGCCCGCGTACTTGAAGATGGTAGACCATGGGGAGTCCTTCTCGGGCTCCCACGGCCACCCCAGCTGTGCCGAAATCCTGTCGATATCGGCCAGGCTACAGTTGTAGCCGTCTTCAGCTCCAGGCTGCAACTTGAGCGGCTGGGCGTAGTCCTCGGTGTGTTCGACCCCGTCGACGGAGGTCCAGAAGAGACGGCCGCCACGTCTTTGCGGTCCGCCTGTGATGGTCTTGTGGAGGAGCTTGCGTCTGATGTTGACGCGGGGGAGGTCTCGCTGAAGGACGCGGATGAATACGTTGTCGTCCACCCAATGTGCTGTGGTGGCAAGTCCCTCCGCCCGGACGATGTCCGCGAAGGCATCGGCGAACAGCCCATAGACGCCGCAGGCCGGGCCGAGGCCAAAGGCGAGGAAGAGGTCCACATAGAAGGCGCCGTTCCATTCGACGACGGTTCCCGCCCATTGTGAGGGGTGCATAGGGATCTGGCGGAAGGCGGATACCACATCTCGTACGAAGGCTTGCGCAGTTCGTGGGTGGCGGAGGATCGCCGCGCACATGTCCCGGAACGAGTTCCAGGTTGTTGGCCTGTTGGCCATTCGTCCGGGTGTAGTTGGGCGTTAATTGAGGAGTCTGGTGTGTCGCTGTGGGGTTTGGGGTCGTGGCTAAAGTCTTGAATCGGACGGAACTTGCCGTTCGGCTTTGGTCGTAGTCCGAGCGGGGATGTTTGGATTTTGGAAGTGTGGGCCGACAATTCGTCGGACTTCGTCGATCTCGTGGGGTCCGGAGTATCTTCCCAACTCCAACTCCTTCGCAATGATTCTCTCCACCTCTGCAGCGTTTGAAGTAGCTGAGAGGTGGTGTGCAGCAATGTACGTCCGTATCGGCGGTTGAATGCCGATGCTGATACCTTCTCGGAGGGCTGGGACGATTTGGTTGTATTGTCCGAGAAGGCCATGGTTCCGCAGAGCACGACTCCATCCCTCAGGATCGAGCCGCCGTGCCCGACGGAGGAGGGTTTGTGGTGACCAAGGGGCATCGTTGCCCTTGGCAGGTGCTCTTCCCGCAGAGGGAGCAGACGTGTGCGTGTGTGCAGGCGGGGTACTGGCACGTGGTGTAGTTGTACCCTGTGCAGACCCGCTGACCTCCTTCTCGCTTGATGAGCTGTCCATGTTGATTGTTGGTCGCGAAGGTGGGGCGGGACGGGTCGGCGGCGAGGACTTCCGTCATGCACGCGCGAGGAGAATGGGGAGACTTTGAGCCACAGCGACCGCAGGGGCGGTCTTGCGGGTTGCCCCCGGGCCGAAAGGACTGTTGGCCCTTGAGCTTGGACGAGTTGCGATTGGTCAGGTGAGGGCTGCTCGGTGGGGCGCTTGAGTTCGTCTTGCGACTGGGGCCGGCTGAGGTGGAGGAGTGATTGAAGCCGGCCGCCACACTCGCCTTGAAGAGGGCCAGCTCGTTCTCGACCCGGTCGTCGGAGCGCTCCTTGAGTTCCTTGAGGATGCGCTTGAAATTCCTCTTCGGCCAGACCTCCGGGTCGAACTGGCGTAGCACGTCGAGCCTCTTTGCCTTCTCCGCGTCGCTCAGCTTGGTATCCCGGCGGATCTTCTTGCGCTGGTTCTTCGTTTGACGTGAGTCGTGCGCGAAGCACTTGCGCTGCCATTGGTGGAGGATCTGCAGGGCCTTCTTGACTCGTGGCTTCTCCCGCTGCTGGTGCTTCCGGACCTTGGAATTGAACCGGTCCCAGGCCTTCCTGGTCTTGAGCCCGATGTCCTCGTCCTCCATGGTATCCATCCATTTGTCGATCGCATATAGGAAGTCGTCCCAATCGAGGTCCTCGTCCTCGAGGAAGCTGGACGGCTTGGCGGGCTCGGCCGTGCGTAGTGTCCCTCCCTCCAATGTGAGATGTTTCCGACTCTTCTCCTCGTGTTTCAGCTTCAATGACTGGGGTGTGAACCACCACAAGTCCACATACTCCCCCTTGTCCACCTTTCTCGCCACTCGGTCTGGTATGTTGAGCGAACCCCACACGCGGGAGTTGCTCTTGCCGGCGACCCACTTCGGGTTTTCCTCGTCCGAGCTGTCCTCCGAGTCGGAACTGTCGTCCGAGGAGAAGGATCGTTGCGACGAGGACGAGCAGGAAGAGGAGGCTGTGGACGAATCGTCGTCCGAGGAGGAGTCCTTGGTCCGGGACTTGGACTTGCCCTTCTTCTTCGACCGGCCCTTGGACGTCCGACGCTTCTTGGCCCGTTTGTCGACCTCCTCCGAAGCCTGTCGCTTCTTGGGATGTGATGCAGCGAGGCTGGGCGCCTTCTGTGCTGGCGGGGCGGGGTCTGGCTCGATCGAGTCCGAGGAAGTGTTCAGCTCCCGCCCAAGGGCCTCGTGGATTTGGCGGTGGTGTTGGATGTTGGCCAGGGACATTTCGAAGGCGTCCCTTGCCGTGTGCTCTGAGGTGAAGATGACGTTGTGGGCGAGCTCGGTCAGGTCCTTTCTGGCCTTCTTGTCGAGTTCCGGGGCCAGCTCTTGGATCCATGTCTTGCGGTTGGCGATCAGGACCTCAGCTTCGGCCAGCTGTTCCGGAGTAATGTCGAGTCCTTCGTGTCGGTGTTGGTCGCCCTCTGGAACGTCGTTGAGGTTAGGGTCGTTGAGGTCAGGGTCGTTGCCTTGGTCGTTCTCTGCACCTTCTCGGCGAGGTTGACGGTCAGCGTCTGCTGCGGGGCCTGCCGCCTGTGCTTGGTTCGCTGGGGCCTGACGGTCCTGCGGGTCTTGTTGTTCTTGGGCGGCGTTTACCTGTGCGCCTTGCTGGGCAGGTGCTCCTGCCGCTTGTCCCGGTGCTGCTGCCCCTTGAGCCAGTGCTGCCGCTGCTTGGGCCGGTGCTGCTGCTCCTTGAGCAGGTGCCGGTGCCGGGGCGTCCGGGTTCATCAGACGGGCTGTCACTGTGGAAGAGTGGGGGTGTCGGGTGATGATAGTCAGTTCTCTGTCATGCCACCCTGGGCTGGATGTGGATTGGTCAAACGCGGACGCGTACCTTGTCGCACAAGGATGTGTGAGATGTGACTCAGTCGTGCTCGGGGACACTTGGCCGGGCTGGCGTGGGACTGTGGTCAGGACATGACGGGGTAGGACTGGTCAGTGTGAGCGGACTACTCTGGGCAATGGACAGTCCGGACTGGACACGTACCTATGGTACTCGATCTGTCTGGGCGACGATATCTTGTGGACGGTTGGTCTTGGACACGCTCGGACGAGCTTGGGATCTGGACGATCTGGGATCTGGGCGATCTGGGGGTCTGGACGTTTGAATGGAAGATGGGGGATTGTAAAGTATGCGTGTAAGGTAGAGAAAGAACGAAAAGGTAGGGAACAGGTGAGAGAGGGGATGGCGAGAAGGGTGCGGATGGTCGAGGTCGTGGAGACGGTTACCGTCGTCCTCGACCATCGCACTTTCTTCTCGACACTTATCAAGACTCTTGAGACTCTCCTCCACATGGCGAAGCCCATGACCTGTCTGGGCGACGCGGTCGAACAAGCAGATCGGCGACATTTCGTGCACTGATCCATAGAAAATACACAGCGGATACACAAAAACAGGTTCGATACACAGGGGATCCATTTAAATTCTCACTGAGAGTGAGTAAGTGAGCACATAGCGGTTGGTCGAGTTGTGAGCTGTGCGCGTGAGGTTCTGCCTGGATACCAGCGTCAGACCCCACTTGTGACCCTGAAACTTGAGCCATTCCGCTAAAAAAAAAAATTAATTAATCTCAATCAATATGCAAACTGCTCTAATCGCGAGATGTGCAAAAGCTTTACAGTGAAAAATTGCTTCTCCAAACCGCAACCGCGGTATGTACAGAGACTAACCAGTCGGTGGGTCAAAACTTGAAATTCAACGCACCACCACACAAAACTGACTTCCACAACACAGCTTGAGCATAAGAAGGGAGTTGTGGACGGTAGCATCAGAAAGTCGCTCCCACTTCCAGATCTGAGATTGGAGTTGTATTGACTGAGGTCACCCACTGAGGAGTGCTCTTTCTGAAATGTGCAAATGGGCCAATATTTTGGTTTAAAAAATACTAGTCGGTGGGTCGGATGAAACCTGGGGCACTTTGGCACAGGTTGGACAACTCTTCTCAAAAACAGAAGAGGCACCTTCTTGAGGTTCGCAGAACCAACAGAAGTACCCCTCACCAACAGCGACACAGCTCAGCAGGATTAAGGATGCACACGGAGATCTCCGCGGAGATTATCTCCTTTCCGCTGTCTCCGCCGCATCTCCGTGCCGTTTTCTCGGAGCTCCGTCACCTCTCCGCTGTAGCGGCGGAGATGGAGCGGAGCTCCGGCCGCGGAGATGACAGAAATTGGCTTCAGTCGAAATAGAAAAACTCCCTACCCCGTCAAGATTTTTGTGCTTCTGAAAAAGCATCTCCCTACCCCATCTCCGCGGCATCTACGGCGTAACTCCGCGTCTCCGCCGATAGGTAAAATATTTGGTCAGAATCACATCTTTGCACAGCTCAAACGTTCCAAAAAGCAGTTCAAAGCAGTATAGGAAGTGTCCATAGCGGCTGATATGCACGAGACAAGGCGTTGGGTGGATTTGTTCTGATTTCAGACCCTGCTGAGCGATCCGAGACCGAACTGAGACTCCATCCCATTAGAGAAACCCCTTGAGACTCTGTAGTCTGAAGGGGTCTCGGCAGGGTTTCTTGTCCATCGGCGGAGACGCGGAGTTACGCCGTAGATGCCGCGGAGATGCACATTTTTCAAACTCGACTCCGCAACTCCGCCGTTTCTGGCCTGCTGTGATTCATCTCCCTACCCTGTACATCACGGCGGAAAGGAGATCTCCGCGGAGATTTTCTCATCTCCGGGCCGCGGAGATTTTGTGCAGCGGAGATAATCTACGCGGAGATTCTCTCCGGGAGGGGTCACGGAGATAATCTCCGCCAAAACAGCGGAGATGGAGTGCATCCTTAAGCAGGATCTCAACATTTTCTGATGAATCAAAGCGCTCTGTTTCCTTCTTCTATATACCAGTCTATCATCTCTATGCTTCAAATCCAGTTTCCTTGCTGCTCTGCGTGGTGTTCGTAGTGGAAGAGATTGCACATTATTTCTTCGATTGTTTCCGTCGATTCAAACAGACCTCACCAAACTTCTTTCACCACAGCACCGAAGCGGTCTGAACGAATGATGCTGAGATTTCAAGGGTACAGTGGTGCTATTGTCAGGAATCCATTGCATGTCTCCGAACAAGATTTGGTTATGGTGTTGGTCTGTTATCGTGTTTGACCCACCGACTGGTGGCTGACCCACGGACTGGTTAGTCTCTGTAACCGGTTGCGCAACCGCCAAAAAAACTCTCCGGCAACCGTCTGGGGAATGTCCACCACCTCCACCTCCACCTCCACCTCCCAGACTTTCCCACGGTGTTCGTGCGTGAGCTCGACTTGGACGGCGACTTTCACGACGACGGCGACAGCGACAGCGACAGCGACAGCAGCGGCGAAGGACTGAGTGAGTGCGGAATGGGCGTGTCACTTGTCATCGACGACACCACGCTCGCGCTGCTGACGGTGCTCATCGGCGCCCTCGCGCTCAACATCTACACCGCCCGCGCCTCCACCCCGCTCCTCCACCCGCTCCTCCTCGCCCGCCAGGCCGAGGTCGCAACCGTGCGCCAGCCAAACGAGTCCGCCGTGTACCGGAACTCGAACTCGCCCTCCGGCTTCGACCTCGCGGCCCGGCCCCGGCGCGAGATCGTCGATGTCCGCTCCCTCATCCAGCTCGGCGCCACGGGCTCCGAGATCGAACATGACCGCCGCTTGCTCGGATATCGAGCCACCACTTCCAATCGGCAGGTCCTCAATCACGTTCAGGCCCTTGCTCATGCGATCTCTTCGGGGCAGCCGCAGACAGAGTCAGGCGGGGAAGCGGTCACGACGCTCTTCATAGCTGGTGTCGCGGAAACTCCGTCGTATGCGATCCTCGTCGCCCTCCTCGCAGCCACCGCACGCGGGACGAACGGGTCGATCCAGACCGTCGTCCTCCCACCAACTTCAAGCTCGTACTCCATCTCATCTGCCCTGCGCGATCTACCCGCTGCCGTCGTCAGACCAGCTCGTCTCGGGGGAATCGCGCTCCTCGCCGGCCCGGAAGAGTTGGACAAACTCCAACCCGGTGACCTGCAAACTCTTTGCAGCTTGCCCGCATCGTCATCCCCACTCACGGTCATCATCGACGACACCGCGCCGGACTTTTTCTCTTCTTCTTCGGTTGCGCCAGTGTCCGAGGCGCGCATGCTCAGATTCACCGAGCTCATCAAGGACAGCGGTAGTGGTTCCACCTCTGAAGTAGCAACAGCAGATCCAGATCCGCCACTCCAGCGCGCAAGCAAGCTCGTAGCCTGGTTCCCCGCCACACCTCCTGCCACATCGGCAATGATCGTGAATTGGATTCCGGCCTCCAACGCCGTTCTCGTCGCGGGTGTGACGGCCCACCTGTCCCTTTTCCCAGCCGACAAGATCCCCAACAGGTCCGACGAGATCCTCCTCGCTCTCCTTCCCCCTTCCTCTTCCAAAATTCCAGGGGAGGACAGCCTGACACTGGCACACCCGGCCGGTCTCGCGCTCGCCCTCACAGCACTCTACACCGGCGCGGCCCTCCGGATCCAGTCCCTCCCCTCCCTCCGCACCGAAACAAACGAGATGAACATCTCCCCGCTCGTCTCGCTCCTCTTCCTCCCCTCCGCTCTGGCCCCACAGCTCGCGCACGACCTGGCGAAGAATCAGCAGTCGAGGGAGACTAGCTGGAAAGGTGATTTGTTGTTCGGTCCGTGGGGGAGGAGGAGTGCGATGAGGACGTTGAGGTGCGGGAGCTTGCCGCCGGCTCGTAAGCCTGTGCTTCATCATGGCAGCGCTACTTCGTCTGGTGGAGAAGGCATGTGGATCACAGCGTCCACCCCGCCGTCGTACTCCGCCCCGGCCTCGCTCGGCCTCGGCCACCTGCGCTCGGTGATCTGTCTGACGAGCGAGGATGCCCATGCGGTGGAGCAGGATACGTTGGATACGTTGAGGCTCGAGGGTGGGTGTGCGGTTTGGCAGGTGTATTTGCCCGTGCGCGCGCTTCGCGTGCGGCCGACGGAGACCGCAGCGGGAGCGGAGATGCCGGATCAGAATCAGGTTCAAGATCGACAAGGAGGCTGGTACGCACTCGTCGCTGCACCCATCACAGCCGCGCACTCACTCGACCTCCAGGCTTTTGCACCCTTTGAAACTGGATCGACTACCAAAGCGTTGATCAAGGGAACGCATGTAGGCGCGCCGAGTGTCAGTTTGGAAGTCAAGCTGGCTGAGGTTGTCGAGGCCAGCGGGGAAGGGAGGGCTGGTGATCTAGAGGGCGAGGTGAGTTTTCATTCCCATGCGTTCTTCTGGTAATTCTTTGATTGTTTTGAGAAGCCCTGCTAAAACTGGGATTCCAAATGTGCGAGCAGATCGTCCTGCGCGGGAAGACGGTCGCCTTGTACGCCCCGAGCCCGCCTCTACCGCCAACTGGGCCTGTGGGTGGAGTTGGGGCCGGTGTGACGGGGGCAGCGGCGAGTCCACCGCGTCCGTTTGCCGCCCCTCCGAGTGCGTACTGGTTCGGCACGGCACAGCGGGGCAGTTGGCGATCGAATGGTACGCTTGTGCTCCTGCCCTAGACCAAGAACAAAAAGAAGTAGCGAGGACTGCTGCTGTGTCGAAATAGACACGACTTCTCTCTCTGCCCTTTGCTTTGGGACTGTAATTCGAAGTTCATGCTCCCCACCAGCTCATCGCTCATCCCGCACACGCAGCGAAAAGGAGATACATCAGAATACCTTTTGTTCCCAAGGTCGAACTCGTACAGACCCGATATACATAACAGATCGAAAGAGAGGAAACGGCTCAAGTCGGCGCAGATCTTTTATGTGCCCGGAGGCAGCATCGCTCTTCTCCTGCTCTTTCACGCTTTTACCTTCTTCGCTGCAGACTGTAGGAATGAACGGAAAGACAGTAAGCAAGATGGCACGGTGAAGCAACGCTGAAAGAACGTCCTACAAACCTCGTCGCCCTCAGCCTCACCCTCCCCTGCACCGCCCGCGAATTTCTCTGCGCGCTTCCGCTTCTTCTCCTCCTCATCCTTATCCACGAGCCCGAAGCGCTCGGCCCGACGCGCCTTGGCAGCGGCGTCCTTCTCCTGCTGTGCGATGCGTGCTGCTTTTTGTTCGTCCTGTGTATAGGAGATGAATGGGGAAATAATGTGAGTGAGGAGAGTTTTGGGGGTGCGAGGGATGGGTGGGTGGGATGAACGTACCGTCTCTGCGACTTTGGGCGTGGATGCGGCGTCTGTGGTGGTAGAAGAAGCAGCGCCGTTCTTCCCCCTCCGACCCCTCCTGCCCTCCCCGAGCTCCGCATCCAACGAAGGCGGCCCAACAGCAGCAGTCTTCTTCCCCCCCTTCTCCCCCTCCTTCTTCCCACCCTCCTTCGCAGGCTCGACCTCATCACCAGTCAGCCCAAACTTGATCGCCCGCTCGATCTTCTTGACGACGTCCTCGGTGGGGAGACCGAACTTCTCCGCGCGGGACTTGCGCAGGTTCAGCTCGTCTAGGTAAGCTTTGTGCTTCGTTTCGGTGGAGGGGTCGGTGTTGGGTGTAGGAGTGGGTTCGCCGGGCGCGGCTGACTCGGCGGTGGGTGCTGTGGTTGGGGCTGCGGAAGCGGGAGCAGCGGGCGCGGCTTCGGAGGAGGACGCTGCTTCGGTCGCAGCGGGGGCAGCTTCGGTGGCAGCAGCGGGTGTCTCCGTTGCCGTACTCGTGGTAGCTGACGTGTCGGCGTCGGTCGGGGCAGGAACTGCAGTGGCGGCAGCAGCAGCGGCGGCCTTCTTGGTGGCAGCGGCTGTGGGCTTTGCCTTCTTGCTTCCTTTGGGCGGCATCTTCAGCTGTGAGTATAAGTAGTGTCGGTGTCGGTGTTGGGTTCGTGGTGGTCGTGTGTATGGGAGATGGCAGCGAGGCGCGTGAGGAGGAGGCGCGCGTGTTTGACGCGTCTGTGCGCGTGTTGACTTTTCTTCTGTCGGCCCGACAACGCCGAGTCTCTCTCCCACCCACACACGGTCGGACCACGTTGCCTTTCATCTCGCCTCCTTCTAAGTATGGGAGACTGACTGCTGCAGGATTCCTTGTTGCTGCTGCTGATATTGGAGAGCATTATGAACGGCGTACTCCCTGTCGAAGCTCCCGCCCCCGCTCCCAGTCCAAGTCCAACCCGGGCGAGCGCTGAGAGGGAGAAGAAGGAAGATGAGCACACGGAAGATGGCAAGGGTCCCTTCCGACGGCTTCGAATTGCGTATGTACTATAGCTGACTCTCGTTCTGGTGCGAATAGCAAGGCTAATCTTCTCCCTCTGTGTATCATTCTGTGCCAGGATGATCTCCGACTTCTTCTTCCCCAATGTCGGCGGGGTCGAGGGCCACATCTACATGGTCAGCCAGCAACTTCTTCGCCGAGGCCACAAGGTGAGCCACTTCCTGTTTCCTCTTCTTATCTCCCTACCCTCTCATTCTTCTTCTGCTTTCTATTTCGCCCGCAGGTCATTGTCATCACCCACGCCTACCCGCCCCACCGGACCGGCATCCGCTGGCTCCCCTCGGGACTCAAAGTCTACTACGTCCCCTACGAAGTCCTAGCACGCCAAGACACCCTCCCCAACTTCTTCTCCCTCCTCCCCCTGCTCCGCCAGATTCTCATCCGCGAACGGATCGAACTCGTTCATGGCCATCAGGCACTCAGCAGTATGGCCCACGAGGGGATCCTGTATGCGCGCTCCTTGGGCATTCGCTGTGTTTTTACCGACCACAGTTTGTTTGGCTTTGCGGATGCGGCCAGTATCATGACCAATAAGCTGCTCCGGTTTGTTCTCTCCGACGTCGAGCATGTCATCTGCGTCAGCCATACAGGGTAAGTCTTCCCGTCTTTGTCCCTCTTTTCCCCCCTCAGAGACGGACAGTCACTGACAGAGAGGCCTCGCTCTCTTCCCACCTGCTCGCTCGTTGTAGGAAAGAGAATACCGTTCTCCGCGCCGCTCTCGATCCAAAAGACGTATCCGTCATCCCCAACGCAGTCGTAGCTTCCGACTTCATCCCAGACCCATCTGCTCCACGGCCAGGACGGAGTGAGTGTTCCCCCTTCTTTTGTCCGGTAGTTGATTTTGTCCCGCTCCGCTTCTGACATCCCTTGTTCCAAACGCACACATCTCTCAAGTCACGATCGTGGTCCTCAGTAGACTCATGTACCGCAAAGGAATCGATCTCCTCATCGCCGCCATACCCCGCATCTGCAACCAGCACCCAGACGTACACTTCCTGATCGGTGAGCTCGTAAACCACTTCTCGAAAGCGGCCTCCGATGGTCATGATCTCTATCTCACCCTACTGTTTATCTCACTCAAAAGGTGGCGAAGGACCAAAACGGATCGATCTCGAGCAGATGCGAGAGAAGTATTTGTTGCATGACCGCATCGAGCTCGTCGGTGCGATCCGACCCAGTGATGCCCGCGCAGTAAGTTTTAACCCAAGCTTTCTTTCTGGAGAAGAACACCCTCGGAATTTGCTGAAGACTTGTAATTGGCCACTAACCCCGTGTCTTGCTCCATCCAAACAGCATCTTGTCCGTGGCCATCTTTTCCTCAACACGAGTCTGACAGAGGCCTTTGGGACAAGCAGCATCGAAGCTGCTTGTGCGGGCCTCTTTGTCGTCAGTACCCGCGTCGGCGGCGTACCCGAGGTCCTTCCCTCAAACATGATTGAGCTTGCCGAGCCAGATGAAGATGGTGAGTGGTAGGACACTAATGTTCCCCAGAGAGGAAGAGAAAGAGAGTGAAGAACAAAGCACTCAGGTACTGATTGACACTTGTATTCATAAGACGTCGTCCGCGCCACCAACAAAGGCCTCGAATACCTCCGCTCCGGCGCACACAGCCCCCAAGCAGCCCACAATGCCATCAAATCCTTCTACACCTGGTCCGACGTCGCCCTCCGCCTCGAACGCGTCTACCTCACCCACGCCATGCACCCCAACATCGACCCACCGGACGCATGGGATCGGTTGTGCTCATATCGGGCCTGTGGGCCTTTGGCAGGACTGGTGTTCGTGCTGCTGGTTGCGGTGCAGAATTTGTATTTAGGGATTTTGAGGTGGGGTTGGCCGGATGAGAGCATTGAGATCGTTCCTGACTGGTCGGGCGGTGATGGGTTGGGCCTTGAGGAGGATCTTTGAGAGTGTTCTCAGATGGCTGCACCAGTGGGCGTGCGCGCGCTCCTATGGTCTCGGCACCAAGTTGCCATGGGACCAGCAGTTCCTCGTCGAATCTCTTTCCGACTCGACGATCTACATGGCCTACTACACCATCGCGCACTTCCTCCAGGGCGGTGTGGAAGACGGCAGCAAAGGATCACCCATGGGCGTCCAGGTCGACGACTGCACAGACGAGTTCTTCGACTTCATCTTCTGTGGCGGGGACTGGCCGGCGAACAGCAAGGTGCCCAAGGAGAAGGCGGACATCATGCAGCGCGAGTTCGAGTACTTCTACCCGATCGACGTGCGCTCGTCTGGCAAGGACCTGATCCCGAACCATCTCACCTTCTGCATCTACAACCACGCGGCGATCTTCCCCGAGAAGCACTGGCCGGTCTCGATGCGGATCAACGGCCACCTGATGCTGAACGGCAAGAAGATGTCGAAGAGCACGGGCAACAGTCTGAGCATGCAGGAGTCGATTGAAAAGTTTGGTGCGGATGCGACGCGGATCAGTCTTGCGGATGCGGGCGATGGGATTGAGGATGCGAACTTTGAGGAGGAGACGGCGAATGCGAACATTCTCCGGCTGCACACGCTCATCGACTGGAGCGAGGACATCATGAAGAACCACGCCGAGCTGCGCACGGGTCCGAAGGATAACTTCTGGGACCGCGTCTTTGAGAACGAGATCAACTCGGCGATCAAGGTCACGGAGGAGTGCTACGGTAAAGCGATGTACAAGGACGCGATGAAGTTTGGGTTCTATGAGCTCCAGACCAGTCGGGACTTGTACAGGGACGCCACTGCGGACGTGAAGATGCACGCGGACCTCGTCAAGCTCTGGATCCGGACCCAGGCACTGCTCGTCGCCCCCGTCGCGCCGCACTTCGCCGAACACCTCTTCCGCTCCGTTCTCGGAGAGTCGGGTTCGATCCAGACGGCCGCGTGGCCCACACCCTCGGCGGAGGTTGACAAGACGATCGCGGACGCGGCTGTGTATGTGCGCGGACAGACGAAGACGATCCGCGATGCGGAGATCCTGATGGCGAAGCGTAAAGCGAAAGGAAAAAGATACGGGGTTGAAGTACGAGGAGCGCAGGCCTAAGGAGTTGCGGGTGTTCGTTGCGCGGGATTTCCCGGCGTGGCAGGATGCGGTTATTAGGGCGATGAAGGAGCATACGACGGCCGAGGGGGTTGTTGATGATGCTAAGGTTAGGGAGATGTTGGGGGCGCAGGGGATGTTGAAGGATAAGAAGGCGATGCCGTTTGTTATTGCGCTCAAGGTATGTTTGTTTCGTTCGATTTCTTTCTCTTTTTGCGCTTTGATGGGGTTCGTTTGGTGGCTGATTCTTTGCAATTTCCGCACATACGCCCACGTCCACACAGAAACGCATCTCCGAATTCGGCGCCGACGTCGCCCTGAACCGCGTCCTCCCCTTCAACGAGACGGAGACGCTGGAGCAAGCGTCGAGCTACCTGCGGAAGACGCTCGGCTTCCGGGCGGTGCATATCGAGTCTGCTGAGGAATCACTTGCGAATGCGGATCAGCTGGAGGGGAAGGATGGGTTTGATCGGAAGAATGTGGAGAGTGCTGAGCCGGGGGCGCGTGAGTTTTTGTCTGCTTTCTTTTTGAGCTTGTGGGAGCTCTGTACTCACCTGTTTCCTGTTTCTTATCTTTTCCACAGCATCTTTTGCGTTCTGCAACGTGTCTGTGTGAAGGTCACTCGCGCGGGTTGTCACTTCACATCACCAGCACAAAAACGGGAGGGGGATCACAGTACCTCGCCTCGCCCTCGTTACCTTGATATACCGTTAATGATAAGTCATTTCTGCTTTAAAAGGAGTCTATCGTCTGTGCGGTGCGGTGCCGGGATGACATGCTCGCTCAGTAGTCAATACGTCCGGGATTCGTTCCAAAACGTTCCCAATGTGCATCTCTCCCGATGAGAGTAGTGTCGAGGTCGTCCATCTTTGCTGGGAGAACGGAAACGCGGAAACACCAGATACTTAGATTGTCCATGAAACAGAAATGTGAGAAATTGCACAGGAGAAGGAAGCGAGGTCGACGTCGCGCGAAACGAAACGGGTTGTAAGGCCAGAGGGTATAAGGTAGAAAAGCAGCTGAGGAGAGTTTGAGCGCAGCCCGCTAGAAGAATATTTCCTGTAGTACGGCCTGGAATTCTGCGTCGGTGATGGCCATGTCGGACATCCTGGGTCGTACTCGCGACGGCGGGGCCATTGGTGCGACAGAGATGGCCGCGCATTGGGTCGGTGTGGCAGCCACCAGAACGATCGTGGGCTGTACTTGCGGCGGAACAGTGACTGCAACAGCTGCAACTGGCTGTGCCGGGCGCCTTGATGTATATGCTCGCCGCGGTGGCGTCAGAGGAGGGGTCCTCACCGACCAGTGTACGACTTTTCGACCCTTGTTCTCGGTATTCGCCTTGATTGAAGGCACATTTTCCTTGTCACCCGAGCGGAGCGCAAGGGGAGGCGTCGCCGGACCGGAAATCCGCCGCTTCTTCTCCTTGCCCTGTCCAGCACGCATGTCACATGGAGAGGCACCGGGAGAGTCGCATGCAGACTGTGAATCTTGGAAGATCTCGAATCTCGCCAGCTTTCTCTTCTCCTGTCGTACCTTTGGCTTCGTTGTGGTCGGCATCTTTACGTTCAGAGACTTGACGGGGCCTGGAGTCCTTATCTGCCTAGACGGCGTCGCCGGAGCACAGTCTTGAGCCGCAGCGGGCTGCCGAGATGGTCCAGCAAGAGCAGCAGCGACAGTAGCGGTAGAAGTCGTGGTCGTGCCGGCGACGGTCTTCTCTTGTCTGTAGCGTAGAAGATCCTCTTGGTCTAGCGCTCGGCGCTTCATCGCACGGCTCGTGGTCCTGTCTCTCGCGGCCATCTTGAGGCAGGGGGCGTGGTGCCTGGAAGTATGAGCACGCTGATTCGATTCGAGAGACGGCGTCCTTGACGTGAGTGGCAGATGTAGCAGTAGGAGCGGCAGGTCCGGTCTTCTGTGCATCGACACGAAGGACTTCGATGGCGACAGTGCTGGAGGGCACGGAGTCGATCTGAGGACCGGCCGCCTTGACCTGAGTGGCAGGTGTAGCATCCCCGGTCTTCCGCGCATCAGCTTGAAGCTGCTCGATGACGAATGGGTTCGACGGCGGCGGCATCTTGTGCTGAGCAGGATTGATGGTAGCCTTCACAGCCGTCTTCACCGCAGGCTCAATCGTATGGACGACCACCGGGAGCGGTGCCGTGGGGCGAGGTAGCTGATCCCAGGAAGGCTGACCTGTCGTCGTCTTAGCGGCTACCTTGAGCTGGTTCCCCTCGACAAGCCCTGACTTGGCTGAAGGCTCTTCACGAAGCGCGCGGCCGGTATGCAAGGCCTCTGGGAAGGCGGAAGTAAGAAAGGAAGGGAAAGAAGGTGTGGAGCTGATCGTTAGAGCTCTAGTTCGATCGCATGGAAATGCTCGTGGGTGGGGTACACTCACTCTCGAAGCTGAGGTCCTCGCCATGGAACCTAAGTGGCAACAAAGCCTCTCTCTGCTTCAGCTCACGAACATTGAAGGTTAGGAGTGTCTTGATCTCGGTCGGGAAGACTCGAAGTCTGTGGGAAGAAACAATGATGCACATCACGTCGGCGATGACAGTCAGCCGAGTGCCTCTGTACTTGCTGCAGTGGAGACGACCGCAATGAATCGTCCGAAAGGAAAGACTCACCTGGGAAACAAGTCACAAGGTGAATAAACGTAGCCGTAGTCATCTAACAACTTGACGGCGTCAGTGTAGTCGGTGCAGAACTCTGTCAACTGGTCGGCCCCTTGCTCGGTAGCGCTGACCATGCGCACAAGGGCCGAGTTGGCGATTTCGGCAGACCGGGAGAGAGCCTGGAGCTTGGTGCCAAGAGTGGAATCATGGACTTGGGGAATGAGGTCCTCGAACGGGTTCTCGAGAGATGCAGACAAAACGAGGGCGTATTCGATTGCTGCATTGATTGCCTTCGTCTTGTTGGCGAGTTGGCGCGCCGTGAAGACAGCGAGGCGATGGACCTCGCTGTCGACGGGGAGAGTGTTGGGAGTGGGCAGAGAGGACATGCTCGCTGGTGTGCGTTGGTCTGATGATGGGGGTTGAGAGTGGTATGCAGAGAATGAATTGGCTGGTAGGCACGAAGGTTGTATGAGGTGGGAATGCGTGATGGTGGTGGAAGGGAAGAGGGATGAGCTGGACGGGAGCGTTGGAGATGAGTAGAAGGTCAACGTATTTCGCCATGAGGGCTCATTCAATAGAGAAAATCGTGCCATGTCCTGCTCAGCGCGTTGCGAATGTCTACCAACACGTAGACATGTTCAACCGTGGGCCATTTGTTTGTTAAGAAATTGGAGCATCGAAGAATGGAATGTGACTGCCGCACACCCGCAGTCTCCTTCGATCGTCTCAGTCCGTGTGTTTTGAGAAAGGAATGCGGGAAGGACCCACCGCAGGTGGGTGGGCGCGGGCTTGATTGAATGTTGTTCCGAGCTCGTCGTGGGCCGCCCTGGGAGGGCGGGACACTGTTTGAGGCAAGGCAAAAATGAAAGAGGTACGTACAGAACAAGCCGGCGCCAGAGAAAAAGAAACCAAAAACGTATGGAGGAATCGGAAGAGAGTTGGAACGCAAGGACAAAAAAAACGTTGTGAGGGAACGATCGTGTTCCTCGATGCAAGGAAAAAGGGTGTGGAGGGTGGGAGAAAAAACAATGCACGAGACTGAGGCCAACGCAACGAGCAGCGTCCGTGTGCGTCGAGGATGAAGGTGGGTTCGAGAGGCAGCGTGACCGAGCGACGAGATGATGTGGTTCTGCTTCTTCTCTGTGCCCGAAGGGAGGAGGAGAGTGCAGAACCTTTCCTGCAGATCAAATCGGGGCTCGGCCCGGGTGTCTTCGGGAGCTCCCTCCGACGTTGCACTGCCGTCGACCCACCCATCATCCGACTTGGGCGCGGCCGACGGATCCTCATTCTTCCGAAACCGATACAGCCGCACACCCGCAGTCTCCTTCGATCGTCTCAGTCCGTGTGTTTTGAGAAAGGAATGCGGGAAGGACCCACCGCAGGTGGGTGGGCGCGGGCTTGATTGAATGTTGTTCCGAGCTCGTCGTGGGCCGCCCTCTCAACCACTAGAACTGGTTAGCCGACCGCACCGGCGCGCGGGCCCACGCCCTGCCCCCGTTCCGCTTCGACCAAGCGAGCCAGAGCAGCGTCGTCGAGGAGTAGCCGGGGCGCCATTATTTCTGCGTGGTCACGCACGTAGCGTTGCCACGCTTCGCTTGACCAGCGTCCGTGGACCCGTACGTCGTCGAACGAGTTCCCGGCACGCAACAATTCCGTACATCCGCCGATTCTAAAGCTGTGGCCATCAATGAGGGGGAGTTCGGCTCGCCGGGCCAGGATTTTGAGGCGGGAAGTGAGCGTTGTACGTCGCATCTGGGCCATGCCTCGCCCGTGTCGGAATGCGAACAGGCTGTGTTCTTCTCCTTCTGGGACCACGTTGAGAGCGAGGTGGCGGTGAAGCAACGCCAAGGGGTCGACCGATGCGGGTCGTTCTGTGAGAACAACACGCTGACCTTGAGGACTGGTCTTGGTAAAGGGGAGCGAAAGCGTCGCCGTAGGCGAACCACCATACGCCGAGGCGAACACGATCCCCGCACGAGATATGTTCTTGCGAGGGTCAAATCCTTTTGGCGAGCAGGTAGCCTCGTCGAGCCGTAGAAGACCCCAGAACGCGACCGCTGCGGCTGCGGCTGCCGCAACATCGCCAGGACTGTCGGGCTTTGCCACTCGGAGAATGGAAGACAGCCACTCTAACGTGACAGGAGGGCGAGAGGGCTTACGACTGCTTGCGGGGGCGTGAAGGACAGCGTATCGAATGAGTTCTGTCCGACGCATGTCTCCCGCCGGCCACAGTCGTCCCCAAATTCGATGCCATGCTCGAAGGCCCGACAACCACGTGCTGATGGTGTCGGAAGAGAATTTCCCTGCATGCTGCAGAATGAAATATTCGAGCAGGTCTGCAGGGGCGGGACACCGAAGCTGTTCGGGGACTCCACGTTTATCACACCATTGATGCCAATGAGCCAGACCTGTTCCGTAAGACCGGAGGGTGTCGTCGCTGTAAGAGGCGGCCAAGGCCGCACTGATCGAAGCAACTTCTGCTGATGACAGATGCGTACCCGTGATGGCGGTGATTGGACGCCATGCGACCAGCCTCTGCGGGGCCAAAAACCTTGGGGCGCAAGGAAGAGGGAGCCACTGTCAGCGCGTGGGGCGTGAACCGCCTTCGGTTTGTGCGAGCATCAGGCGGCTGAGGCACTACTGTTGCCGGCACGTCTTGGCGGGCAAGCCGCAACGCGACCACCGATGGCCGCGACGATTGAGAGTGATCAAGGATCCGCCTTTTGAAGGTGCGGCACGCGTCCTCGTCAGCGTCTTCCCGCTGGCGACTGCCAGTGAGGGAGGAACTCTGCGGCGACAAGAGCTGGGAGGACGATGGTCGGGAGGCCGGGTTCCTTGCGGATCCCACGACTGGGTCCATCGGCAGGGTTGTCGGCGGATGCGACCCTTCGAGTGTGAATGACCACGTCGCGGTCGACCTGGAGGGCATGAATGCGGTCGATGACGGAAGTGGCGGCAGCGTTTCGCATGCGTCCGCGCGGGACGCCGAACTGAACGCCCGTGTTGTCCGTGTATACAACAAGGGCTGCAGAGCGGAAACCTGTTGAGAGGACATGGAGGAGGCCAACCTCAATGGCCAAGGCTTCGGCAAACTGAATGTCCCTTCCATCTCCACGTGATCGCCAGTCTGGGTGGAGGCGGTAGGAAGCACTGTGCCCGTCCCACCAAATACCAACTCCCCAGTCTGAAGACGCGTCGACGAACAGGTTGATGTCCTTGGGAGCATACTGGGAAATGGAACGCCATACTTCCTCACCGCAGAGATGCTCCCTCCACCATTCGATGTCTTTGTCCAGGGCGGCACTCCCATGACGCTGCGCGCGCGGGTGCGCGTTGCTCCGGACGGCAATGTTGACAAAGCCGATGAGCCGCGTGAGGTGACGAGGGGCGTCAAGGACGACGGGGGATGCGTGGAGGAGTCGGCCAAGGAGGCGTTGGAAATCTTCGAGCCGATGAACTGATTGTGAGAGCCACGCGTCGATGTCGGCGCGGTAGGTGGCCACTTTGACGGCGGGCAGCCCTGCTCGCCGGTCGAAAATGCTGAACAGGTATCCTGCGTATGAGAAGGTGGAGGACCATGGCGTGGGTTTGTGGAGGGGAAGGCCAAGTTCGTCGGCCAGGGACTCAATCTCGTCGTCTCCGTAGTGCCAACCGTCTTCTCGACCGGCATTTGTTGCCGCTCGGAGCGGATACTCCTACGACTCATCGTACCGTCTTCCCTCCGCGCCGACCCACCACTTGGCCCCGCGCCGAAGGAAGGGCTGCTGGTCCAAGGACCCGTGGATGTCGGCTCGTTGAGCATTGACGCTCGCAATAGAGACGACACGGACACGGAAGAAAAGGATGTCGTCGACCCATCGACCAAGCGGGCCGAAACCTCGCGCCCGAAAGATGTCGAGCGCGGCTTCGCCAACTCTGCCGAACACGCCGGTGCCCGGACCGATGCCGAAAGAGACTCGAGTGTCGATGAAGAATCCTTCATCCGTGCGAAGGACCAGAGCTGGCCATTGCGAGGGGTGAACGGGGAGCAATCTGTATGCCGAGTCGACGTCGCGGGTGCAGGCCTCGGAGTCGGGAGGTAAGGCAAGGATGTTGGCGACAATTTGGCGGAACGTGGACCATGTGGTGGCCCAGGAGCGTGGTATGAGCTCGTTTGTTGCTGGAGATGTACCGACAGTGGCCGAGAAATTTTTGAATGAGCCTGAATTTGTCAGGCGGTTTGGGAATGAGAGAAAGCGGCATAGATTGAAAAAGGATTGTGCAGAACGGCTTGGACGTCCGCTGCATTACTGAAAGGTCCGATGTAGGCCCCGCGCTTTCGCTCTTTGAGGACAATGTCTCTGAGTGCGTTTTGATGTGTCCTTGTGGAAGGTGCGTTACTGGCGACGGCTGTGTCGGTGATGCGAGGAATTTCGAAATCAAATCCGTCGCGTAGACCTCGAACGACATCGGCATACCGTTCACCGAGCCCAAGGCTGTCCAGGACGCTGGCCCATACGTCCGCCTTGAGCGTGAGAGGAGAGGGCCGGGGAGGGAGATCAGTCGGATCGCCCGCAAGCCTGAGCTCCATGCGCCGAGACGCCGCAAAGAGAGCAGCGATGACCGGGGCAGCCCTTGTTGTTGCAGGCCCGTCCGCCATTGAAGTTGAGGCAGACGGGAGTGCCACTGTCTTTGAAGAGGAGGGGACCGTCGTGGTCTCGTAGGCGGAGCAGCTGGGTTTGGCGAAGTGCGTCTTGTCGCAGTGCGCAACGTCGTGCCTTGCTCTTCCTCCGCATCGCGCGCAGGCGGAGGGCTTTGCCGCATTTGCGACTCCGGCGATTTCGGTCCGAAAGGAGCTGCGGTCGCCCGCCCTCTTCGTCTTGCTGCGGCTCTTTGACGATGATGGAGGAGGGATCGAGCTGCGAGACGGGAGGGCATGACTTTCTAACGGCCGAGCTGCTGACGCTGCCAAGAGATGATCCAGTTTGGCCTGCAATGCTGCCAACTTCGTGTCTTGCTCCGTCCGAGCCCGCTCTTCCTCCTTCCTCACGTAGACGTCGAGATCCGCCAGATTGACCGTTGCGAGATCGAATATCGGCTCCTCCGAACCCCTGCACCAGGTACCTCGATTCCAGGCGTAGTATTTCTGAAGAGCGGCTCTTTGGGACTCGGCGAGATCGTGATGAAAGATGGCATGGTGCGCTGCTTTGAACATGTTTTGAATGTCTTCGTCCACGCCGTGCTCGCCCATAATCTTCTCTTCTACGTTATCAGGCAATGTGAAAATTCAAGAGTAATTAGCGCCATGTCTGACTGATTCAACGCTGGATGAGGTTCTGTTTTCATGGCGGCGTTGCTCCAGAGAACATGTGCCGAGGCTCATTGTGCGCAAATCGGTGCGCGTGGGCACCACGCTCGTGAGCGCATCTCGTCCTCCCTGAGATTTCTCCCGCAGTACGTGGACTGGCCCGATCACAGCTCGTGGGCTGAGTCTCCAGGTACGTGGACCAGACCCACGGCGCATGGGCCGACCTCACTTCAAAGGAAGTGAAGTTGCATAGGCGTACGTGGACAACTGCTGCGATGGGAGGAGATGGGAAGGGAAAGGAGTGATCGTACTACTCACGCATCGTAGCACAATCGTTCCAGAGCTTCCAGTCGAGGTCGCCCTCGGGTATGTACCCGTCGGGACAAGATTCGTCCACCTCGACGAAGCTGCCGTCGGGGTTTTGGAACATCGGCTTCTTGAAGCCGGTTTCCTTTTCCGCTGCGCGTCGACAGGCCTCCCTGCTGAGGAGCCAGAGGTGGACGAACTCGATATCGACGACCTTCTTGATGGTCTTCTTCGGTGGGCGGAGCGAGCCTGCTCCCTCCGAGCTGCTGACCCCTCTGTGAATGGTCACAGTTCTGCGCTTGCCGTCGGGCCGAGCGCCGTCTTGGTCTGGCGTCACCGTGCTGGCGACTCTGCCGCGTTTTCCGGTGGGAACTTCGCGTGGGGGCGGTGAAGGAACACTGCGCCGCTTCTCCGCACCTCGCGAGGGCGGTGGAGCTGCTGCAACCGCTGGTGGTGAAGGTGGCTCCCGCTCGGCGTCTTCGTCGTCTTCTCGCCACGGAACGCGTCCGAGTCGCTCGTGGGTCTTGTTCCAATTGGCCAACAGATTGTGGACCAGGAGAAGCTCGTCGCTGATGTCCTCGGGAAGGCGGTCGGTGCTGACCTCCAGCGTCCTGTAATGAGCGGCTTGCGGGTTCTCCTCGTCGTTCAGATGGGTCTGATAGATGGCGTGAATTCTTGCCGTGACGTCCGGCTGGCCCTCGGTGTACAGTCGGATGGAGAGTTCTGCGGCCTCGAGCATGCGTGTTGGTGACAATGACCAGCCTAGGGGCGTCCATGTTGGCTCGCCAAACACTTGAACTGGTGCGTCTTCTTGTTCGAGGGACATGAGGGAGAAAAAACAATGCACGAGACTGAGGCCAACGCAACGAGCAGCGTCCGTGTGCGTCGAGGATGAAGGTGGGTTCGAGAGGCAGCGTGACCGAGCGACGAGATGATGTGTTTCTGCTTCTTCTCTGTGCCCGAAGGGAGGAGGAGAGTGCAGAACCGCCTTGCTCTCCTTGTTGCGTTCTGCTAACGTTGTGTTCCACGTGGTCCTGTGTCAATCTCAATCTCTCAATGCCTGTATCTCTGATGCAGGGTTGGGTTCAGAGCACTTGTATGTACTCGCACGTCGATGCGGCCCGACCCGGTGCGGCTGGGGCGACGCAGACGCAATGGGGAGGGGGAGGTGGGTGGGTTCTTTCTCCTATCGCGGAGCGAGCGCAGTCGAGTGAAGTGATGGTCTTCTTCTCGTCTCAGTCGACTCTCTTCGCCCTACTGACTTCAGAATTCTCTCTTTTCGCTCCCTCCACATCAGCAAGGCTCCGCGTCCCGCTCTCTCCAAGCAAGACTGTCAATTTCCTGCAGATTAAATCGGGGCTCGGCCCGGGTGTCTTCGGGAGCTCCCTCCGACGTTGCACTGCCGTCGACCCACCCATCATCCGACTTGGGCGCGGCCGACGGATCCTCATTCTTCCGAAACCGATACATGTGAGACCGCTTACCTAACGCCGAGCGACAATGGCAGGAAACAAACAAACCAGCAGCCAGCAGGCGAAAGCTTTTTGGAGTTGGGTGAAGTGAGGAAGGTCGATTGTTTCTGGGTGGCTCTCAAGGGAGCTGTCGTGACGGGTCGGAGACGTCGAGGAGATAGTAGGGACGAGGTCAGGCCCGACATTGAGTGGAGTGAAAGATGGCTATGGGAGTCAGAGTCTGGGTATCGCCTGGGACTCTCAAACGGGCATCGAACTTGCGTACTGAAAGCGTACCCTGGATTTAGTCATTGCACGACGACGAGAGTCAGTGACAAGTGATATGGGCATATTGCATTCAAAACTATAAGCACAGCATCTCAGGATTGATCTCCAGAAGTCGAGCAGGAGTGCAGGACATACCTCGCTCAGCTTGACCGTGTGCTTCACCGACTTCCGCGCCTCCTCGTCCTTGAGTAGTCTCTGGTAGTCCACGTTGTGCTTGAAGGCGTAGACCTTGTATTGATGAAGTGTTACTTCGCCGCTGTGGGGTGAGGCGAAGGTGAAGGGTCAGCCGGCTTCTTGGAGGATGTAGTGGGGATGGCTGTGGATGAGTTTTGGAGAGGAGAGTTGGTGTCAGACAGCGTGAAAAATAAGTGAGGGGCAGGGCAGAGACTCTGTTCATCAAGCTCGCACAGGTATCAGCCGGTGTCGTGGTCGTTGTCGATGGGAGGTAATCACGACATCTTCGATATGGATCGGGTTTAGGGCTGTGCTATGCCGTGGAAAGAAACACAGCTGGCCCGACTGCCGTCGTGTACATCATTGAGGAGGAGGAAGTGAGATGGATGAATTCGATGGCTGATGATGATGATGATGATGAATGGGACGATATGGCAGGAGGCGTGACAGGAAACCAGGCCACGAGGCTGCCGACGTGCTGGAGGGGCGGGCCTGGATCTGCTGTTGCCAATTCGGGAGTAGAGCCGCTGCCATCAGCATTGATGACATTTGGTGAACGTGAGCCTTCTTGCCTCGGACACCTGTGTGATCGAAGGGTTAAGAAGGGAAGAGGAGAGAAAAGCTCGCGCGGTGTCGTCAAAGATGACAGCAATCAGTGGATGTGACGAACCGTCCAAGTATGCAGATCGTCAGCGATTCGCAGGGGTGCGGGGGTAGGGAGAGGAGTACGCAGGGCGGATGAGATGGAGGTCGAGTTCGAGTTCGAGTTCGAGTTCGAGTCCACGGACGGACAATGCGGGACGCGTCCCTGTGTCTGTATCTTTGAAGGGCAGGTGACGTCCCTAAGAGCATCCGGACCGCCCAAAACACACCCGAAAGGGCTTGAGTATCATTCAATACCTTAGACTCCATGATCTCCTTACCGGGCTCGAGAATAATTGTCGGTAGAGCAGGCGATGAGGATGGACAGGGTAGAACAGGCGATGTTGGCGCGTACATGTACATGTGGGTTGGAAGTGAGACTTGAGGCTTGAGGCTTGAGATTTGAGAGAGTGACAAGAGGCAAAAGTGAAGCGAGTGAGAGATGAAGATGAGGAGAGTAGTACCCGAAATGCTGACGACGCCCCGAAGCCCCGACGCCCTGCCTTCATCTTCAATTCAAACTAGTAACACATGTGGCTCTATCAGATTCTCTCCATTTTCTTCTCTTTCCTGCTACTTGGGCCCAATGGTGGTGGAACGTTGTTCCCCAGTTTTGCTGCACGAAAAAGCCCTCTCTGTCGAGAGGGCCTGCAAGCTCAATGAAAATTGCTAGCTCAATGAAAAATCTATTGCATGGGTCTACTCTCTTGGGCCAAAGACATCCTCAAAGAGCAGATCGTCGTCCAAAAAGCCTCCTGATCGTGGTCGACGTCTGATTCCTCATCTGGCACCGCCTCATTTGCTACTCGTTGCTTTTTTTTGACTACTCGTCGCAGCTGCGCGTGGACTTTGTTCCATCCATCCGTCAGGCGCTTTCGAATGTCCTTCTTCTCCAGCATCCATTCTCGTCGAGCTGCACGACGTTCCTCCTCAACAAGCTTGTCCTCGCAGATGGCCCGTGCTAGACCGATACTGAGTACACCTCCAGATTGTGTGACTTTTTCGCTGACGCTCCTTGCGCTTGTCGCGTTCTTGCTGAGCAGCCGTGTTCTGAGCGAGGGCAGTGACCGCCAAGTTTCCGGCCTGGGCTTGCACCAATGAACCACGGACAAAGACTTGTACTTGACGATGCACCGAAGGTGAGAGCTGCTCCGTGAGCTCCTCCAGTGTCGACGCCGTGCGCTTGAGCGATCGGATCGTGCGGGGAGTGGTCGGAGCCTCGAGAGATGTGGTGGGCGGCGAAGACGGGACAACAAGAGGCTCTTCCTCCTCGGTGAAAGTGTCGAGCACAACCGCGGGGCAGAATGGATGGATTCCGGTCTTGCGAAAGCCGGCCTTGATGGTGTTGGGCTTGAGCGTCTTGCGGCGAATGGAGTTGAGTGCTGCTAAAAATTTCGTCTTGTTGAAATCGCTGCAGCCTGTCCTCGTAGCGGCATCGACCGCTTCCTTGTGCCAGTGCTTGTACGCCGAAAAGACAGAAACATCTAGAGGTTGGAGAAAAATGAGAGGAATGTGGCGGGAGCGTGAACGGGATAATGTTGTTGGTCGTGCACACCTGCAAAAATTCGCGCGTGCAATGGGAGCCGTGTCCGTCGAAGATTAACAACCGCATCTTGCCGCGAACAAGCTTCTCACTTGCTGCTGCAAAATGCTTGATCCACTGGAGCGCCAGGATATCGTCCGAATAGCCCGAGTCTGAGACGCCAATGAGAGTGTCGCTGGGCAAGTCGTTTTTGGCCCAGGCCTCTGAGTGCTGGCTGCCGGCGACAATGACCATCGGAGATATGTGATTACCGCCAACGCTCACGGCCTCGATGCAAGTCACCGACTCGCGACTGGTGCTGCTGGCGACGCGTGCCTCATGCGAGTGGCAGAGCGTGACAATCCACTGTGACCCCCCAATGCCAATCCGAAATCCGATTTCATCCATGTTCCAGATGTCTTCTGCGACAATTCCGTGCTTGGCGACGACGTCCTTGAGCTTCTGAAAGAACTGCGCGCACGTAGCGCGATCGTGGCTCATCCGCAGCAGCTCCTGGGATTTTTGCTTAACGAGGGCGAGTTCGGGATGCCTCCCAAGAAAATTGGTCACCCATTTGTCGCCAACGGTTGGCGCTCGCGTGCTTGAAGATGTGTGCGCCTCGAAGAGCAGCTGATTGGCTGACGCGCGGATCAGCGCAGGTCGAGCGGATAGCTCGAGCTTGTCCAGGACGGCAATCCAGGTCAAGATGGCCTCTTCTTGCGCGTCGGTCAGCTTGCGGTTTGTGGGCGGGCGCGTGGATTTGCTCTCTTTGCCGTGGAAACGGCGACGCAGACGCTGTGCATCGACTCCATGCTTTTTGGCGATTGCTGTGATGTTTGGCTTGCCGCGCGGCTCCGCCTGCGCCTCCTCGAGCGCGGTCAGCACCTTCTCTTCCAGTTCCGCGTAGCTGAGCGGCATCGGATCAAAAATAATCTGAGTGTATTGCAGAGGAAAGATGAGAGCATCATGGAGAAGGTAGCGACGCGACGCGATTTTTCATTGAGCTAGCAATTTTCATTGAGCTTGCAGGCCCTCTCGACAGAGAGGGCTTTTTCGTGCAGCAAAACTGGGGAACAACGTTCCACCACCATTGGGCCCAAGTACACGCAGCCGATACTTCATGAAGCCGGTCAACGGTCAACGCCCAACAACGCGCAATACTCAATTAGTACCATGCCAAGGATGTAGTACCGGCCATACTCCTCAGTCTCGGGGCTAAAGCTGCCGGCTTATGGTCCTCGACGGGGCGCAGTCCAGGCAGTCCGTGTTCTAAAGAACGTTTTTTTCATATAGGCCGTCCTACCTTCCTCATCGCCCTACTTATAAGTTGCCTTGTTTCGAGTTGGAGAGGCTGATCGAAGGAAGCAGCATCGAGTTCAGAAACGCAAGCGAAAACTTGGGACAGCTAAAGGTATTAATACAGCTCAGCTCACAGCTGCCCGCTCTGATCCAAACCTTTCTCTCTCGTCCTCAACAGATACATACCTCAACACCTTTTACAGATCGCGCCTTCTTTACCACACCTCAACCAACGTTCCCACCCAAGCCAGAATGATCTACCCTCGCGCCTTCTTTCTCCTTCCTCACCTTCTGCTCCTGATCGCCACTGCCGTCCACTCCGCACATGTTCCGGAGACGGACTGCCCTTCCTGTCCGGGCCTGCCTCTCCCGCGTGCTGTAAGTGCGCCGCTCATTCCCCCTGTCTCCAACCGCAAATTTGAGTTCTGACATCTGCACCCCTGTGAGTTTTCCAGCTTGAGGCCCGTGTAAAGATCCAGCCAGTGAGCGCAGCTGAGATGTTAAGGGCAGAGCTGCAGGAGCAATTAGGTGAGTGCTGTTATACCGACGGACCGATCTCTTACTGGATCTGACGTTAAGTCGGGTTTCCTGCTGTGTGCACCGATCAGCGCAAATCAATACCGAAACGGATCGCTGGTTGGTCGAGAATAACGCTTTAGTCAGAGCATATGAGCGACACGGTCTTCTGCCGCTTCAGGATCAGAGCCGACAGCAACAACTGTTCGCATCGATCCTTCATAACAGAGTACGTGCTCAAGCTCTCATTCAGCGACTCCGACAGCTTGAACCGTTTAATCCAAATGCGCCGGTTGCGTAAGAATAAATGCCCCGTCTCTCCCCTCTGAGCAGAGGTGGCGTGGAGCCACACCACCATCTTACCTCCTCTCCTCTCCCTCACTCGCACCGCATGTCGACCCTTCCCTCACTCTCAGGCGTGCGCACACGTTCATCGTTGCCCTTCCTTCAGTCTCGACGCTTTTCTCTTTCTCGCCGTCCACACCCACAACACCCTCTCCCGACTTCTCGCATCGTGTTTCGTTTTCACAATTCGTCGCCAGCATCGATGCGTCAACAGAACGTTTTTATTCGGAATGATATGAGAAGAGAAGGCAGCTGGAAAGGTTGTAGACGGTAGACGTCAGCTGGGACAACAGGATCCGCAGGCAGCAGGAGATTCGAAAGGAAGGTGCGATTGCTCTGGTACTCCTGATATCCTTTGTCCTAGGTCGGGAGGAAGTGGAAAAAGGAGGCCACGGGTCGTGCTTCGGGCGTAACGCAACCTCCGCACACATCCTCGTCGACGTGATTGTCAAGGTCCGATGGGATTTCGAATCGCGCCTTCGTCCGAGAAACGCGACCTGCGAGGGTCGCGAGGGGAGATTCCGAATACAGGCGGGCATCCAGGTCTGGTTCTCCAGTCTCCTTCCTCATACGGGAGGCCCTAGAGAGTAGAGAGTAGAAGCAAGAACACAGAAAGAAACGAAGACGGGACACGGGAGAAGGGATAACTCGTCAGTCCGCGCAGCCAAAAGAACGGAACCTCGATGAAGTCGAGCTGACACTTACTCCGCGAGGCTGCGGGATGGCCGCAACAAAAGTTGCGAGCGTGGCGCTCATGCACAGGGAGAGGTAGAGAATGATGGCGTTGAGGTTCATGTTTGGGCGAGTTCGGGACGTGTGGCTGGTGAGACCGTGGAGGAGATAGGTAGGATGAGTGTGTATGATGCTTCACTGTGGGTTTCCCAGAACTATTCCCTTAGATAGGCTGACTCCCCGGTATACTTCTCCAAGACTACCGATGTTCAGATGACCTTTGAGAGGACATGAGAATGGTGGCGTATCTTTTGTCCGCCGCGGTACTATGATTGTTCCGTGAACACCGTGCCTGTTCTGAGCGAGAGCGGGTGGGAGAAGTTTCAGCCAGCAGCGAGGCGGAGAGAGGAAGAGAAATGGAAGAAAAGAATGAGGAGGAAGTACGGGTGATGCTGGTTAAGGCATGTCAGTCTGTCTGATGGGAGAGAAGAGGAAACAGGAATTCGTCTGCATACTGCTGGAAGCTGAAGACCTCTCGCACCGTAGTGACCTGCGGAACGATCCTGTTATTCGAATAGCTGACTTGAGTATGCGAATAGCTGACTTGAGTATGTCTCGCAGGCATGTTGTTTGTTGCGTTCAACCATTCAAGCGCCGAGGCTGACGGAATCTCTCGAAAGAAGCCAATCGCTACTGCGCTACTGATGCAACACGATTGCGAAAGGAACATGGCAGCCGCATTTCGAACAAAATCGCTCATCTCCTCGCTATGTATTCGGGGTGTATTTGCTTCATTTTGCGAGCGCTTCATAAGTGAGCGGTGAGCCTCGGAGACGGAACAGGTACATATGAACGACGGGCCTTCTGAGAAAGAGGGTCTTCAAGGTGCAGGCTATGTATCCTGGATCTCAGCTTAAAAACGGTATCGCCAGAGCTTGTTTGTGCTCTGCGATGAGTTCTGGGACACCCCAGCGCCCAAATTCGTACGCTTCTCAACAACTTGGGATATTCCTTTCTCCCAGATAATGTGGTCAGTTAAAAACATTCAGGCTGAATTTGACGCGATACGTTGCTGTGCACATGCACTCGTGTTTCAGCGCTCCCAGTGAGCTGGAGGGTTGACCAGGAACGATCGAGCATGGGTCCCATCGGCGCCACTGCTCCTCCATTTCCATGGGAACAGTGCACGTCCAGCTTCGTTGAGAGAGAACTTGAAGCCTCCCCTTGATGCAGGATATATATATGCGTATTTGCTGCCCATGATGCCGATTCAACCCCCACTCACTCCTCATCAGCATAATTGCACATCTCCATCAAACTTCAAACTTTACCCTTTCCTCCTTCTACAGCTCGACTTGCTGCGCATATTCTGCTGTCTCACACGCAACCGCGCAATCTCAAGACAATGCTTCACCCTCGCTTCCTTCTTTTCTTGCCCCTCCTCCCCTTCCTCGTCGTCACCACAGCTGCCAACGCTGTGCCTGTTCCCGACCTGATCAGCCCTTCGTATGCCGCTCGGCCTCAGACGTATAGCGTGAGTACATCGACCAATTTTCCTGATGCTGAGATTTTTTTGATCGCCCAGCTGACATGTTGCTTGGGAAAATGCAGCTTGCTGCGCAGTGCGCGCGCAGGACGATTCGTCCCAGAAATAGTTGAGCTTCTTCATGCTTTGCGGCAGCAGTACGGTGAGTGCTCAAACTTTGAGAAAGCAAGAACTCAGTATCATAAATTTCTAACATTGGCCTACCTCTTTTACTGTATACGTGGAGTAGTGCAGCACGTTGAAGAGGTGAACGATGCGCAAGCCGATATCTGGTATATACAACGCGGTCGCCCTGATGGTGAGCTGCATCCGCTTCTTCAAGAGCGCATCCAGAGGCTGCGTATGCAGGCAAACCTTTCAAGGCTACGAGCGTCGCAACTCTTTGGCCATATTCGGCAACTCGAAGCTCAATACCCCGGCTCAGCTCGGTAATCGACCTCAACGCCTCAACGATTGGGACGATATTGTCGCAATCTCTCAAACGAGGGTTTCTTGACACACGTTCCGGCGTCGTAGTTTACCATGTATGGGATGGGAGTTACTTGGTCGGCGTGTGTATGTGCAGGAGAGCGGATGCAGTGACTCGATCAATTTAATCCCCTCGGCGTATACACATTGTGGAGAGCAGAGAAGGGAAAGGAAAGTTCATAAGTAGAGAGTTTCGTGTTACAGATAGAAGTATCAAGTACTCGGTCGGCATACTCGTATTTGCTCGGCGTATGTACCGGTTTCGGACGCACGGACGATCCGTCGGCTGCGCCCAAGTCGGACAGTGGGGAGAGTCGACGGCGGTGCAATATCGGAGCCAGTTGACTCGATGGTGATTGCTGGCAACACGCATCGAGCAACGCTCCGCCTCGTTCATTCTCATTTCGAGGCCCTGCAAATTTCCTTCCTTCGCAGCAGGAAGCTCGCAGGACTGGTCCACCATCTTCTCCCCCTTTGCACTCTCACCGCTCGTCGCTTTCCTACTCACTCTCGAGTGTGTACGAACGTTCATTGCCTTCTCTTCAGTTGCTTTGCTTTCTTTCTCCACCCTCCGCACCCTCTTCTCGTTCTCGCATCTCGTTTCGTTTCTCAGAACGTTTATTCTTTCCTCTCCGCGTTTGCACTCAACGCTTTTCTCGATGCTCTACTCTCCTTTCTTCTGGCGCCGGCTTGTAGTACGTTTACCATTCGGTCCTGCGTCGCTCAGTGGTCCCGCCCGCCCAGGGCGACCCACGATCGCGCTCGGCACGAACGTAATCGAGCCCGCGCCCACCCACCTGGAGTGGGTCTTTCCCATGTTCCTTCATTGTCGCCATCAGACGGAAGCCACCTGGGAGACTGCGGGTGTGCAGCTGTGTGTACAAGGGTGAAAGCGCTGGAGATAAGAAGCCGTGGAAGGTGTTAATTGATTTTGGGAATCGTATGTATCAGTGGAAGGTGCGAAGATGCACAGCAGCTGAGAGCCATAAGCTACACGTCCCGGAGAGTCCAAGCGCGCAATCGGTCGCGCTCGTGTGGTCGAATGACTCAGAGGGAAGGACCTGTGATCAAAATGAGGGTGCAGAGGAGGACCCAGAAGAGGAGAAGAGAAGAAGGAATGACGAGCAAAGAGGAAAAAGAAGATGAGAATGTAGAAGCATTCAGAATGCGTCGCCTTTCAAGGTGGTCAGGCACATCATGGCGAAACGAAGATCCAATTGTCTTTGTGGTGTTCGTGCTTGAGAAGATCGAAGCTCTTCGAGGCAGCGACGTGTAAAGGCGATGACATTCGATGTGAAGCCTTTGATTCGGGGGAAGAAAGGAAGGGAGGAGGGAGATGGGGCAGGTTAGGAGGGAGAGTTGAAACTGTGGCGGACAGCGTCTCACACACCCTGAAACAAAACAAGCTTCACTACTTTTTTTTGTCAATGTTTTTCTTCTTCTTTTCTTTTCAGGAAGTTCTAAACGGGCAGGACAACGAAGGCATCATCAGAGGTGTTCAAGGACGGGAATTTCGAGCGGGGCCAAGCCCGCCAGCGTGCGCTCTCGATTGATCTCTTCCGCGACCTGGTGTGTCCGTTCCACAGCTCCCTTTGACTCGGCCAGCAGCTGTCGAATACGTCTTTGAGCAGCCGGACGCAGAGTTTCGAAAGACTTGACTCCTCGACGTTCCATCTCGGCGATGAGGTTTGCCCAGTCGTTCGAGTGGATCCCTGCTCAGCGCACACGGTAGGGGAGGCAACTCGAAGTCAGATGCATCGATAACCGAAGTGTTGCTTTCCAAAAGATTGAACACTCACTGAAAATCTCCAGCAGAACGTCAGCATCATCCGGTGGAACTGCTGGCCCCGAGCGCACGTAAAGCTGAGTTTTACGAGGCAATATGTAAGCTGAGCGATCAAAAGAATCCCATCATCAGGCGTATCAATCGGTGTGCTCACACTGGATGGCTCAAGAAAAGTGGCGCAAAGAGGGCAGATCGAGTCGGGCACAGGCGCAGAGCTGACAACTGTGGTTATGAGGAGGAGGAGGGGCAGAAAGACGAGGAGGAGGAGAGAGCGATGTTGAAGCATCGTGTTGAAATTGATGTGGTAGTGCGTGAGACGGAAGAAGATGCACAGCAGCTAGCTGTGAAGAAGGGTGTGAAGCGTGAGGAATCTGATGGAATATGTCTGATTGTGAGGAGATCAGGAACTTGGGTCAATGTTATTGGCAGTCAGCACGTATAAACGTATATACACCCTTTAACGTGCTACAATCCGACGCGTCCCCTGTGAAGCAAGCTGAATGATTCGAATTCTGCTCATATGGTGTAAGCGCAAGCTGCAGCTATCGCACCGGTGTCTCGTCGTTCCACTCATCGCCCCGCTTGATCTCACCGGGAGGGTAGATCAGGCAACACCGTCATGTCTGTTGGGACAGATCGTGCCGAGGCTGGAGTCGAGCAAGCCGGGCCCGGCCTCTAAGCCGCCGCTGATACATGTCATAACCCTTGGAGATGTGCCAGAATGTTACCACGACGAGCTCCACTACTTTAAGCTTCTGAATGAATCACATACTGTTCTCCGAGCGCCCCGCTGCACCGGAAAGCTAGCGGGAAAATGTTGTTGCGACTAGTCGTGCTTGACCAGACCGACCGCAGCGAGTGCCCTCTGATCACGAGTGCGACGCTCATGCCTTGACGCTTTTCAAAATTTACGGCACTTCGCCTCGCTGATGAAGCATGAATAGTAAGTAGTAAGTAGTAAGTGCTCGATTTTGAGTCTAAACTCACCCTCGAAGCAGGGGGCTGGACGCTGAACATCTGCATTACTCCTCGCACGCATCACATCATGCCCGCCTGACGTCCGCCACAATGGACTCGGCTTCTGGTTGCACGCTGACGCAGAGAAACGAGGACGCATCGAAACGCTGACGCTGAGCAACGAAGTGGAAAAATGAAGTAAACGTTGTGAATTGTGAGAACGAAACACGATACGAGCAGTCGGAAGAGAGGTTTTTGGGCGTGAACGGCGGGTAAGAGAAAAGCGTTGAGACTGAAGGCAGGGCAACGTGGAACGTTCGCGCACGCCTGATTTGAGGAAGGAGTTGACAGGGGATGCAATTGAGGAGAGGGAAGTGGTGATGTGATACTCCTGAACCTCTTCTCAGCGGAGAGAGACGGAGCATTCATCATTCAGCAGCCGGCGTATTCGCCTAAAGCTGAAGGAGACGCCCATTGATTTCAGTTAAACGTGCTGTGTTTTGACCGATCAATCCGACCAGTTGGTTGAAGCGCATCAGACCATCATCCGGCAGAGTACCGTGCTGGAATGCATCCAACAAAGTATTGTGCTCCTGCCAATAGCCATGGTTTTGGAGTTGGATTTGCCCTGATCGGCGGACACAGCAGGAAGACCGTGCTCAACGTCAGTTCCAGTACGTGATCGGACTGTCGAGATCAGAGCACTCACTTAATTCATCAATCAGATCCAACTTCTCCATTTCAGCTGGGCTCACTGGCGTGATCTTTACTCCACCACGGACCTCAAGCTGAAAATCATAGGGGTGTAGATGTCAGAACTCAAATTTGCGGTTGGAGACAGGGGGAATGAGCGGCGCACTTACAGCACGCGGGAGAGGCAGGCCCGGACAGGAAGGGCAGTCCGTCTCCGGAACAGGTGCGGAGTGGACGGCAGTGGCGATCAGGAGCAGAAGGTGAGGAAGGAGAAAGAAGGCGCGAGGGTAGATCATTCTGGCTTGGGTGGGAACGTTGGTTGAGGTGTGGTAAAGAAGGCGCGATCTGTAAGAGGTGTTGAGGTATGTATCTGCTGGGGACGAGAGAGAAAGGTTTGGATCAGAGCGGGCAGCTGAGCTGTATTTATACCTTTAGCTGTCTTAATTTTTCGCTTGCGTTTCTGAGCTCCATGCTGCTTCCTTCGATCAGCCTTCCTGACTCGAAACAAGGCAGCTGCGATGATGAAGTCGGACGGCCTATGAAAAACGGTCTTTGGAACATGGACTATCTGGACTACGCCCCGTCGAGGACCATAAGCCGGCAGCTTTAGCCCCGAGATTGAGGAGGATGGCCAGCACCACATCCTTGCCATGGTTTGTGCGTGGTTGGGCGTCAATCGCTTCGTGGCACCAATGATGAAGAACGTGTATGTAGCAGGAAAGAGATGTATTCAAATGAGAGAATTTAATCGAGCTATTTCAGGTAGAGACGGGGCGTCGTGTACCGGTTAACGGAAGCATGGAAGTTCCGTCGGCTGTACCCGAGTCGGACCTCGGACCTCAGTCGGGCGAAGGCAGTGCGATCAGGGAGGTACATAGCTCAAGGCGACACCCGCCTTGGCTACGCTCCGTTTCATCTGATTGAAAATGGCATTTCGAATGTACATAACTTCGGAAGGTCGATCCAGCGAGTAATCGCTTCGGGGAATTGAAAGGACTTTCTTTCAGCAGCAGAATGTTCTTCTTCTGTTTATGCTCCTAGGATTCTATTCCTTAGAATTTTTCGTCCCCTCGAACGGAGCTGTCCTGGTACACACACAGTGGAACCCACATAACACATTGCTCCTCGGACTCCCCTCACGCCACGTGGACCTATCGTGGCATGAAGACAGCGGCGGAACCTATGCAATCTGAACAGGAGAAGGCCGTGCTTTTAAAGATGCAGAGGACTTATCAAACGGAATGGGCAGTCCGCCTGCTGAAGGTACGATTGCCATGCCTCCCCACTATCTTTCGTGCAGTCGCTCCACTCAGCCTTACTCTCCCATCCAACAGGACATGCATCGGAACTGTCGCATCGATGGAATTTCTGCTCTGCCTCCCTTTCCAGTCCCCTCCGCTCGCTCTTTGCGACGTTGGCCCCCGATGCTTCTCGTCCGCGAACGAGCTCGAGTAACGACGTATCGCACCACTGTTCAATTCTCTGGTTGCGAGTCGAGTGGAAAACTCTGCCAAACGCCCATCGCTAGGTATCGTGCAACGCCGCCCGGCGCCTAGCCTCTCTACTCTCGATGCTAACGGGCATGGAGACCAAGATTAACGAACAGCTAAGACATCACTTCCGGACGAATTTCACATTGTGTGGCTTACCTTTGTTGCTTCGGTGAGTATCAAGACGAAGGTCGCGATTGCTCATCCACCCTTATTAGGTTCCTGAACTCACGACTTTACTTACGGCATTCAGCGGTTCAGCCCCTCAAAGCGAGGCAGCGAAACCGGCACTCTGAGGAAAGCAAAAGGGAGGCGGGGCAGATACAAAGACCATGCGTACCAATGTTGGATACTATCAGCTGCAACCACGACCAATAGGTTCGGGTAGCTCCGGAGGATCTGATCGCTCGACTATGAGAATGACGTTTCAACCAGGTAAGGCGTATAGAGAGGCGGGCCAAAGAGTCGCAGCGGCGAGGCATTGGCCACAGCTACTCTTGGAAGCTGGCCTTGAACCTGTCTCGTTCTGGGACAGATCGATGTCCTGTACGACTTCTCGGGACGGATGGTGGGTCCTAGTGCTGCCTATCACTGACTCCCGTCATTGTTACGATACTTATAGGCTGCACCCTGCAATTTTTTTAGGTGAGTATATCGGTCCCTGTTGGCCTTTCACTTCCAAAACTCATCGTTCACCTCAGATCAAAGGTTGGCCCCATCTATCGTCTTCCTCGACGTCTCCGACCCATCGCGACAGCTCCTTTTTGAGAGCCACCTTGGAACAATCGACCATCCTCACTTCACCCAACTCGAAAAAGCTTTCGCCTGCTGGTTTGTTTGTTTCCTGCCATCGTCGTTCGGCGTTAGGTAAGCGGTCTCACAAGTCACATTCCATTCTTCGATGCTCCAATTTCTTAACAAACAAATGGCCCACGGTTGAACATGTCTACGTGTTGGTAGACATTCGCAACGCGCTGAGCAGGACATGGCACGATTTTCTCTATTGAATGAGCCCTCATGGCGAAATACGTTGACCTTCTACTCATCTCCAACGCTCCCGTCCAGCTCATCCCTCTTCCCTTCCACCACCATCACGCATTCCCACCTCATACAACCTTCGTGCCTACCAGCCAATTCCTTCTCTGCATACCACTCTCAACCCCCATCATCAGACCAACGCACACCAGCGAGCATGTCCTCTCTGCCCACTCCCAACACTCTCCCCGTCGACAGCGAGGTCCATCGCCTCGCTGTCTTCACGGCGCGCCAACTCGCCAACAAGACGAAGGCAATCAATGCAGCAATCGAATACGCCCTCGTTTTGTCTGCATCTCTCGAGAACCCGTTCGAGGACCTCATTCCCCAAGTCCATGATTCCACGCTTGGCACCAAACTCCAGGCTCTCTCTCGGTCTGCCGAAATCGTCAACTCGGCCCTTGTGCGCATGGTCAGCGCTACCGAGCAAGGGGCCGACCAGTTGAAAGAGTTCTGCACCGACTACACTGACGCCGTCAAGTTGTTAGATGACTACGGCTACGTTTATTCACCTTGTGACTTGTTTCCCAGGTGAGTCTTTCCTTTCCCACGATTCATTGCGGTCGTCTCCACTACAGCAAGTACAGAGGCATTCGGCTGACTGTCATCGCCGACGTGATGTGCATCATTGTTTCTTCCCACAGACTTCGAGTCTTCCCGACCGAGATCAAGACACTCCTAACCTTCAATGTTCGTGAGCTGAAGCAGAGAGAGGCTTTGTTGCCACTTAGGTTCCATGGCGAGGACCTCAGCTTCGAGAGTGAGTGTACCCCACCCACAAGCATTTCCATGCGATCGAACTAGAGCTCTAACGATCAGCTCCACACCTTCTTTCCCTTCCTTTCTTACTTCCGCCTTCCCAGAGGCCTTGCATACCGGCCGCGCGCTTCGTGAAGAGCCTTCAGCCAAGTCAGGGCTTGTCGAGGGGAACCAGCTCAAGGTAGCCGCTAAGACGACGACAGGTCAGCCTTCCTGGGATCAGCTACCTCGCCCCACGGCACCGCTCCCGGTGGTCGTCCATACGATTGAGCCTGCGGTGAAGACGGCTGTGAAGGCTACCATCAATCCTGCTCAGCACAAGATGCCGCCGCCGTCGAACCCATTCGTCATCGAGCAGCTTCAAGCTGATGCGCGGAAGACCGGGGATGCTACACCTGCCACTCAGGTCAAGGCGGCCGGTCCTCAGATCGACTCCGTGCCCTCCAGCACTGTCGCCATCGAAGTCCTTCGTGTCGATGCACAGAAGACCGGACCTGCCGCTCCTACTGCTACATCTGCCACTCACGTCAAGGACGCCGTCTCTCGAATCGAATCAGCGTGCTCATACTTCCAGGCACCACGCCCCTGCCTCAAGATGGCCGCGAGAGACAGGACCACGAGCCGTGCGATGAAGCGCCGAGCGCTAGACCAAGAGGATCTTCTACGCTACAGACAAGAGAAGACCGTCGCCGGCACGACCACGACTTCTACCGCTACTGTCGCTGCTGCTCTTGCTGGACCATCTCGGCAGCCCGCTGCGGCTCAAGACTGTGCTCCGGCGACGCCGTCTAGGCAGATAAGGACTCCAGGCCCCGTCAAGTCTCTGAACGTAAAGATGCCGACCACAACGAAGCCAAAGGTACGACAGGAGAAGAGAAAGCTGGCGAGATTCGAGATCTTCCAAGATTCACAGTCTGCATGCGACTCTCCCGGTGCCTCTCCATGTGACATGCGTGCTGGACAGGGCAAGGAGAAGAAGCGGCGGATTTCCGGTCCGGCGACGCCTCCCCTTGCGCTCCGCTCGGGTGACAAGGAAAAATGTGCCTTCAATCAAGGCGAATACCGAGAACAAGGGTCGAAAAGTCGTACACTGGTCGGTGAGGACCCCTCCTCTGACGCCACCGCGGCGAGCATATACATCAAGGCGCCCGGCACAGCCAGTTGCAGCTGTTGCAGTCACTGTTCCGCCGCAAGTACAGCCCACGATCGTTCTGGTGGCTGCCACACCGACCCAATACGCGGCCATCTCTGTCGCACCAATGGCCCCGCCGTCGCGAGTACGACCCAGGATGTCCGACATGGCCATCACCGACGCAGAATTCCAGGCCGTACTACAGGAAATATTCTTCTAGCGGGCTGCGCTCAAACTCTCCTCAGCTGCTTTTCTACCTTATACCCTCTGGCCTTACAACCCGTTTCGTTTCGCGCGACGTCGACCTCGCTTCCTTCTCCTGTGCAATTTCTCACATTTCTGTTTCGTGGACAATCTATCTGGTGTTTCCGCGTTTCCGTTCTCCCAGCAAAGATGGACGACCTCGACACTAAAACTCTCATTGGGAGAGATGCACATTGGGAACGTTTTGGAACGAATCCCGGACGTATTGACTACTGAGCGAGCATGTCATCCCGGCACCGCACCGCACAGACGATAGACTCCTTCCAAAGCAGAAATGACTTATCATTAACGGTATATCAAGGTAACGAGGGCGAGGCGAGGTACTGTGATCCCCCTCCCGTTTTTGTGCTGGTGATGTGAAGTGACAACCCGCGCGAGTGACCTTCACACAGACACGTTGTAGAATGCAAAAGATGCTGTGGAAAAGATAAGAAACAGGAAACAGGTGAGTACAGAGCTCCCACAGGCTCAAAAAGAAAGCAGAGAAAAACTCACGCGCCCCCGGCTCAGCACCCTCCACATTCTTCCGATCAAACCCATCCTTCCCCTCCAGCTGATCCGCATTCGCAAGCGATTCCTCAGCAGACTCGATATGCACCGCCCGGAAGCCGAGCGTCTTCCGCAGGTAGCTCGACGCTTGCTCCAGCGTCTCCGTCTCGTTGAAGGGGAGGACGCGGTTCAGGGCGACGTCGGCGCCGAATTCGGAGATGCGTTTCTGTGTGGACGTGGGAGTATGTGCGAAAATTGGAAAGAATCAGCCACCAAACGAACCCCATCAAAGCGCAAAAAGAGAAAGAAATCGAACGAAACAAACATACCTTGAGCGCAATAACAAACGGCATCGCCTTCTTATCCTTCAACATCCCCTGCGCCCCCAACATCTCCCTAACCTTAGCATCATCAACAACCCCCTCGGCCGTCGTATGCTCCTTCATCGCCCTAATAACCGCATCCTGCCACGCCGGGAAATCCCGCGCAACGAACACCCGCAACTCCTTAGGCCTACGCTCCTCGTACTTCAACCCCGTATCTTTTCCTTTCGCTTTACGCTTCGCCATCAGGATCTCCGCATCGCGGATCGTCTTCGTCTGTCCGCGCACATACACAGCCGCGTCCGCGATCGTCTTGTCAACCTCCGCCGAGGGTGTGGGCCACGCGGCCGTCTGGATCGAACCCGACTCTCCGAGAACGGAGCGGAAGAGGTGTTCGGCGAAGTGCGGCGCGACGGGGGCGACGAGCAGTGCCTGGGTCCGGATCCAGAGCTTGACGAGGTCCGCGTGCATCTTCACGTCCGCAGTGGCGTCCCTGTACAAGTCCCGACTGGTCTGGAGCTCATAGAACCCAAACTTCATCGCGTCCTTGTACATCGCTTTACCGTAGCACTCCTCCGTGACCTTGATCGCCGAGTTGATCTCGTTCTCAAAGACGCGGTCCCAGAAGTTATCCTTCGGACCCGTGCGCAGCTCGGCGTGGTTCTTCATGATGTCCTCGCTCCAGTCGATGAGCGTGTGCAGCCGGAGAATGTTCGCATTCGCCGTCTTCTCCTCAAAGTTCGCATCCTCAATCCCATCGCCCGCATCCGCAAGACTGATCCGCGTCGCATCCGCGCCAAACTTCTCAATTGACTCCTGCATGCTCAGACTGTTGCCCGTGCTCTTCGACATCTTCTTGCCGTTCAGCATCAGGTGGCCGTTGATCCGCATCGAGACCGGCCAGTGCTTCTCGGGGAAGATCGCCGCGTGGTTGTAGATGCAGAAGGTGAGATGGTTCGGGATCAGGTCCTTGCCGGACGAGCGCACGTCGATCGGGTAGAAGTACTCGAACTCGCGCTGCATGATGTCCGCCTTCTCCTTGGGCACCTTGCTGTTCGCCGGCCAGTTCCCACCACAGAAGATGAAGTCGAAGAACTCGTCGGTGCAGTCGTCGACCTGGACGCCCATCGGTGATCCTTTGCTGCCGTCTTCCACACCGCCCTGGAGGAAGTGCGCGATGGTGTAGTAGGCCATGTAGATCGTCGAGTCGGAGAGAGATTCAACGAGGAACTGCTGGTCCCATGGCAGCTTGGTGCCGAGACCGTAGGAGCGCGCGCACGCCCACTGGTGCAGCCATCCGAGAACACCCTCGAAGCCGTTGCGCGTCTCGGAGTTGTAGCAGTTCATCTGCGCCACCAGTCTGCAAAAGAAACAGGCAGTACTGTTCAGCAAACGATGACTGCCAGGGGAGAGGAGAGGGAGACCACTCACTTCTGCGCCTGCTCCTTCCACGACGCCTCTCCGTAGTCAAGGTACCACTGATCAAAGAGGGCAACAATGCAATCATCCCCACTCCTCGAAACGATCTTCCCCTCCGGCTCCGCATACTTGAACGCAAGCCCCGCCTTAATCATATCATCCCGAACTTTGCCCTTCGCGTCCTGCACGCTCTCCCCCTTGTAAGGCCCGACGATCATCGTGCCCGAATAGAACCCTTCCTTGTACGCGATCTCCTTCGCCTCCGCCAGCTGGTTCTTATCCTTCGGCGAGTTGATCTTGAGCTTCTTCACGAGCGCCTCAGCGGTCATGTTCCCGTAGGTTGGGGTGGAGAGTACTGCGACCGGGTCCAACGCGAGCCAGGCAGGGTCGACCTTGTAGAACTCGGCCTTCTTGCGGAGTTCCATAAACGTCGCGTAGTCGTCGGGCGAGTCGGAGGGGACGGAGGTGACGACGCCGGTGCCCTTGGTGGCGAGCACCGTCTCCATGGGGAGGATGTAGACCTCGTCGTGGATGGCAAAGGGGGCCTTGATCTTGGTGCCGATCAGGTCGGCGCCCTTGATCTCGGCGAGCTTTTCGACGGTGCCGCGTTGAGACATAGTGCCTTGGTAGGCCATGTTGCGTGCAGCGCGCTCTGTGCAGAGGTAGACCTCCTTGTCGTTGATAGCGAAGAGGCCGTATGGGATGGTAGGGCCGACGAAGCAGTTTGTTTGGCCGTACCTGAATGGGGGCAAGATACCATCAGTAGAGAATCTTGGTTGGGTGGGTTTTAAGGAAGACAAACTCACATGGTCTCAGGTCTGAGAGTGGCAGCAATGAAGAAGATGTCGCGAGCGCCATCGAGCAAGCCAGGCGCAGCCTCAAGGATCTTCTTGGCCGCCGGCGCCCACTGGACGACCTTCTGCTTAAGAGCGGTGTACTCCTGCGGGCCGAGAGCCTCTCCCTCTGAGCGGTCGTGGTCCATGCAGGGCTGTCCGTCCTTGATGGAGTAGATGGTGTAGCGCTCGCCGAACTTGATCTTCTGCATGGCGTGGAGCTTGTTCATCTGCCAGCGGACAAAGGCGTCGTAGTATGGGTTCGCGTCTGTGGTGAAGAAGGCGCGACGCCAGTCAATGCGCGCACCGAACTCGTGACAGGCGTTCTTTTGTGTCGAGGTTCAGGGTGGGATGAATAGCGTCAGTCAGCTGACTGGGAATGGAGCTGAGGATATGTGGTGAGCTGGGAGAAGGGACGTACCTTGGCGAGGGGAGGGAAGTAGTCCATCCACTTCTTAGTCTCTGTGAATTCATGGATCTCCTCGACGGGCACTCCACCGGCGCGAAGGATCTGGAACTGGTACTTGTGTCCGGTGCTCTTTGCGTTGAGCTTGCCCTTGGTGGCCTTCTCGAGGTTGGTGGATGACGCTGGGGCAGGAGCGGCTTTGGGCGGGGGCGCGGTTTCAGTTGCCTCTTCCTCCTTGAATCCGGAGAAGTCCTTGCCGAAGAGCTCGACTTCGCGGATGAGCTTGTCTGTAGTAGCCTGATGAGAGCAGCAGAATGGTTAGCTAGATGTAAAAAGGAGCGATGTGTGGAAGGCAATACATACTCGGATGGGCATACCTGTGAGATGGAAAGCCCAGGGGAAGAGAGCACGCTTGCCCTGGAGACGCTCGTATCCGGTTGCGAACTCGACCTTGGACATGGTGAAGGCGTGACCGAGATGGAGATGACCGTTCATGTAAGGGTATGGGATGTTTCCGAAGAACTTGGGGATCTGTTCCCTGATCTGGTCCGGGGTGAGGTTGCGGAACTGTTCCTCGTTGGTGGGAGCGTCGACCTGGAAGTAGTTGTTCTCGCTCCAGTAGGCCTGGTACTTCTTCTCGAGACCGCGGAGGAAGTCGCGTTTTGTGGTGTTTTCGAGCTGAATGGGCCCTCCATTTGCGGCGAGCTGTGCTGGTGTTGCTGCTGCTGGTGGTGGTGCTGGTGACGAAGACGCCATGATGAGTCTGCTGTTGGTGGTGGTGGTAGCTGAGCGGGAGCGGGAGAAGCTGCGGCTGGCTGTGTGGATTGGAGTGGGAGTGGTGTTGATGGCAGCGTGTGCCGTGGCAGACACGAGGAAGCGAAGAGTCAGCGTGAAGGCAGGCTGCGGCTGTAAGGGAAAGAGTGAGCGAGTAGAGCGAGTGCGTTGCTGTCGAGTTCGAGTTCGAGCTGCTCGTCGTCGTCGTCGTCGTCGTCGTTGTCGTTGTCAGTGCGCAGGAAGTGAAGTCAGTCAGTGAGTGAGTGAGTGAGTGAGTGTTGCTCTTTCCCTTTCTTCCCGCCAAAAGTCCATTTTCCGTCATTTTTGGATCTGCAAAAATAAAAAGAGCTGGCCGTTCTCGACCTGTTCCTGCGCTCCCAACCTCGCCACCTCGCCATGCATACGCTACAGACAACTTGGCTGAGCGAGCGAGGTCGATGGAGTGAAGCTGTGGATCTGGGCGGACAGAGTCTGCTGCGATGCCCTTGCTGGTCGACTATGAGTCCAGCAGCGACAGTGCGGGCGAGGACGACATCCCAAAAGCTGACCCTTCCCCCTTAGTAAGAAGGACAGCGAACATTAATAATAGTCTGCCCAAGTCAAAGCGAAGGTCAGCCTTCGACCTGCTCAACTCACTTCACTTCTTACAACGAAAAGGCTGACCCCTTCTCTCTCCCTGCTTTTTCCGCTCCCAGGAAGCTCTCAGGATTTGGAGTATCTTCATCCTCATCGCCATCTTCTACACCATCCGAGGTCCCACCCTCCGCCAAACCCAAGACTCTCAAACCCGGCCAACTCGAGGGAGACTGGCTCTGCCATGCCTTCATCAAGGGTGAGTTCCTAAGACGACTTCCCATCTAACCAAGGACCGAAAGATCATACTTACTTGTCCCATGCCCTTCCAGTCCCAATCTCGAACGACCTCCGAGAATGCCTCGACCCCATCATCAACGCACTCTCCTCGCTTCAAGATCTAGAAGTGACCACAAGCGGCGAGACAACCTCTGAACTCGACTCCAAACTGAAACGAGAAAACAACTCGCTGAAAGGAGGACCGCAGTCCGCCCCTTCGGAGCTGCACATCTCCCTCACCCGACCCATCCTCATCCGTGCACACGAGCGAAACGAATTCCGCACGCTTGTCGAAAACGCACTCGAAGGTCGGAATAGGTGCGTACCCTCCCCCTCTCTCATCGGGGTTCTCCCATCACTCCAACCCCTCCTGGTGCTGAACCTCCCTGATGGCCCTCCCAGATTTCAGATCCACTTCGCCCGTCTCACCACCCTGATCAACGACGACGCCTCCCGGCTCTTCTTCGTCCTCGAGGTAGGAACGGGTTGGGAAGAGGTACGTTCCTATCTCTCCCCTCTCGCTGCGCCCACTCTCTCTAACATATTGTTCCCACTCTTCTCCAAAGCTACACAACCTAAGCACAGCCCTTAACAAACCCCTACACGCCGCCTTCCGCGCAAGAAGCTACTACACCGAAGCACGCTACCACGCCAGCATCGCTTCCATCCCCCTGCCCCCCTCCAACAACACCATCACCCAAGCAGAAGCAGAAGCTCAAGCGCACAAGCTCGACGACCTCCATGCCCGCGCCTTCAGTCGATGTCCCGCCTTCGTGGCCGAAACCGTCGGCATTCGCGTCGGCGCTCAGCTGAGTACCATCACCTTGCTCTAATCCCATTCCTTTTATTTGGATCAAAGTCACAAGCGGGGATGCGTGTTTTGTATTAAGCGGGAGAGAGATGGGGGGGGGGGGGGGAGGGATGTTTGTGATGGTCGAAAGGCATGACATTTGGGAAATGGTAGAAGTGACAGAGCAGGCCTGCTCAGGAGGTGACCACTGCGAAAGTCAAGCGAGACCCGCGGGGCGTGGAAGACAGGAGGGAAGGGGGGGGAGGTTTCAACTGTGGTACGTATGTATCTACTCGTACACGAGCCCGATCTACGATTATACCAACCATAGGATCGACCAACAGCAGAGGGGGGCGAAATGTTTCGTCGTCGTATGAAGAACGCGTTATGGCTCGAATGGAATGAACCGTTGCAGTTTGCTTCGGGGGGCGAGTGGGAAGAAGTGCGATTCAAGGCTTTCTTGTCTTGGAAGCAGCCCGCTCGTAAAAAGGCCCGGTATTGAGGACGTCGAGAGCGGAGGGGGCCGGGGGGGATGGGCCTCCGACCAAAGGAATCTTTTTTTGTTTGATGATGAGGATGAGAGTAAAACGAGGTTGAAGCGTTGGGAAGTTCTTGAGGGAATTGCACAAACAGAAACGATTTTGCAAATGCGTAAACTTGCTGCGGGAGGGAACCGATCGATTGGGAATGGTGTGTGAAAATCTTGTGTATAGTCGTACTTTCGTCATGCCTGCAGATGAGTGCCGTGTGACTTCGCGTCTTTGTCCTCGGCGGCTCGTTCGCTGGAACCACGCCCGCGAATGGGGAACCCGGCTCAAAGCTTGAACATCTCCACATACCGATCCGCCAACCTCAACCTCGCCTTCCCAACCCCTCCACCAGCACCCTCCTCATACCGCTCAATAACAACAAGCCCCAAATCAGCGGCCCCACTCAACCACTGCACGAACTCAATCGAGTGCGGTCCCGTCGCCGCCTCACCCAGCACATTGGACGAGGACGACCGCTCGCGCAGCTCAGCATGCAGCTGCTCCATCGAAGGGTATACGATCTGGTACTCCCTTCGCAGACGGATCAGCGCGTCCACAAGGGGCTTGTACCGCGCCCGCTGTTCCGCCGCTTGTCCATTGTTGCCCACCGGCGTCGTACCCGTGGCGTTCTTCTCCGAGCTTGACGACGCAGCTTGAGGTGTCTCACCCGCGCCGGAGTCGGAGTCTTCGGTGCCGTTCGTACCGAGCACGGTGGCTATGGCTGCTTTTATGGCTTCTTGTGCGGGGAGCATCTTGCTCAGTAGCGACGGCGGTATCAGACTCGTCACACTCGACTCGTCATCCTTCTCCTTCTCCTTCTCTTGTTCCTTCTCCGGCTCCTCCTCCTCCTCCTGCTCTTCGACTACAACATCCTGCTCCTCCACCTCCTCAGCTGCACCATTACTAAACACCCCCAGCTGCTGCCCCTGCCCCTCACGAACAGGCAGCTCAAACCCAGCAACAGGCAACACATCCCCACCCATCCCCTCCCCCACCTCCCCACCCCCAACCCACGCAGGCGCCAACCTGACATGTCGTCTCCCATGCCCAAACCCAGGCTCAAGCAGCACAACCCCATCCCGCTCCGCCTGGTCCAGAAACACATTGAACAGATCCACATTCCGACCGAGATGTTCCCCGCCGGGAAGGCGCGCCAGTACGAGCTGTATGAAGAAGTCCGCCGAGTAGAAATGTTTCTCCGCGCGTTGTTCGCGTAGACATTCGATCAGGCCCTGGTAGAGCGCCCGACGCGTCTGTTCCTCCGACGGCTTGCTGCTACTACTCCCAAACGTAGACGCGACTTTCGCCTTGATCGTCGTCGCCAGCGTATTCGCCTTCTGCAGCGCGCCCGCCGCTCCGGTCTTGTTGGCACCGGACGTCAGAGGTGGCACGTACGCCGTATCCTCCATCCGGCCAATCGAAGGCGTCACCACATTCGTCTGCACGCCGGCATACCTCGGATGCAACTTGACGCTGTCCCCCTGCGCCCGCGCCACCCCGCTCCGCTCCGCCGCAGCGATATACTGCGCGAAAGTCGAAACACCCGCTTGACGGTACGGATCCGGGTCAAGCACGCCTTGCGATACCATCCGGTTGAAGTGGTTGGAGATGTAGGACAGTTTGGGGAGCACGATCCCGATGGACCGTTGGGAGTTCAGCATCTCGATCAGCGGGAGGAACGGGCGCAGCTCGGGCGTGTCCAGTCTGGTGTTCGATGACGAGGAAGTAGAGGCAGAAGGGGCGATGGCAGATTGGTAGATCGCCGATGCAGAGCTCGAGGAAGTGACGGACTTCGTAGGCGTCTGCGGTGGGCCGCTCTTGTTGCTATAGGAACTTCCCGAACCGAAAAGCGAGGCCGCCTTGGACCTAGCAGCACTGGGCGACGCAGGCGCCGTCTGCCCAGCGCCTCCATCCTCAGCACCCGCCAACGAGACCCACTCATGGCCCGACACACCCGTTCCTCCGAGAGTAATGATGCCCGCGGCCTCAGCAACAGCAGCGTACTCCGCCCAGCGCGACGCCCCCGCCTTTTCGAAGAGGTCCTTGTCGACCTGGCGTAACTGGGCCGCTACGCCACTACGAAGCGGGCGGGAGATCCCTTGCTTGCGCATCCCTTCGAGCAGATCGACGAGCGGCTTGAATACAGCTGGGACAGGCTTGCCGTTTGCTGATGCGGCTTGGTTAGGGTTAGGCTTGCGCGGAGTAGTGGTAGTAACAGCAGATGATGCCGCAGTCGATAAGTCAGCAGTCGACTTAGACTGCGAGCGCGAAAGAGTGGTATGGGAGGGCGTAGGAGTAGTAGAAGCAAGTGTGGTACCAGGCTTAACAGCGCGCGTGCCCGTATACGGTTTCCCGTCCTTGTCGTGGTTGATGCCGAGGACGTCCTGTCGCCAGCGGAGGACGACTTGAGCACTGGCTTCGAGGATAGGGGCTACGTGTGCGGGCGGGGTGATGAGGGTGATGAGGAAGCCGCGGTTGCGGAGGGTGCCGATGGGGTATGCGAAATCGCGGTCTCCTGAGATGAGCACGATCCGTGCTGGCGCAGGACTGTGCGGATCGAGAGGGATGAGCGGAAAAGCGGGTCAGTTTCGGCACCTCATACTCATTGCCTGAGCCGGTCATCGATGGGGACGTACTGATCTATGGCAAAGGCAAGCAAGTCGGTGATCATCATCTGGTCAGCCACTTGCTTGTATCCGCTTTTCGGAGCTGAGCAAGATGAAGAAAGCGGCGTGACGAATATTGATTTAGCGGTTAGCGCTCGCTGATCAGAATGGAATTCGGGGAGAGAGAAAGAGCATATGAAAGGAACGTACTGTCGAGAAGAGAGACTCCGCTGCCCTGTAGCTCACTGCGTAGAGCGACCTGGGCAGGACTGCTAACATTCTCCGACGAGAGCTCGAGATAGGCCTTGAAGACGATAATCGGCTCCGACGTTCCCGGCACGACGAGGTCCTGGATAGCCTTCCGAATGGCGAGGGCGACATCGCGTCCGCTCATGCCTGTCGGGGGTGAGCAGTTGTCGACATCCCAGAAGACGGCGCAGCAGTTGTTGGAGCCGTGCGGGCGGTGGGAGGGCGGTGCATGCTGCTGGAGCTGTGCTGGCGGCGGTACGGGTGAGGAGGAGGAGGACGGATATCCGGTGTCGGGTTGTGCTATGCGGGCGTTCTTGCCCTTCCCGTTCTTGCTCTTGCGCGACGATGCTGAGCCGTTGCCGTTGCCGTTGCCGTTGCCGTTACTGCTGCTGTCATCGTCCCCGCTGGGATTGGAGCCGGGGAGGAGGCGGGTGAAGAAGGCGCGGGTGGAGTGCGGGAAGAGGACGTAGAGGATGAGGAAGCTGGCTGCTGAGGAGGTGGCGAGCAGGAGAGAGGGCGAGGACTGGATCCTGCTGATCAGACTGCCACTGCTGCTGCTGCTGCCTGCGCCTGGCCCGTCGCGCACGCGTGCCATGCTGAGTGCTGAGTGCTGAGTGCTGAGTGCTGAGTGCCGCTACTGCTGCTTCGTGCTGCGCTGCCACTTCGCTCGCTGCCAACACTGAGTGCGAGTGCGAGTGCGAGTGCGAGTGCGAGATGCTCGACCCGCTTGCTGACGGACGAGCGTTTCTTCTTCGTGGATCGTGCTGCGTGTGCGGCGAGGTCATGATGGTCCACACAGCAAGATCAACACCCGTTCAGCACCGCCGGCTCACAACTCACAACTCACAGCATGGACGCAGCAGTCAGCACAAACCAACAGCCTCTTCAGTATCTCGATCCACAGGCGACCAGATCCATCTCACAAGACACGGAGCAGTGAGCACATCCAAGAGAATAAGTCGTTCCAGCGCGTCGATAGATGTTACAGTCCCTCGCCCCCGCCCCCGCCCCCGCCTCCGCGTCCAGAGTATAGCATCCTCCTACAACTTCCCATGGAATCCACCCCCGTCATCATTAACCGTCTCCCCATTAATGTTCCGATTCTTGATCAGCGCAACATACGTAAGCGCAACGTCCTCCACCCGCCCCACCTTCCCCGTCAGCACACCCGCCGCCAGCTGCTCCTCCACCGCCGGCGGGATCCCTGCCCAGAGCTCCGTCTTGATCGGGCCGGGGGAGACGCAGTTCACCCGGATGTTGCGCGAGCTGGTAGTATGATATAGGTCAGCTTTCTTCGTCGCAGTGCGGAGAGAGGGGAGAGCATAGACGTACCTGAACTCGAGCGCGAAGGCACGCGTCAGGGAGATAAATGCGCCGCAGTACGCGCCCAGAACGGCCCAGTCCGGCGTGGGGTACTGGTACGCCGACCCCGTAGTGAGCACAATACTCCCGCCTTCCTTGAGATAACCCCCATGCACAGCCGTCTTCACAGCAAGAATAGCTCTGCGCACAGTCCAAGGGGGGAAAAATTCAACATGGCGCAGATTTGAAAGCAAAGACACGGGTTCAGCGCAAGTAAAAAAAAAACTCACGAGGTGAAGCGGACATCGCCAGTCGCGACGATGTGCTCGTACGTCTGATCCTTCAACGGCCGCGGGTTCAAAATCCCAGCCGTATAAACCAGATGATCAACCTTGCCCACCTCCTCAAAAAGCTTCTTCAACGACTCCTCCGCGCCCTGACCCGCCAGATCGACCGTGTGTCCACTGACCCGGCCCGAATCCGCATTGTACTGCTTCTCCCCGTCGTTCAGGCGCGAGACTGCGTCGGTTACTTTGGACTGCGAGGAGGACGCGATCGCTACGGAGGCGCCTTCTTCGATTAGGTGCTGGGCCACCCCGAAGCCGATGCCGCTCGAGCCGCCGATGAGGAGGACCTTGGTGCCCTTCAGCGTGCCGACGAATTTCGGTTGGGCGGGCATGATGTGTGTGTATGTGTGTGTGTGGAGAAGCGAAGGATGTGGATGGGTAAAGGGATGATGGTGGGAGAAGGGAGAGAAGAGTCAGCATTCATGGCTTGCCTTTATACCCATTTATGTAGAACGTAGGGGGGTCAGCCGACGACGACCATCTCGCTGCCAGAATGTTCCAGAGCACGCAGCGAGATCACGTCTTACGCCCCCTGCTTGCAGCAAGGCTAGCCATCGTTCAGAATCAATTTAGGGAAGTGGTCAATGGAGCATCGAGGGATGGTGGAGGAGGGCGTACGACCGAAGACCTTCGATTATCCCCGCCGTGCTCAGCCACGTGGCCATGCTGTGCGAGATACGAGCTTCCCTTTGTCCTCCCACGCGTCTGGGCCAGTCGCACTACTCCCACCCCCGACGAACTCATGCATACATACCCACGTCCTGAACTCAAGACCGTAGTAGAGGGACTCACATACATAGAGATGTCCGCAATGCCCTACTCTCCCGACCCTCTTCCAACCTCAGCAGCCTCCACCTCCCCAGCCTCCACTCCCTCAGCCACGACCACCCGCCGCCCACCACCGCTCCAAAGCGCCACCTCAAGCGAGTACTACGGCTTCGCCCTCTTCACACTAACCACCTGTCTCTGGCTCTCCTGGATCGTCTGGGCCTTGGTGCCGCAGGAGGTGTTGGAGTGGTGGGGCGTACTATGGATGCCTAGTCGGTGAGTTTGCTCTTTTCTCTCTTTCTTTCTCTCTTGGATTTTTGGAGGTACTGAAATAAAGGCTTTTTTTGATGATAGGGAATGGGCGTATTTGCTCCCTGCTTGGAGTATGGCTACCATGCTCTTCGGGTATGCGGCTTACAATGCTATCAACATCATGAACACCGCAGGTCCGCACGAACTCCACAGTCTCGTAGGTGTGTTCTCTCCCTATTCCTTCTGCTCCATTTCCATTGCCAGGCTGGATTGAACCTCTGCTGTTCCCACTCGACTTACCGATCTTCTCCCTCTCAGACGAGCACAGCGAGGTCGGCATCGCAGGACGTGACATGCCCTTCGGAGTCGTCTCTCGGCGACTGTACCTCCTCCCAGACGACGTACCCAACCCGACCAATGTTTCAAACCAGCAGCCCAGCAGCAGCAATCCACGTTCGCAGAGATGACATCCAAGGTTATACACACTCGGAGTGCAAGGCCGGAACGGAAGCGCTGTGAAGTTGCGACGAGGCGGGTGTATCTGTGCCAGAGAACCAGAGAAGAAACGACGCACGTATGGGTACAAGGAGAAGGGGGGACGAGAACCATAATATCGATGGTAAAGGGCAGGGGACGGAGACATATGCGGTGAGAGAAGAGAAGAGGAAGCGTAGCACGGACCAAAGAGGAGTAACAGAGATGGAAAGCCGAGAAAGTTGTGAGATGGGGGGGAATCCTATAGCTACAGAGTTCGTGTTTCGATTAAGAAGGGGTAAGAAGCGATGAAGGCAGGCCCAATCGATATAGAGGGCCCGGTACTGCGAAAAGTCGTCCTTGAAGAGCAAAAGCCGGGGGACTCGTATAGAAATGTAGGAAAGTCCGTCGCCGTCGCCGAGGTACGAGCCGTGCCGTATCAACCCCTCCGCCTACTCGTGACCAAGCCGACCAAATCAGCGCTGATCACAGGTATCGCCAATTCCGCGCCCGCCCCCGGGCCCGATCCTTTGCCGTTCTTCGATGCCGAGGCAGCAGTCGGTCCTGATGCAGCATCAGAGGATGGCGGAGCAGGAGTGACGAGCGACTGCAGAGCCAGACAGAGCGATTCGGCTTGTACGATAACTTGCTCGACGTCCATCTGCTGGGAGAGCTCGTTCATGTACTGCCAAGGCAGAACAGGAAACAACGAGGGAAGAAGGGTCAGTTCGATATCACACCAGAGAGAGAGAGAGGAAGGAAGGAAGGAAGGAAGGAAGGAAGGAAAAAGGACTCACTTGGAGCATCTCGTCGAAATTCTCGAGATACCGTAAGAGCATGTCCCGATTCATCTCCAAAATCCCAAGCGCGACGAACAGTTGGAAGTGATTTGACAGGCCACCAGGCGCGGACGCAGACGCAGACGAGGGTGTAGGTACGGATCCATTCGTCGCTCTCGCTACCGCCCCTTCTCCAGCGCTATTCACCGTCGGCGTCTTCCCCTCCTCCCCACCATCGCCACCACTAGCACTCTCAACACCCTCCACCACCCCATCCTCAGGACCCGCATCATCAAACTCCGCCGCCCAAACACACTCCCAAAGCCTCAGCACATCCGCAAACCCAAACTCGCGCTTGAAAAGCACAAGCAGCCACCTGAAACAGAAGAACAGATTCAACGCGTCGATCCGCTCGAAATGCTCGAATAGCGGGGCGTCCATCGTGGAGATGAGCTGTTGGAGGAGGAGCAGTTGACGTTTCATGCCGCTTTGGTCCGAGAGGAAGTTGGAGAACTGGGCTCCCCCGAAACAATACAAAAAATTCAGCAAAAACCCCTCCCTGGTATTCAGCTGGACAAAGAAGGAGGGACGGGAACTCACCATGCGCTGCATCAACCCCACAAAGCACCAAAACGTCCGGACCTCCTCCCCACCACAAACAACAAAGATCGGCGAACACAAATCACTCATCCCCTGCACATAACTGCCCAACACGCCCTGCTCCCAGATCCCATACGTAAGCAAGATCTCACCCAACGTACCCACATTCGGGTTCTCGGCCTTCTTCTTCCTTCTCACCCTCCTCCTGCTTTCGCCGTCGCTATCGCTCCCGTCGCTCGAATGGGCAGAATCGTCGTCCTCGGGTCCAAGCTCGGCGTCTTTGAACATCACGTGGTTCCGGTCCGTACGGAGACAGTCGACCCGGATCCGATGCCGCTGCTCCGACAGCTGCTCCATCTCGAGCTCTTCCAGCCTCGCAGCGCGCTCCAGCTCGAGGTCACGTACCGCCTGCGCCGCGTCGATCGCTGCCTCCTCCTCTTCCTCCGGTGACAGGATCGTCGAACTCGAAGTCGAAGTCGAAGTCGAAGTCGAGGCTGCAGCATCGCCGTTGCCCTCCTTCAACAACGCCCGCTCCGTCCGGACCTTCAACCGTTCCTCCCTCCCCCTAGCCCGCTCCTCCCTGCTCCTCCTCCCCTCCTCCCTCCTCCGCTTCCGCTCCCCACCAACACCAACCCCATCCTCCTCCTCCCGACCCAACACCTCGCGCTCCTTCCAGACCCGCCGGAGCGCCTCAAAGTGCATCACCCGCGCGGCCCAGAGTGCCTCGCGCTCGGCGCGCGTCGAGGTCCAGGGAACGGCGCCGAGGAGGAAGGGCCAGACTTCAGCTCGGAGGGTGCGTTGAGGTTGGGACGCGTCGCTGTCGCCCTGCAGAGGAAAGAGCGTATCCGCGATCCCGCGCGCGAAGATCGTCCGCTTCACCTCTGCAGACGAAAGCCGCAATGTACCGCTCTCGTCAAAGAACGCGGCCCACTCCTCGACCCCGATCGGGTTCGGCGGATCCGATACGCGCGTCGTCTCCGGTCTTCGGGGCAGATTCGTGCCCGGCCGACCAAGAAGCTCGTACAACCCCCCACTAAGCACAGACGCCTCCCCCTCCGCCCCACCCTTCCCCGCCCCCGTCCCCGTCCCCACAGCCGCAGCAGACCCTGTCCCGCCCGCATTCTTCAAGGAGAGACTCATCTGCTCCCTCTTCCGATTCCGCTCGCCCTCCTCCGCGACCAAGCGCGCCCATTTCGCCAGATACACCCGTGCGGAATCATACTCCGCGTCCCCCTCCGGATTCAACAAGCCGGCCTTGCCCGCGATGCGCCCCCACTCCTTCTCGCGCGGTCCGAGGGGGATGAGGTCGGCCTGTGCGAAGGATTGGACGGGAAGCGGTAAGTGGGGCACGTACGGCCGTGCGAGTGGGTGGGAGAGCACGACGTGCGTTGCGTGTCGGGCCTGCTGGGTGATGTGTGAGAAGCGGGAGAGGAGGGAGGTGCGTGTTGAGGTGGCCCAGTGGGTGAGCGGGTCGAGCCGGGCGCTGTCGGCTTGTTGTTGTTGGGATTGTTGGGAGTGCAGGGAGAACGCGCTTGAGTTGGGGAGGGATTGGAGAAGGGTGGAGTGTCTGTAGATGTGGGATGGGTTGGAGAAGGGGTCGTCGGGGAAGGAGGACCCGTTAGCGTCATCGGGCGCAGTACCAGACCCGTGGGACTGATGATGGTGCAGGCTCCCCTGGAAACTGCTGGACAGGTTGGTCGAAGGGGCGAAGATGTCGTCGTCGAAGATGGGTGTCGCGTGCGCTTCGATCTGCTGCCGGTTCGGGTTGACGAGGAAGAGGCCTGGCTGTGTGACGGAGCGGAGGATATTGGCGAACCGTCTGAGTTGGCGTATGAGCTCCTCCCCGCCCCATGTGGCTGCAGGACTGTGAGGCGGGCTGGACCGTCTGAGTCCAGATCCTGCACCTGCACCTGTCGCTGCCGAATTGGAACCAGAGCTGCTGGGAGCCGCGCCAGCACTGACGACCCTCCTGGCCGAAGATGCATTCCCACTACTACCGCCCGAAGCACTGGACGCGCGATCCGAGCCCGCCAAGCTGCCACTGGGGAACCTCAACGCGCGCTCAAGGCCAGCCTGGATACTCTGGGACTCGTCGTCGTGGAAGAAGAGGGTGGGGAGGGAGAGACCGTCGGTGAGGGTGAATGTTATGTTGCCGTACCAGGACGATACTGTCGGCGGCTGTACTGTGAAGGAGTGGAGACGGTGGATGGGGATGGAGAAGGCGTACTGTGCCGATGGCGGGGGCGAGCTGATGAGAAGGGACTCTGTTGTGGATAGTGGTGTCAGCGAGGCAACTGGGAATAACAGCGTTTGGAGTGGTAACTGACCCTTATCGTCGAGCTCGACGCCATCGAGAGTCTCCCTGCTGTCCTCAAGCGAAGTGTCAAGTGCACCGGCGGCGAGGTCTACAAAGTCACTGCTAGCCAGCCTGGTCTCTACGCTGATGAACTTCCCCTCAGCATCGTCGTCGGTTGCTCTGAGCAGGGACTCCGGCAGGAAGGCGAGGAGGATGGAGGACTGTGGCTGTACGGGTCCGTGTTCGGTCGCGATGGCGAGGTATCCGGGCACGTTGTCTTTGCGGAAGGGGGAGGGGTGTATGTACACGGTGCGGCGTGCCCAGAGCAGGTTTGCGCGCTGGGACGCTGCTGGTGCTGGTGCTGGTGTGCAGGCTGCCATGCTGGTGGTGCTGCTGCTGCTGTGTGGTGATGCTGAGCGTGTGTGCGGCCCGCCTCCCATCGCACGCTTGCCTCTCGTATGTAATGATTATTCAGCGCGTGCCTGCTGTCGTCGTTAATGCGCTCGAGCTCATCGCTGTTCGCCTCGGCGTCATCAGCAAGAGAGATCGAATCTTGCCTGAGATTTCTGTAACACAGAGCGCAGTCAGGCACAGACGGCCCGCCTCCCGCGTCGCAGCCGCTCGCCCCTGCATGAGCAAAATTTATAGAGCTCCTGTTTCGGCCGATCCTCTGACGCAGCGCCACTCAGCCACAAACGGTGCCGTTCCTCGACCCATCCATCTCTCCCACGTCCTGGCCCGCTCGACACCTGCTGCTCAGCGTCAACGATCCCGACCGTCCGCTGAGTCTCTGCCTGAGGCCTGGAATGAGGGCCGCCCAGGAGATCCAGGATGGCAAGAGGGGAAGATGAACCCCAATTAACGATTCATGTACATGTATCAACCAGCACGCGCCCCCGCCAGCAACTCAGTGATGTCGGTCCCCAAGCACAATCGCATCAATCTCATCCTCCGTAATGTCGTCCTTGAACCAGCGCTCCGACTCGGGGATCTCGATCTCTGGTGGTCGTCGTTTGCGTAAAGAGTGTGGTAATCGAACGTCGTCCACGCAGAAATAGGCCAGTCAGTGAATGTGGACTGTGGTAGTGATGCGCTTAGGGAGTTCAGAGAGGCACTCACCGTTGCCTGACATATGTCGCTTCGCCATCCGTCCGTCGGGTGCGAAGGTCCAGTCCTGTCCACATCGGAAGAGGGGTGACACGGCAGAGTCAGAGATGCACACAGCAGTGGTAAGAACCACTCTCGGCTCTCATCCGGACTCGAAGACAGAGCATCTCGCAGGGAAGAGAAGTGGACTCACCTCAAGTCCATAACATCGACACCACTTGCCCGGCCCAGCCTCGTATTCGTACCAGAACCTGAAGATCACTCGCAAAAGGAGAGTAAGTTCGGAACTCGTCGAAAACAGCCGCCAGGGGAATAGGTGCATACACTCACTGCACCGCAATCTTGTTCTCGTTCCAGCAGAAAAGCTCCTTCTTCAGTCGATACCGCTTCTCCTTCTTCCATTTCTTCGTCAGGAATCTGCGAGAGAAACGAAAAGACATGGAGTTTGAAAAGGTAGGGTATCAATGTTAGCAAAACGACGCAGAACAATGCAAGCAACAGGCGAATACGCACTCTTTGATCGCGTCATGGCCCGTCAAGAATTGATCCCGGTTCCCTGGTAGAGCAAAGAAAAAGACAAGCAGTCAGAGTACAAAAAAGTACCATCACATCGCAGAACCATAGCAGAAGACTCACTCCAGACCGAATCCTCCGTGTACGCAGGCGCAATCTTCTCCGGGTCCTGCGTGTTCCACAGAGCCTGTGCCTTCTTCACTTTCGCACGGGCCGTCTCTGCCGTAAAGGGCGGGACGAGGGCCGCTGTAGACATTGTGTGTGAGAGAGAGTGTGAGAGTGTGAAATGGCAGGTCCTTCTGTGGTGGGGGGCCGGGGGCAAGAAGCAGGAGGAGGTTCGCGTTCGGACGCACGGATCTCAAATGTCGTCTGCATACCCCGCTGACATCGACATGAGACTGAGACCAGGACGCCACAAACCGGAAAGGGAGCGAGTTTGCTGAGGTAAGCCAGAACTGGATTCCGCTGATGCCGCTTCATATCCAAATCGTTCTGCGTTCTCACGGTCTGCAGGATTCGATGGCGAAAAGGCGAGAACACTTTTTTCGTGTCGCTAGGCTCACTCACACTTTTCAGGTTGGCTCACTCGACATGGTCCGCAGAGCCGTTCGCTTTGTGAGTGATGCCTTGTTCTCACTCTGTAAGTCTGTACCGATCGTTCCATGGTTCGGTCAACTCTGACACTGCCCACTCGCCTTTATCGGTCAGAACCTCAATGCGCCCGGTGTCGAGGACTCCCTTGACGAGATGTTTCTCTCCAAATAAAGTAGTATCGGCTCTGCAAATGAAGACCTCAGTGTCGGAGATACTACCGACGAGCAGCAATGACGCGCAGACGAACAGCACCGACCCCCCGCATACCATTCTCGACAACAACGACGATGCCAAGTCTCGTCCGCACCTTCAAACCTCCCGTCGCGGACGAGGAGGATGACAAAGCCGATCTTGATAGCGGTGCGAGACAGCGAGAGGGGACGGGGGATGAGGTTGATATGGCGGAAAAGACGCTGAAGAATGTGTAAGCACACATACATTCGCATACTTGTTGACATTTTGCAGCGCAAACTGAACAGGGCCCGGGAACTCTCTTGTATGTCAGTGCTTGAGCAATTTGCGCCACTCTAACCTCGTGCCTGACGAGCTCAGATAGCTCGGCGAAGTTCCATACTGAGGCTGGGCAGGAGCGTGAGTTTGGACAGGATGCGGCTTCCCTTTTCAATGTCGTACTGATCCTTCAACTTGACCGCATGTACAGTGACCTATCAAGACTCCGTGCTGAGCATTCGGCCCAGTCCCGAATTCGCGAGGAATCAGTGGCACGCAGCGCACTCGCTCCCTACAGCACAAGAACAGCGCTCTTTGGCTGCGGACCAGCGGATGGATGTGGATCCCTCGGCTTCTACCTACGCGTCGCCTCAAGCTTCATCTACGCATGCAACGCCGTCGTTTGGCGACAAGCTTCAGTCGTTCTGGGCGGGTTGATCTGCATGTGATGCCTCTCTCTGTAAGTCCACTTGCTGACTTTACAACCGCGCTTCGACCCTTCGCGACCTTCAACCAGCATTTGATTCACCAGAGCTTTCGATCCAGCAGTTCGGCGCAGCCGGTGCTCTCTGGAGTCATCTGACACGGATCCAAGCATCACTTGGACGGCTACACGAGCAAGACCGAGCAAGTTCTTCAGACACGGAGAGCCCCCCATGATGTCAAGCATCGAGAAGATAGTCCTGCAGGACTGTCGCAGCATCAGCGCAGGGAGCCAGATTGCGCTCGATATGTTCGAGGAGGAGAGTTCTGCGGCTTTACAACGCGCTCATGCACAGTAGCAGAGGAGCCACCAGCGGCAGTGGCCGTGAATGCGACAGAGGGCTCCTTACCGCCGTTGACGATTCCGCCCAAGGCTCCACCTCGGCTCGGGCCCCACACAAGTTGCCGAAGAGTTACGCTCTGCGCTGAGGACGAGTCCGGTGACGCTCCAACATTGAGGGAGATCCCTTGAGCATATTGGACAAGTCTGGACGAGAAGCTTTTGTTGTTCAAGCCTTTCTCATAGGCGCACTGAGGCTCATCATGTGCCGGTTGCGGAGATACGACGTTCCGTCGGCTGCACCCAAGTCGGGCGTCGAGCAGCCGAAGGCAGTGTGATCTCGGAGCGTTCCAACTCGTTGGAAAATTCTCTGCACCTCCCCTTCTCCTCTCAGCAGAAGAGGAAACGCAGATCCATCACCACCTTGTCCTCCTCGCTCTCTTCCACTGCCTCTCGGGTCCTCGACACTTCCTGAGCGTGTAACGGTCTTCGTGGAGTCGACTCCGTCTCGTTGCGTTTTGTTTTCTCCCACCCTCCACACCCTCTTCTCGCATCGATTCTCGTGACCCGTCTCGCTCGCAACGTTTCTTTTCACTTTCCCAAGTCGCTCGACTTACATTCTCGATGCGTTCACGTTTCATTTCTCTTGGCGCCGGCTTATTGTCCTATGTACATACGTGCTTCCATATGCCTTGCCTCGAGAGTGGCCCACCCACCCAGGGCGGCCCACTCTCGAGCTCGGCCTCAAAATACATTCGCCCGCGCCCGCCCACCTGCGGTGGGTTATTCCCGTACTTCCTCTCTCACGACTACGGACGGAGGTACTCAAGAAGACTGCGGGTGTGCAGCTGTCGAAATCTTATGACAGCTGTGGAGGTACAGGGCCGAATGAAGCTGACGCGCGGGCCATGTGATGTATATGCATCCTTTGGCAGCGAGGCTTCACTACTGCCCTTCTGGGCGTCATCATTTCGCGACCACCGATCCATGCCCTCGCCTCGCATCTTCGACTCATTCGCGAAAGCCCACGTAGTTTTGCAAGTGGCTCCTCGCAGCTTACATCTCGACCTCGTCAAGCTTCTCGGTGAGTTTGCCCTCCCCTCCTTGGCAGATGTGATTAGCGCTGATGCACAGGTTGATAGCTCTCAGTATGGACGTTGTCCTCATGTTTTAGCCAAGGACGAGCGATCTTACGCGACAACCATCTCATCTCATCCCGTGCGATTCCAGCCCGTTCGTCCAGACGACCGGCGCTCGGCAGTCGTTGGCCGTCGCACCTACTCCGTGAAGGGCTGCCTACGGTGGCTTACTCGTCTCCCGACAGGACTCCCTCGCCCTTGGAGCGATGTGGATAGGCATCTAATGCCTTCAATTGCAACCGCCTGTTCCTCAGCAGACCTGAGTAGGATCACGCGAGTATCTCATGGCAACCATTGATGGGTAGGGCAGCATGGCGTTGTTCTAATTCCGACTCGTTGCACTTGTTCTCCGTCTTTGTTGAGCATCGGAAGGTCCTCAGTAAGATTGTCCTTCTACCTGGCTCATCACGCCTATATAATTAAGTGAAGCGCTCATACAGGACTCGACATAACTCCCCAGCCTGAAATCTGCTCCCTTTTCCAACTTTCCCTCCTTCCCCTCCACGCCTCCACGTCAAGAAAAACATCACCAAACCCGCAAGAATGAAGCTCACCCTGATCTTCGCAGCCACGCTGCTCACTTTCGTAAGCGCCGCCTGCGACGGCCCCTTCGTGAGTGACGAAAACGGCCTCCTGTCCCGTCTTTTCCCTCCCGCTGATTTCCCATCTTTTCTAACTCGGCTTTGTCTTCAAACCTTCACCAGCACGAGCAATGCAAAACAACATGCTATGGTGACTCGGACTGCATTGGTCAGTGCTGCGAATGCTTTCAATGCTTCCAGAAAGGTATAACGCCAAGACAGGACCTTGGCAAGTGGGTAAGTGTGGTGCACCTATTTTTCTGCGGCATACGTTGCCGAACAATCTTACTGACGGCTTTATTTTCCTCGCAGCAAACGTGCCGTAGCGAATGTGGCAAAGACTGCGATCACTGCCGCTGCTACATGATTCATTGCCGGCAAGGCACCTGAAGAGGTCAGCATTCCCACCGTCACTTTCAAGACAAGAAGGCACTTGTCTCGGCGATCTGCAGTTCTGGCCCCGCTCTCAACTCCCTACAACGATCTCTCCTTGACGACTGAGGCCTGAGGTCTCAGAATCTCAGTTTCAACTCCGCGTTCGCCATTTCTTCTCCCCCATGCATTTCGGGCTTCCGTCTAATCGAAAGTGACTTGCCGTCGTACGAACGTAAGGCTCGTTTGCCTTCCTGGCTGTGCTATTTAGGAAGAGGAGTAGAGAAGAGATACTGGTCACCAAGCGTAGCCATTAATTGCTCAGAATCAATATTCTCTCTACCCACTCAGTACTCAGCTTCACCTAACAGAAAATTCCACTGCTCTTCTACACTTAGATATCTAGTCAGCATTCACGCATCCACATTGCCGACCGAACTGGCCCGCGCGTGCCCGTCTACACGACCATCCTACCGAGTACGAGGATCTCTACGTCCAAGAGAACCACAGGTGAGTAAAGGTGAGGCCTCACTCCTGTTCTGACCCAACCTCTTTCTTTGTGGCCTTACAGGATGCTGCACATCGTCATGGAATACTCAGAAGGCGGAGTCTTCGACTCCGTTATCAGACGATATCAACAGAGCGAGTGAGTTGAAATACACGATGGTCTTGCTCGATCAGTACAAGACGGGGTCGCCTTGCGAGTGTGTGGCGAGAGACGCTGACTCTCCAGCGGTTCCAATCCAATAGGCAGCCGGCGCTCTCTTCAGCCACCTGACACGGATCCAGCCACGGGCGAGGTTGAAGGACGATCTTTATCCACAGAGAGCTCCCTCAAGGTCACAAGCATTGAGACCATAGTCCTGCAGGACTATCTCGGCATCAGCGCAGCGAGACGGAATACGCTCGACGTATTCGGGGAGGAGATTCATGCGGATTTGCATAGCGCTTCGAGGAGGTATGAGGGTCTGATTTTTCCTTTTGGTGAGCCATGAAGGGATAGTTTCGGTTGTGAGTGATGGACGACTGACCAGAGATTTCCTTTCTCGACTTTGGTCTAATGCAATCCTTGTGAGCGCTCAGATCATGGCATTCCTTGTCGTTGGCGATGACTTCCTATTACCGAAGTCGCGGTCATTCAGAATCGTCAAGCTGACGATGCAACTTTCTCCTCTTACAGAAGCACGGTAGCGTTACGAATCATCACCCGAAAGCTGAAGGGAGTCAAGAACGTTTCGTTCATGGAGGCTTCTGTTGGAAGAAACAGCAAGTATATGTGAATGGAAGGTAGTATTGAAGGTCAGCGTTGCTTTTGATTGGATTATTTCCCGCGAAACACACGTTTACTGAACGTTCTTTCTCTTGCTCAATTCTGCAACCATGCACTCATTATGAGGGAGGCGATTTAGGACCGTTCAGTCGAAGAACCGGTCGAAGTAGTATAGAAGCTTGTGTTCAAGAATAAGAGACCGCCGCACATTGATAAGGCGACTCCCCAGCATATCTTGATTCATAAGACTGTCCGGCCATTCAGTTTTTGAAACCAACGCATCTCCAGCGACAGTTCTTCCGAGCACCGGCTCTGCATCAAGACCGGATACGACAAGGCGCTTGAACAGCGGCAGCAACTCCATGTAGGCCTGCTCAACAAGATCGCCCAAGACATCTGGGCGGATGCGGATCCGACGTTCAAGCAGATGTGAGCTTGCCTTTTTGAGATCGGATTGAAGCAGATTTGATGCACTGATCGACATCCTTTCCCGTACCGAAGCTCAGTCTGTCACTTTCCACAGCTAGGTGAGCTACTTCGCGTCTCTCGCATTGCGCTTGATTCAACGGAGACTGAAGTTGATCTGATCCTCCCACAGGGTATCTCTTGAACATCCTTGTCATGGAGGACGCGTCCGAAGAGCTGCCGACGTAAGATGACTGGGACTTCCAGTTTGCAAGCGAGACGCGTACGGATCTCGCAGACACGGAGGGAAGCACGATTTGGGACAACCTAGCGCTGACCATTATACACTCGCAGAATGCGAAAGGCGAGAAGATGCGCGACTTGGACACGAATCTTGGAGGTGAGTGCTCTGGACTCTTGTGTGCACTGACGTGAATCTGTTATTCAGCCCTCGCTCTTGCTTCTTTCCAAAACCCACACCTCCATCGCAGAGCGAGAAACCGGGCACCCCTTCGTACTTCGAGAAGCAGGTCTACCAGCACGCATCAGTCTCATTGCAGATTGCAAACCTCCTCGCGGAGCTAGACCTGTGAGCTCAGACGCAGCTTGGAGCAGGACGTGGCACATCGTGGGGAATGTGTGTTATGTATATCTGACATTTTCTCCCTCCAGCCTTCTCGCCCTTGCAGAGACAGCTGCTCATTTTGGCTGGGGCTGCGCTAAGATGACTCAAGAAAACGTGACCCAGGTATACAGATGTTCATCGTTCACACACAGCGAGTGTCGGAGGGAATCAATAGTTTTGCCGGCTGGCGAGGACGCTGTGCTCTTGAGAACCTTGCTTAGACCACCACCGTAAGTCTGCCCGAGAACCGGGCTGCAGGACCAAGCGAGCAAGGCGGAACAACTTTTCGAACGAATTGAATCGGAGCACAGTCAACTAATCACTAATGACTCGCCAGGAATGGGCTCCGAAGTCGCGCCGTTATGATATTTCTTCGGGGCTGAAACAAGACAACTCAGTAGTCAGCGTGCCGGCTTATGCTCTGGCAACTCAAGCCTCAGGCCGTCGATTCGGGGCGTAAACTCGGGGCGTCAGCGCGTCGACAAGGAACGGCCAGACACTGACTCCATTCGCACACATGTTTCTCAATGTGTTGCTGCTGAGGGCTCTCCATCAACGAAAGGTATATATAACGCATGCTGGTTCCTCACAATTCTGCCTCCTGACTCATTCCTCCAGACTCCCTTCTTCACCATCAGACTTCACTCCTGGCACACGTTCCACAGCTAGATCTGCTGCGCATCCCCTTCCATCTCAAGTACTACCGCTTCACCCTCAAGACAAGATATGTTCAGCCGTCGCTTCCTCTTCCTCTTGCCCCTCGTGCTCGTTGTCGCCACCACGGGTGTCGTCTCTGCGCCCGTGCCGGACCCGACGGACACTCCGAGCGCAACTCTGTCTCAGCCGTCCAGGGTGAGTGCACCGATGGGTCTGGCTGATGTGCAACGGCTGCAACAGCTGACATGTTCTTTTGTACTGTACAGCTTACTTCTCGAGCAGGGGAATCATCTGGGTTAAAGAAAGCACTGGAAGCTCTGGAGATGCCAGAAGATCCAGTGCTTTCAGACGCAACGCGAACAACGCGTGAGTGCCTAAGCTTCCGGGAGGCAATCTTGCGTTGAGAAGAAATCTGACGTCGATTGCTTCTGATACTGTGTGCCCGGAGCAGGGTTTCTCGCGTACGATGCGAAGGATGTTGGAAGCTTCGCCAAGAAGGTGCAAGAGACCACGCACACCGCTTCTCAGAATGCTCAAGACATACTCGCCGCAAAACTTGACAACTGGGGGGGCGTGCAAGAGGAGACAGTTGACGAGCTGATGCAGGTCTACCATCAACACGAAGCAGCATTCGAAGCAGAGGAAGCAGCGAAAGCAGCGAAAGCAGCGAAAGCAGCGAGCGGAAGCAAAGGAAGCAGCGAAAGCAGCGGAAGCAGCACGCGGCAATAAGCGCAAGCGCCGTTCTTCGTAGATGCTTTTGACAGCGATCGAATCATGTTTTCGTGGTATCCTCGAAGTTCAAAGACGGTTATTTGGCATACGCTTCAATTCACAATGTAGGCCACTCGCCACTCTTCCTTCTTGAAATGTGCAACAAGCATCAGCTTCCCTGTTCACTAGGCGGCGCCTGGTACTTGTTCTTTATCGCTTCATCCATTGCTGCAGTTGTTGCATATCTGTCGGCATAATCTTAGGCTGGCACTTTCTCAGAGGCATACATAGCCATCTACTCGATGAGTATGACCAACTGCGGTGGAGAGTCCGACCAAGGAAGGTCTCGAACCTCACAAGCGCAAGCATCGCAAGGCTCAGAGGATCTTTGTAACCCTACACTTCGCTTGATTGACTGATGGACATTATTTCCGGTGGCAGTGTGTCTCGAACAAGTACGCAGGTCGTAGAAGGGAACGTCCTCGGCTCATACAACGGTGGGAATCACCTGCTCTTCGTTTGAGCTTGGGAAGGGAGTCCCAAACTCTGCCTGCTCTGCCTACTCTCGCTGTGATATGTATGTAGTCGGTAACTCGATACGTTCGGATCCATTGGAAACGTTCAAGTTTGCCTCAGCTTCAGCTTAAAACGACAGCGAGGTTTGGCTTCATAGTCATCCATGTTGTTGGGAGAGTGGAAACACTAGATCAGTTGTTCACGAAATAGAAATACGAGAAATGCACAGGAAGAAGAAGGCAGGTCGACGCGGGAGAAACGGAACGGGTTGTGAGGCCAGAGGGTATAAGGTAGAATGCAGGTGAAGAGAGTTTGAGTGCAGCCGCTAGAAGAATACGTCCCGTAGTACGGCCTGGAGTTCTACGCTGGTGATGACCATGTCCGACATTCTAGGTCGTACTCGCGACGGCGGGGTCACTTGTGCGGCAGCCGCTTGCTGAACCAAACACCTTGGTGCGCGCACTCGCGGCGGCGGAGTCGAAGGAGGCGTTCTCGCACACACATTGGCGATCGTTTGGACGTCCTTCTCAACACGGTCCTTGATGGAAGGGTTGTTCAGCACATCTTTGTACCCCTCCGCTCGGACGGCGAGCGGAGGCGTCCTCAGAGCAGAAATACGACGCTCGTTGCCTTTGCCGTATCGATCGAGCCGGGCACAGGGCGACGCACCGGGAGAGTCGGAGTCAGCGTCTTGGAAAGTGCAGTGCTTCGTCGGACCAGAAACCTTGGGCTGTTGAGGTGCACCAGTGGTGAGACACCTCTGGTGAGTAGCAGGCTTGATCACATCCGCCTTCTCGAGCAATGGGGTCGGCTTCGTATCCGTCGGCTTCTTCAGGACCAGTGCCTTGATGGGAACAGAGGTCTTGGTTTGCTGAAGTTTCGCTGATGGGACACAATCACGGACGGCGGCTGGCGTGACCCGGACGACGTTACCGATCTGTCGAGAACGTGGTGGTGCCAAGGCGACAGCAGTGCGAGCTGGTGTAGTTGGACCAGCAACGTTTGTCTTCCCGCGCACCTCTTGGCGATAGCGTAGGATATCCGCTTGGTCCAGATCCCGCCTCCTCATCGCACGCGTTTGAACCCTCGCATGGGCGGCCGTCTGGATATGGCGGCTTGCTGACTCCGTGAAAATACCGGTCTCCTTCAGCTGAGTGGCAGCAGTTCCGCTGCCGGTGCTCCGTGCGACGGGTTCAATCTCCTCGATAGTAAAAGGCATGGAGCAAGCCAACTCGATACGGGCGACGGCTTGCTTGACGTTGGCGACAGGAGCGACAGGAGCAGCGGCCGTAGGAGCGACAGATCTGGCTTCCTGCACATTAACTCGAAGATCGTCGATGGTCAAATCGATACGAAGACCGGCCTCCTTCACTTGAGCGACAGGGGTGGAGCAGCCGATCTTCTGGAACGATGCTGAATGGGTTTGGCGGCGGCGTCGTCCTGTGCTGAAGAGGCTTGGTGACAGTCTTCACATCCGTCTTGACAGCGGGCTCGGCCTTTCGGACGACCACCGGGCGCGGTACCGTGGGGCGAGGTGGTTGAACTGAGGATGGCTGACCTGCCGTCGTCTTGGCGGCGACCTTGTTCTCGTTCTCCTCGCCGGGGATAGTCTTGGAAGGAGGCTCTTTATAAAGCGCACGACCCGTGTGCAAGAGGAAGGGAAAGAAGTTGTGGAGCTCATAGTTAGAACTCTAGTTCGATCGCATGGAAATGCTCGTGGGTGGGTACACTCACTCTGGAAGCTGAGGTCCTCGCCATGGAATCTAAGTGGCAACAAAGCCTCTCTCCGCTTCACCTCACGAGCATTGAACGGTAGGAGTGTCTTGATCTCGGTCGGGAAGACTTGAAGTCTGTGGGATTCACATCAAGTCGGCGATGACAGTCAGCCAAGTACCTCTGTGCCTGGTGGAGTGGATATAATCGCAATGATTCGTGGGAAAGGAAGGACTCACCCAGGGTACAAGGAAGCAGCGGACTTACCGTAGCCGTAGTCATCTACGGCCTTAACGGTGTCAGCGTACTCGATGCGGAATCTGTCCAAATATTGGGCCCCTTGCTCGGCAGCGCTGACCATGCGCGCATGGGCCGAGTTGGCGAGGTCGGCAGACCGAGAGAGGGACTTGAGCTTGCTGGCAAGGACGGCACTGGTGACTTGAGGAAGGAGGTCCTCGAATGGGTTCTCTAGCATAGCCAGCAAGACGGTGGCATGGCTGCGAGCGGTATCGATGGCCTTCTGCTTGTTCGCTACTTGGGCCCGTGTGAAGACAGTAAGGCGGTGCACGTCGCTGTCGATGGGAAGACTGATTGGGGTCGGCAGAGAAGACATGCTTGCTGGTGTGCGTTGGTCTGCAGATGGGGGTTGGAAGTGGTATGTAGAGAAGGAATTGGCTGGTAGGCACGAAGGTTGTATGAGGTGGGAATGCGTGATGGTGGTGGAAGGGAAGAGGGATGAGCTGGACGGGAGCGCTGGAGATGAGTAGAAGGTCAACGTCTTTCGCCACGAGGCTCATCTGACAGAGAAAATCGTGCCATGTCCTGCTCAGCGCGTTGCGAATGTCTACCAACACGTAGACATGTTCAACCGTGGGCCATTTGTTTGTTAAGAAATTGGAGCATCGAAGAATGGAATGTGACTTGTGAGACCGCTTACCTAACGCCGAACGACGATGGCAGGAAACAAACAAACCAGCAGGCGAAGGATGCTTGGGCTGGGTGGAGTGATCAGTGAGGAAGGTCGCTTCTTCCTGGGAGCTTCAAGGAAAGAGCTCTCAGCTCTTGACTCTTGTGGTGGATCGGTTGCAGACTCAGGACTGTGAGTAGACAGCAGGGGCGAAGCAATGAGGATGGTGAGAAATGAAGAACAAGGAGGCGGGAAGACAATGATGAGATGGAAGAGGTACATAATGGCACAAAGCGCTGAGATGAGATGATGGAACGAACTCTTTACACTGGAGGGAACGTTGTCAAGGCTATAGAACTGGCCAGATTGCTCACCTCTATCCCCTCCTCCCTCTCTTTTGCATCCCTTCCTTCACCTTCCTCTTCCTCCTTGCCTTCCACTCCTTGCTCATTTGAACATGCCACGATCACCACTGCACAGAACAGCGCCCCCTTCGGTACATCCCTACGACGAAGATCGAGAATGGGAGGTGATTACCACGCAGCGCTTCCGGATCGGTCCGAATGGAGAATGACGGGTGGAGGAGAAGCGGACATACAGGGCCTGGATCGACCTCACCGAATTCGAAGATCAGGAGGAGGCAGAGCGAGCCTGGGAGTATTGGGATAATGAGCAGCGCAAGAGAGGAGAGGAGCAGCACGGCGCGCGTGCTGACTCTGACGATCCACCCGCTGGATCCGACAGTCGCGGACCTAACGCACCGGGTCTCAGCAACCTCCGCCTGCGCGCCCCCGTAACTTTGCCCTCGTTCTCCGGCTCCGACTCCCTTTCCTCGTCCTCCCACTTCGTCGGCTCTTCGCCCAACACTTCCTACTCCAGATCATCGACCAGCGGCTCGTCCTCATTGCCTTGCCGCACCGCCTCTCCGGCTTACTCCTCGTCCTCCGGATTGTCCTCGTCATCCGGCGGCCCCTCGGGCTCTTCTTCCACCAGCCGCTTACACGACTCCAGCTCCAACTCTGGCATCGCTCCTGGACGTCCGGCCCGTCGGGGCCGATCTGTTGCCGGCGAGCTCAAGCAGCAAGCGCGTCGTCATGCTGTGAGTACACACTCTCTCCCTCCCTTTGGCCCTTCTCCTTCTTTTTTTCCCTTCCTCTCCTCGTCCAAAGCCTTCTTCGACTGGTGCGAGATTTTGCATGGACAGCTTCTCTCGGTTCTTTTGCTTTGCGAACAGTAAACTGACCTTCCCTCCTTTTTTGTCCCTTCCAAAACAGCATCTGGCCAGGAAGTACGGTATGAACGCTGCCGCATCCGAGGCATTCTTCCCACGCTCTACGGAGCGGGAAACAGCTCGGCCGAACCCATGCAGCCGTCTTTAGTATGGGTGGCAACGGGTGGAGGCTAAACCGGGATGAGGTCGGTTTCTGATTGGTTCCACCCGGGGTGAAGATGGGTACGAGGACGACGGGCCCAAGTAGGGAGCCATGCAAGAAGGACCATGAAGATCGAAGATGTACGATTTCGCCCCCTCGAATGTACCTTCACGATCACGAGTCCAGTGTTGAATCAGAACTAGTCCGTTCAAGTCTCCTCTAACTTCCTCTTACCCTTGCCCTTCCTTCGGATGAAGGAAGACAACCATCAGTAGTTGCCGCAGTATCAATGGGAAGATCGCGTTGTCGCAACTTGCGATTGACCCTGTGAGTGTGTGATCACCGAAATGACAAAGTGCCAACCTGGATGACTCTTGCCACGATGTTTATTTCTTATGGCTGACTGGCTGTAAAGGAGAAATGCGAGGCAAGGAAATGGACGCAGCTACTGATGACTGATGAGGGAGAAAAAGAGACAGTCCTGAGAAAGTTGGTGAAGCGCCTATCCTTGTAACGACCTAAATGAAACCAGAAACAACCACAGCCGAGAACGCGACTGTCGCCACAAAGAAGCCGGCCACGTACCGCGAGACTCCGGGTGACGTCGCCAGTCCATCCGCGCCGACATCGCTCGCATGTGTACCCGAATTGAGACCCGGTGCAAGGGCCGCGAAGATGACCTGAGCTTTCGCGTCATCCCCCGACCCCGTCCCCGCGTCGAAGATGGTGTACGTGTTTTTTCAAGAAGGCGCCGCCGACGATCCACTGTAGGTTGTCCGTCGGTAATGTGCCCAGACCGAAGAAGGCGCCCATGCAGGAGGAGAGGTCGTCCGAGGCTATGTCGCCTACGAAGTCTATATCGGGCTGTGTGGAAACGACGTTCCCCGATTTCAGTGGATTCGGGCAGTCTGAAATGTCCGGGGCTTTTGAAACAAGGCGGGTCAACTCACCAGAGTGTACCACTTGCCTCCAAACGCCATGGATGCGCGGATGTCTCGCGCTGAGCATAGGTAGGTGTAGTAGCCGGGCGCGTCCGCCATGGGCTCCGCGCCAGGAATCTTGGAGTACATTTCGGCGATGACCTCGTCCGGGCCGCCTATCAGAGTAGTTCCTGATTCGCGAGAGAGAGATCTTCAGCAAACGTTCTATATGGGTCACGAGGGGAGGGATGGGGAGAGTATGCTCACCAGTGTCGGTCGCCGCCCTTTGCTGACCACGGAGGTTAACCTGCTGATTGCCCGCGCTCAGACCGTCGAGCAGGACGAGCCAATAGCTACGTTCGCGAATTATCACCCGAAAGCTGAAGGGAGTCAAGAACGTTCCGGTCATGGAGGCTTCTGTTGGAAGAAACTGCAAGTATATGTGAATGGAAGGTAGTATAGAAGGTCAGCATTACTTTTGAATGAATTCATTCCGGCGGAAAGCACATTTACTGAACGTTCTTCTCTTGCTCAATTCTGTAACCATGCACTCATTATGAGGGAGGCGATTTAGGACCTTTCAGTCGAAGAATCGGTCGAAGTAGTATAGGAGCCTATGTTCAAGAATAAGAGACGGCCGCGCATCGATGTGGCGACTCGGCAGCATATCTTGATTTCAAGCAAAGCTCGTCTGCGACAAGAAGGTATTGACCCTTTGGTCCTAGAACATTGCGGTAATTGTGAATTGACATTCTTCGTTGATGGCTACTATCTTGACGTTTCTTGTTGACAGATCATTTGCCTTAGACCGACTTCGTTGAAAGTTGAGTGATCCGGATCCTTCGAGCCAAGACTGTCCGGCCATTCAGTTTTCGAAACCAACGCATCTCCAACGACAGTTCTTCTGAGCACCGGCTCTGCATCAGGACTGGATATATGTAACAAGCTCTCTGTGACCACGCGACGGTCACCCTCCACATAGTTCTCACGCTCTCCCCATGCACATGTAAAACGCACCCATGCCTCTGCTGCTTCAATAGAACCACAGACTTCATTCGCGTTAATCCTATGTGCATGAGGAGAGCGTGAGAACTATGTGGAGGGTGACTGTCGCGTGGTCACAGAGAGCTTGTTACATTCGCCCCCAACGAAGAGCCCAGCGTCCTCGCGGCGTCGTCGTTGTCTTCCGCCGGCTCTGTCTTGTGCCTCCGGCAGAATGATCGTCGCGGTACGAGACAGCCGAGTGAGGTGAAGTTGTTCACGTGCTAAGCGTTCAAACTTCTTCTTTGGCCACTCCAGTGTTGGAAGCCGACTGTCGCATTGCCACGTTGATTTCGGCCCGGCCCATTTGACCAGATAATCGAACGCGATACCTTCGCGCAACTGCGTGGGTCGTCGACCGAGGAAGTCTCTGATCCGTAGTTCGTCTTCCCCACCTCCGCCCGCAACTCCTGCTTGTGCTCGTGGGTGAAAGTTGTCGGGGTCTCCATGGAATGGTTCCAATGCCGAAATGGGCAGCACGGGGTGGGCCCGGAACCACTCTGGGACCTCGAGCTCATACGCCGGGCGACCCACACGTGCTTTGATCTTGTATGGGCCACCTTGTCGCGCCGCCAATTTTGCCCGAGCGTTCTCCGTCGGATCGAGATCGAACTTGTAGTTCTTCAAGCTGATCATGACGGCGTCGCCTACAGCAAACTCTAGGGGCTGATGACGGGAGTTGTAGCCAGCACGTTGGCGTTCACGCACAATCTCCATTGCTGCCTGCGCATCTGCGTGGACTGCGAAGATGTCGTTGACCTTTGCGCCGGTTTTGTCCGCAGCTTGAGCCAAATCGCGCAATGGGAACACCGACGGCTCGCGGTTGAACACCAACCGGTACGGCGAGAACGTCGTGCTGGATTGTCGCTGAGAGTTGTATGCCATGGCCAGAGATGGCAGCTTCGTGTCCCAATCATGTTGATCGATCGCAACGTAATGGCGAAGCATCGTCTCCAATTGGCCGTTGATACGTTCGACGAGGCCGTCCGTTTGAGCGTGGAACGCCGTCGACATTGCCATCTTGATGTCCAAGCTTGCCAACAACCGGGACCAGAACGCAGACGTGAAGCGGGTGTCGCGGTCACTGATGATGGCCTTTGGCAGGCCGCTGATTGGGTACACGTGGTTGAGGAAGCGCGTAGCCACTTGCTCAGCCGTATCTGTGATGCAACCAGGGATAAAAATGGCATATCGGGAGTACTTGCATACGACGTTGAGGTTGGAATCGTGGCCCAGCTCAGTCTTGGGGACGCCTGTGATGAAGTCCATGCCCAGAGTGTGGAAAACCTCGTTCTCTGTGACGATGGGCTGTAATTCACCGTAAGGTTTGTGTCGCGGCACCTTGTTAGCCTGACACTCGTAGCACGTCCGAACGTGCGTGGCGACATGCTAAGCCAGACCGTGGGCAAAGATGTGATCCTTCATCATGCCGTGAGTTCGTTCGGCAGAGGGATGAGCTGCACGAATGGACTTATGGTACTCATGAATCAGTTGTTCAAGTCTTTGCTTTGGAACACACAGGCGCACCGTCTCATCCGTCTGCACGTAGAGCAAACCATCGTTGACGAAGAAGATGGAGTTCTCTTCTGCACGATGAACAGCCAAGATGCGACGAGGTCGGAGCTCACGACGAGGGGAAGCAGTCGGTTCCTTCACTTCTTTAGGCGGGCTTGTGGGTTCGGTGTCGAGGTGAACGGAGGAGGCGTCATCGTTTGCCACGATCTCAGCGTCTCCCTCTTCACCCTCCTCGATGTCCTCGTTTTCCACCTCTGCTGGAGAGGGAACAGAGCCTTGATCTGCAGTCGCCCGAGTCTTGAACCGCTTCCAAATACGACGCCAGTGTGGATCCGCCGCGTATGCCGCCGCCCAAAGGTCCAACTCCCCAGTTCCAAGGCGTAACACTGAAATGGACCGTATGACTCGAACTGCCGCAGCGACCATGTCGAGCTCGGGCAGCTTCTTGTATTCCCGGGCGGTGAAGATGAGGGTTGCTTGCTTGTCATCGAGCTTCACGTCCGGCACCGGTGCTCGGGAGAGTGCGTCGGCGACGACGTTGTCCTTCCCCCGATGGTAAGATATCTTGATCTTGTTCTCCAGCGGGGCCAGCGCCATTTTGAACTTCTGGACGCGCGTCTCGTGCATCTCACTCGGCTTGAGGTCCCACAGCCACTTGAGAGCGTTATGATCTGTGCGGACCTCCAAAGACGATCCGTCAAGGTAGTGGTGCAGTTTCTTAACGCACCACCAGACTGCAGCGAGTTCCAAATGAGTCGGGGCGTATCGCTTCTCTCCGTCGGTGGTTTGCCTGGAGACGTACAGGAGGGGGCGCTCTTCTCCGTTGTCATCGGTCTGGAGGAGAACACCGCCGAGTCCTTGTTTGGACGCATCGACCGCCAGGACAAATGGCCGACGAAAGTCCGGGCGGGCGAGGACAGGAGCAGTGGTGATTGCGGCTTTGAGATCCTCGAATGCCGCCCGTTCCGCCACGTCCCAAACGAAAGTCGAGCCGACGAAGGACTTGTTGATGGGCTCTGCCCGCGCCGCGAAGTCCTTGACGAAACGACGGTACCAGGCCGACATCGCAAAGAATCGTCGAGCCTCGGCCGCGTTCATGGGTTCCGGGAAGTCCAGCACTGCGCGTGTCTTGTCTTCGTCGGTCATGAGTCCCAGAGAGGGTACCTTGTATCCGAGCAGCGCGACCGACTCGAACGCAAATCGGCATTTCGCGGGCGAGATGGTGAGTCCTGCTCGCTCAAGAGCGGCCAGAACCGTATCCAGGTGGACGAGATGCTCTTCAAACGTGTTTGAATACACGACCACGTCGTCCAGATACGCCAGTGCGAATTGCCATCGAGCGGCGCCCAAAATCCTATCCATCGCTCGCTGAAACCAACTTGGAGCCTGCTTCAGTCCGAAGGGCATGCGGCGGTATCGACGCAGCCCTCTGAAAGTTATAAAACCCGTCAGATCTCTCGAATCCTTGTTGAGCAGGAATTGGTAATACCCTTTATTAGCGTCCACCACAGTGAACACCTTTGACTGGCCAAGCTGGTCGAAGATCGCGTCGACCGTTGGCATGGCATAGTAATCGTCCACGGTGACTTTGTTCAGGGGACGATAATCATTGCAGAACCTGATCTTGTCTCTCTGTTGAACCAACGCGACTCCGGAAGCATAGGAGCCTTGAGACCGCTCCGAAATGCCAAGGTCGTCGTGCTCTCTCAGGGTGTCGTCGATGACGTCCTTTTGCGCCGGCGACGTGCGCCTAGGCGGCTCCGTATGGGTCCACTGGTCTTGCCCTTCTCGTAGACGCAGCTAAACCTCGCCGTATTCGTATAGTCCGAGAGGGCGAAGAGGTGTTGGCCAGACTGCGTGCGATTCGAGCACCTTCATCAGCCGGGAGCGCTGATCGACCGTGAGGCCTGCGGAGCAGAAGACGGTCTGCTGGCGGTCTTGGGGCGCGGCGATGTCGATCTCCGGCAGCACGTCGTTCCCGTCGTCCTCTGCGCGAGTGAACGTGACGCGTCGTGCCGTTTTGACTTCTGAGGGAGAGGACTCCGCGATCGATCGATGCCAGCTCTTGAGAGAGCGCGATAGGTCCCTCTTTTGATGACCGGGCCGGCCCCTCGGTCGATTCTTGACCTCTTCCTCTAGCTCGCCAAGGTCGCACAGTTGTTGGAGGAGAGGCTCGACTTCTCCTAGCACGTCGCCTTCGTCTAGCTCGACAGCCGCGTCGGACGTGTTCGTCACCTCGACGCCACGCGTGTCGACGCCGACAAGGCAGCACGGAACCTTGACGAAACCTGTAGGGGACTCCTCGTGAGAAAACCATCATGGTCGGACCACTAGGTCGGTCGCCACGGGGTCGATCTCCACGACGCGAACCGTGTGAGGTTCGATTCGAACCTTCTTTGCGCAGACGAGGCGACTCGGTGACCCGACATGAGGCGCTTCCGTGGAGGACTGGAGGAGGCGGACTTCAGCGTCGGGTCGGCTCTCGAACACGAGCAGCTCCCTCTTGGACAGGGCGTCGATCCCATCTGCCTTCATATTGTCCACTCCGAGGATCCAGCCGCCTGTACACTCTTCTACCACGTGGAACTCGAAGTGGTGCAGCACGGCTGGGACACCATTGGCGGAGGGGAAGGAGACGGAGAGGAGGGTGACACCGGATGGCCGTTGAAAGTCGTCTCCTCTGTAGCCTCGAATCTTGAGGGGTTCTGGCGGCAATATCTTGGCGTCTGGTGCAATAGTCCTTAGAGCTCGAGGCGTGATCATGCTTAGAGGAGAACCACCGTCAACATGGAGCTCGAGAAGCTCGCTTTCATTCCCCAAATATACCGCTGCTTTATGAGCGACAACGTCCCGATGTCTGTGCCCCTTAAGATCCACGGTGCGCTCTGTTTTCAGAGGGGTGCTGACATAGGGCGGCGCGGGGTCATCGGGGAGTATGGACACGCTGCGGGCGTACCGTACTCGGGTGACGTTGTCCTCCGGATCAGTGTCGGACGCCGACTCCATCTCGGTGTGCTGGTGTCGAGATTGGAGGACGGCTACCTGTCGAACGACCGTGGAGAAGTGCTCGTCTTCTTCGTCGTTGTCATCCTCCAGCCGCGCTAGTATGCGCTTGATGACACGCACTGTGGACGCGCGAGTGGGACAGTTGCTTTTGGCATGTCCTGCTGTGTGACAAGCAAAGCATCGTCCCATCTCACGGTCCAGCCTGCGGGTCTCCTCGTCCGTCGTACCCATAGAAGGAGCACGAGATCTCGGCGACGGGGCGCTGTCGGACTCTCTTGGCGCCGTGGTCTGGCCTCACACGTTCCGGGTCCGAGACGTGGTGGTGGAGGGGGAAGCTGGACGCTGCAGCAAGGCGATGGCTGTCCTTGTGCCACGTTCCTTGCCGAGGAGCCTGGAGCGGTAGTCGTTCCAGTCCTGAGCTGCTTCCCGCGACGAATCCAGAAGGATGGCCCAATCCGGAGGGAGACCTTGATGAGCCGTCTGGATTGCGTCGGAGACCGTTTGCGTCGTCATGATCGAGTCGAGGGAGAAGGGCTCAAGGCTGAGACTCCCACGGTTCACAGCTCGAGAGACGTGTAGCTCGGAGATGAGCTTGAGCTTGTCCGCAAGGTACGCGTCGAGCCGCTCGCTCTCCGGTTTGAAGCGACGGCCATCGAGCTCTTCCCAGACCTGCGACTCGTTACGAACGTAGGCGGAGAAGGCCCGAACTCGGAGCTCTTCGAGGGTTCTCGGGCGCGGCTTAAGCGTGTTGAACCAGTGCCTCGACGAGCCCTCAAAGCATCCAGGCAGGCCGGCCAACATCTCCGCTTCCGTGTACCTGGAAAACTCCATGTAGGTGACGAGTCCGGACCACCAGCTGTAAATGTCGTCGCCCTGCTCGGGCTTGAAGGTGCCAATGTCCTTGGACTTGGCGCGGAAGAAACTGCGCGAGTTGTGACGCGTCTCTGCTTCGTCCTCCTCGTCTTCCATGCGGACCGCTGCGGCTGCGACAGATGCTCGGTCTGCGGGCGGAGGCGGCTCGGAGAGCCGAAGATGCGGCGGCAGAGGGCCACGCGGAGTGTCTTCTGCACCAAAGACCATGTGCGCAGCGGCAGAAACGCGAGGTGCTCGACGATGTTCGCCAGCAGTGGGAGTGCTGGGCGTTCTGGATGGCGCAGCTGGGGCATGCTGGAGCTGGCCGAGCAGCGTCATGATCTGATCCATTTTCGCGTCGTGGCGCCTCTCGATGTCGGACGCTAGCTGCTGGTGTCGACGGTCGGCATCCTGCAGGGCCTGGCGCACGTCGGTCGATGCGCGCGCTTCAGAGATGCGCAGCATGGTTTGGACCTGGCCGACACTCAGAGTGGAGTCTTCGGACTCCGACTGCTGAGGTTCGTCCTCTTCGTCCTCGGCGGTCGGACGGAGAGACGATCGTGGCGGAGGTCGGTCGACAGCAATGGACGTGTCGACGTGCTCCTCAGAGGTGCTCCTCTGGTGCCCCCGCTGATCGGTCGGGGATGATGAGGTCTCGGCGGCTGGAACGGGCGTGCGAGGGACAGCCAGACTCGAGGGCGGGACGCCTTCAGATGGAAGTCTTGCTGTAGCGCTCACGCTGCGCGTTCCGGTGCGACCGGGCCTCGGGTTGGGTTCGCGGTCCCCTTGGAGGGCTGTGACATATCTATTGCGAATAGAAGACCAAGCGGTGTAATCAGCACTGCTTTGACAAGGCCAGATAGCCTGAGGAATGGCCTTCCCTCAGGAGCCTATCAAGGCTGAAGCCAACTCACTGTCAGAGGTTGGGTTCCAAGTATACCGTGGAGGGGATCTTGAGAGCGGAGCTACCAATTGTAAGGATTAACGCGAATGAAGTCTGTGGTTCTATTGAAGCAGCAGAGGCATGGGTGCGTTTTACATGTGCATGGGGAGAGCGTGAGAACTATGTGGAGGGTGACCGTCGCGTGGTCACAGAGAGCTTGTTACAGGATACGACAAGGCGCTTGAACAGCGGCAGCAACTCCATGTAGGCCTGCTCAACGAGATCGCCCAAGACTTCTGGGCGGATGCGGATCCGACGTTCAAGGAGACGTGAGCTTGCTTTTGAGATCGGATTGAAGCAGATCTGATGCATTGATGAACATTCTTATATCGCAGACGCAGAGGGAAGCACGATTTGAGAGAACCTAGCGCTGACCGTTCTACACTCGCAGAATATGAGAGGCGAGAAGATACGCGATTTGGACACGCACCTTGGCGATGATTGCTCTGGGTTCGTGCACGCACTGACGTGACCCTATGATTCAACCCTCGCTCTTGCTTCTTCCCGATAATCCCCACAATTTCATCGCAGAGCGAAAAACCGGGCAACCCTTCGTACTTCAAGCTTCAAGAAGCAGTCTGCCAGTACGCATCGGTCTCGTTGCAGATTGCAGACCGCATCGCGGGGCTAGACTGGTGAGCTCAGACGCAGCTTGGAGCAGGGCGTGGCACATCGTGGAGAACATGCATTCTCTGACGTTCCCTTCCTCCAGCTTTCTGTAACGGCAAGGTTGCGCGCTACTTACTTCTATTGGTTCAGGCGGTGCTGACCAGAAGCGATGAATAAGAACGGTGTTGAATGATGGAGAGAGAGAGAGAGCTAAGTACAACGAGAGCGAGAAGTTGCTATGCGACAGTGCAGAGAAGAGCGTGGGAGAAAAGCGGGAAGCGAGAGGGGAAGCGAGACCATGTGGAGTGAAGCAGCCATGGTGAAAGAGAACGGAACGGGACGGAACGGAACGGAGCGGAACAGAGAGAACAGAGAGAACAGAGAGAACAGAGAGAAGTCATAGAGAGCCCATTACATCCCCCCCCCCGAAAGAAGCTCGCCGTCCCGGGCGAGCCGGTGGATCACGGACGAGCCGAGACAGCGCGTCCACATTGACGTGTAAGCGGCCTGGGCGATACACGATGCGAAGGTTGTCGAGTTGAGGGCGAAGGATCGTACGCGCGCGCTCCACTGCATGCCCGTAAGGCAGAGCTCCGGGACGAGAATGGAGCATTCCATGCACCGGAGCGTGATCCGTCACAACAGTAACCTTTGCTCCCTCGAGCACGTGCTGTGATCGCGTAAACGCCCAGCAAATGCAGGCGAGCTCGAGCTCAGGACCGGCCAACTTCGATTCTGCGAGAGTCATCGTCCGAGACAGGAACGCAACTGGCCGCTCAACCATTTCCACGCGCGTGCCCTCCCAATCAACGATTTTCGTTCGTGCAATCGGGTCTGCGAAAGCGTCGGCGGACTGAGGGAGGAGCGGGGTGGACAGGTCCGGACGAAGCACGTTCACTGCGTACGTCGGATCGCGGATGACGGGCGCTGGCTGGCGTTGCCGTTGACCGCGACGAGGGAGAATCGCAGAGGAGACGGTTGGCAGATCGGGTTCGACGACTACGGGCGGAGGTCGCGGTGCAGACGCCGAGGTAGACGGTGCTGCCGACTCCAACTCGCGCTCTTCTGCGAAAGGATCGGGCCCAGAAGGATGCGGCTCCAACTGAGAGACGTCAAACTCGTCCTCGATGTTGAGCTCGGGCGGTACGTCAACCAGGACGCGGTGTGCTGAAAGCACTCGACGCACAACGAACGGACCCAATCGGACCGGATCCAACTTCCCTGATAGAGCAGATCGAACCGGTCGATCGCGTAGCCGGATCCAAACGGACGATCCTGGGCTCAACGTGGGAAGAGGACCATGCCGCTCGTCGTACCCCTCCTTCTGGCGTGCACGTTCGGCGGTGATCCGTGTACGAGCCTCCGACAGTCGAGCACGAGCAAGACGGAATCGCTCCGCCCAATCACCAACACCAGAATGCTCGTCACCGCGAAGCAGTGCGTCCACCATCCGAGGTGAGTCGATGAAGATGGCGTCGAAGGGCGTCATACCCGTAGCCACACTGACGGAGCTGTTGATCGCGAGCTCAACAGCCGGGAGGACCTCTTCGTCCCAGAGGCCGGAGCGTGTCGTGCTCATCGCCCGAAGGACGCGTTGGACCACTTGGACGTGCCGTTCCACCGGGTTGGCTTGTCGATGGTGTGGTGGGGTCGAGGTGATGCGTGCGCCCAAGAACCCAGCCAATTGCTGCCCCGCCTCGCCAATAATCCGAAGGTCATGGTCCGACGTCAAGCGTTCGGGACGCCAACCCATCCGAACAATCCGGTTCATGATGAAACTGGTCACATCCTTCGCCGTGAACGCGGAGGTACAGGGCTCGAGAAGGACCATCTTCGAGAAGGTGTCGACCGCGATCAGATACGCGTCGTTCCTTCGGCGGGACGATGGCAGACCGAGCACGATATCGATGGATATGTGTTCGAAGGGTCTGACAGCATCGTGTTCGACGTCCAGTGATCCCGTCCTCCGTCCGCACTTCGTCCGTAGACACGCGCCGCAGTACCGTACGTACGCCTCAACGAGACTTGCGAGGCGCGGGTGCTAGAACTGAGCGGAAACGGAAGCGTAGGTCTTACCGAACCCAAAATGGCCGCCGTCGTCGTGTGCTTGACGAAGTGCTGCAAGCATCATGGACCGAGGAAGGCAGACTCGTCCGTCGTCCCGTCGCACCAAAATCCCATCGGACAGGGCGTAGACACCATCCTCCTCCGCCGAGACAACCGATAGCCGCCGTATTGTCGGAGCAAAGGTTGGATCTCGGAGCAGAGCAGCGGACCAAGCGACTGGGTCCAGCGGAGGGGAGAGGTTGGGCCAGGCAGGGGCGACGATCGAGGGCACCGACGGTACGGGATGGACGTGGATCTGGTGAATGGCCGCAGCAAAACCGCTTTTGCACGCGTCTGTATACAGCAGGAAGGGCCGATCATAGTCTGGATGTGCCAGAGTTGGAGGATCGATCAGCGCAGTCTTGAGGTCATTAAATGCGTCTTCTTGTTGGGAAGACCACGCCAGTACGTGTCCCTTCTTAGAAGTAGCTTCACCGTCCGACCGCAGCAGTTTCCAAACATTGCCGACCTTCTGGTACGCGAGACCCTTCGTAAGAGCTGTGAGAGGGGCCGCACGTTGAGAAAATCGAGGAATGAACGGACGATAGTAGGAGAACAGTCCGAGCGCATGGTAGAGATCTTGTAGTGATTGAGGGCGAGGCAACTCCCTAACCGCTGTCACTCGGTCCTCCATGACGCCTAGGCCAAACCCAGATATCTTCCGTCCCAACAGTGTGAGTTCTCGGACCGCGAAAGTGCATTTAGCGGGGCTAAAGCGCAGACCCACGCGTTCAGCCTCGGACAAGATGTACTTCAACGCCGTGAGGTGTTCGGCGAGGGAGTGGGTGAACACAACGATATCATCCAGATATACGAGCGCTGCGAGCCACCGAATTGGTCCGAGCAGTGCGTCCATCATTCTTTGGAAGAATGCTGGAGCTGCAGTCAGGCCGAAGGGAACTCGACGGTATTGGAAGAGACCGCGGTGCGTGGCGAAGGCAGTTTTCCAACGATCGTCCGGGTGGATATCGGCTTGATGATAACCACGTACTGCGTCCATACTGCTGAACCAGGAGTGTCCACGTAGGGTTTCGATAACGTCGTCGACTCGGGGAAGAGAGTAGCGATCGGGAGTGGTGGCCTTGTTCAACGACCGATAATCGACGCAGAAACGAAGCTTGGTTCTCTGCTTGACCAAGTGGACAGGGGCGCTGACGGGACTTGTGCTTTCTTCCACAACGTCCCATTCCAGCAGCTGAGCAAGTTCCTTGTCGATCGCCTGCCGCTTCTCGGGACTGACTCGACGTGGCGGGTCCGCTTGAAGCTTAGTAGCGTCCTCCACCGGAATCCGCATCGCTACACCCTGGACATGCCCGGGGCGACCGTCGAGAGAGAAGGCCCCCTTGTGTGCACGGAGCAAATCCACGACCGCAGGGTAGGGAGCGCCGTCCTCGTCCATTCCCACTCGAAACACGTCGTCCACGAGTGTGGTCGCCTGATCCTGTGCTCGAGCAGCTCGGGGTTGTTCGTCGAACTCGAACTGATCAAGCGGGGAGCCGATGTGATTGGGAGTGGGCGAGGAGACGGGCGCGACGTCTGAAAGCGGAAAGGCGTACGCCTGAAGGGTGGAGACAGAACCGGGACCGCAAGCTGAAGCTTCGCCGAGCAGTGTACGGCTCGGAACCTCAAGGGGTTCATCGCTGAAGTTGGTGACGAGAACTCGTGAGGTTTGGCGGTCCATAATGCAAGGAACCGCAGTGGCCATCTGATGCTGTGCGGGGTCGATATGCCAAGTCGGGTCGAGTATGTAGTCAACATTGGCGATGAGTGCAGCGCAGTCGACCGGCACCCAGGTATGATGACTGGGGGCGAGCACAACCGCATTTCGAGTACAGATTTTGCCGTGAAAGGTCTGAGCTGGGGGTTTGTCGCTCCGTACTCGAACTTGATGGCCTTGCAACGAAACTGTGTTGCGGGAGGGGTCCACGACTAGACCATGACCCGAAATCCAATCCTGTCCCAGCATAATGCCAGGTGCGAAGGATGGAACGACGTGGAAGTCGTGGTCGAAGTCTAGTCGGACGGCTCCGTCGGTGTCGTCCGTGCCTTCGATGTGGAAGGGCAACGTGACGAACCCCAACGTGCGCTCGGTACCGATGCCATTGATGCTCAGGGTCCCTCCCGAGGGAGCATGTCCGAGTCTCTCGGCCAGGCTCGCGTCGATCGTGGACAACGAAGCACCGGTGTCGATGAGACAAGAGACAGGCGCCAGGTCAGAGTGTGGGAACTGAACCTGGCAGGACGTGGGAGCATGGCGAAGTTGACCGAGACCAGAGCCCGTCTCGACCAGGCGGGATAGCTTGACGCCCCGAACCTCACCTCGCGGGCGCTTTGGGGACACCGCGATTGTCGGTGAGGTCGTGGGTTGTCGAAGCCATTGATCCGCTAGGTAGAGAACGGGAGACTGACGATAGTCCCTAGCCTGAGTGGAAGGCAAAAGGGTATCAGTAGAACTCTGGTCAGACGCAACGTTGGGAAGGCAAGTGTGATACTCGCCTTGGGGGTGACCCCGGGTTGTCTGGTCGGATGAGGGCCCATGTCCTCCGCCAGGTCCCAGGGTCTGGATCGTGCTGTACCCGTCGTCGAGGACCTCCCTTGGGCCCAAGGAGGTCGCAACCCTCTCGACGACGCTCTTGCATCCCCCGGCTTCCATCTCCTGCCGAGGGGGGTCGCAGCAGCTCAGGGAAGTGTAGTCCGAGCCGCCAGGTTTCTCTTCTCCAGCACTCCCGGCACCCAGCACTGGCTGAGCCAAGAAGGCGGGGGGCGGGGGAGGCTCTTCCGGCTTGTCCTCGAGAGGAACAAAGCCGGGTGGTGTAATTAGTTTATTGTCATTACGGACATTCAAAAACCCGTATCCTCGGTGCATGGATAGTCCTCATCTGCATCGATCGCGAGGACAGTCGGCACCGTGTTCTTGGAGCAGTGCTCGTGGGCGAAACCGAAGTGATCTCCCCGACAGTGGTCACATGGCCGGACACACCACATAAGGCGAGTGGTGTCCGGAATCTTGTACGCCATCATCATCCTCTTGAGTTCGGGATGCATGCGAATGGCGAGGTTCGCGGGGGTGAAGTCTGACCGGATCGAACGACCGCGACGCGGGTCGGAGCTGGCAGTGTTGGGCCGAGCAGCTTGGGGGTGAGCGTCGGCCGAAGGTGAACCTGACCGACCGTCGGCTTGGGCGATAAATGCGCTCGCGGCCGGGGCGGGCAGAGGAGCCACCAGACTGTCGTATGCCGGGACGCCAGCAGCAGAAGATGCGTTGGCCGGGCGAGACAGAGGCCGACCGTACTCCGCGCGCCAGTACGTCTCCTGCATGCGCAGCTCGCTGCGCAGCGCGGAGAGTGTAGGGTCAGCGCGGAAGGGAGTCTGAACAAGCTTGGCAATGGAAGGGTCGATTCCCTCCATCACTTCGCTGACGAGCTCGTCCTCCCCCATGTTCTCCCAACCGGTCTTGAGCATCGCCGCCTTAACGAACGTGTAGTGGACGACGTCTTCTGAGTCGGGGAGCCAGCGTCGAGCTCGTGCTTGCTGACGGACGACGGCGATGGGGGGGCGGAAGTTGGTCCGGATCGTCGCGATGAGGGCGTCCAGACTGGTCAGCGAAGACTTGCGCTGCTGGGGTTGTAGGGCGGCGAACCAGAGTCGGGCAGGGCCGCGCAGAGTGCGCGGAAGAGCCCGGAGGATGGCCTTGTCCCACCCAGAGTCGGTCTCCGAGACGCGCATTGCCTCGATGTTGGAGAGGAACAACGCCGTGTCTTCCGGCACGCCGTAGAAGTAGCCGAGCTCCTCGGGCTTGACGTTGAAGGAGCGGCCGGGCTCCTCGGTGCTCGGGAGCTGGATCCGTATGTTCTTGCCGGCGGGGACAGGAGGAGGAGTCATCCCACCGGGGAACGCAGCCTCGGCGCTGTTCCACTTGGGGGTAACGGGTGAAGGCGGAGTGGACGTGGTGTCGAAGGTGGACGACGCGATGGATGGGCCAGTGGTCGATGACGCGAGGGTAGCGGTGGAAGCTGGCTCGGTCTTGGCGGCTGCAGGTCGTTCGAGGCGAGCGAGAAGCTGATCGAACTTGAGGTGAAGTGAGCTGACGTCGGTCTTGAGAGAGCCAACTTCAGAGCTGTTGAGCTCCAAGGAGCTGCGTAACATTGAGACGTCGCCGTCGAGCTTGGCGCGGGCGGCGTCAAGAGCCTGGAACTCGTCTCTTGTGGGCGTGTCGGGGGGAGCTTTGGGAGGCATGATGGGTGAGGAAAACCAGGTCTGTCAGGAAAGGGAGAAAGACTTGTTCGTCAGATCCAACCCAATCTCATCACCATGTAACGGCAAGGTTGCGCGCTACTTACTTCTATGTGGTTCAGGCGGTGCTGACCAGAAGCGATGAATAAGAACGGTGTTGAATGATGGAGAGAGAGAGAGAGCTAAGTACAACGAGAGCGAGAAGTTGCTATGCGACAGTGCAGAGAAGAGCGTGGGAGAAAAGCGGGAAGCGAGAGGGGAAGCGAGACCATGTGGAGTGAAGCAGCCATGGTGAAAGAGAACGGAACGGGACGGAACGGAACGGAGCGGAACAGAGAGAACAGAGAGAACAGAGAGAAGTCATAGAGAGCCCATTACACTTTCTCGCCCTTGCAGAGACAGCTGCTCGTTTTGGCTGGGGCTGCGCTAAGATGACTCAAGAAAACGTGACCCAGGTATACAGATGTTCATCGTTCACACACAGCGAGTGTCGGAGGGAATTAATAGTTTTGCCGGCTGGCGAGGACGCTGTGCTCTCGAGAACCTTAGACCACCACCGTAAGTCTGCTCGCCGTCCTCGCACCTTTACTGAGGGCACTAATCAATGCAAAGAGAGAGAAAAACTTGCGAGAACTTGGGGTTTGAGCTGAAGAGCTCGAACGACGCGTCCGCCGCTGCGTGCGGTTGGGACTAGCGACGCTAGTGGGGGAAGGGACCACCGCACGGGGAGGTGGGTGGGAAAGCGAAGAGAAAGGACGCGACACGGAGGCCGGAGCACGATGCTTCAGCGATGGAACGATGGTGGAAGAGCGCCAGAAGCAGCAGCTGGCTCTCCAGGCGGGTCGAGGCAGCAGAAATTTTCACCTCATTATCCAAGATCATTCCGCTTCATTTTACCGCGGGACTGCGTACGCCGTGAGACTTGGCAGAGGAAGAACGTGACGGTCTCGGGCGGCCTACGTTACCGCCAGTGTTGGCCATCGGGTACCCGCCCGAACGGGTACCCGTACGGGCACCGGGCTCGGGTAGAAAAACTGTCAAGAAATGCTGTGTCGGGCGAATATCTATACTGGTCTTGTTAGAACGGGCGGGCGGCGGGCTGGCCCGGGTACCCGAAATCGCCCGAAGAGAATTGAGTGTCAAACGACGCGACGCGTCGCGTCTATCTCCGGCTTAAGTCCGCGCGACACGTCGAATCCTTCACTCTCATTTCTCACTCTGTCCATACTCATACTACATCTTTCCCTCATCCTCCTCATCATCCTCTCGATTACCCCTTCAAGTGATACCTTCTTCTCATTCTTCTTTTTTCCGCCAAGTCACCCTCAACGAGCGATTTCTCTATGTCTTCTTCTCCCAATCCTGCACCTTCTAGCGCGCAAGCGCGCGGTTACCCCATCCCACCCCCAGCCGCCGGCGCTTCTGCCTCGGAACCCATCATTCTGGATGATCCTGCTGGTATACCAGCCAAAGCAGGAGTCAAGCGCGCTTCTTGTTGGGACGAGTTCACACATGAACCAGAGATCAAGAAGGTTCGATGCGTGCATTGCAAGGGGGGTTCTGGATTACATATCCAGCTCCAAGACCGGTGAGTTGTATCCCCGATCCCTCAAGCTTCAATCTGATGTGGTCCTGATGTTCTATGCCTCCTTGCTCTTGTCTCTTGAAGGTACTACTTCTATGGGAAGACACCTGGAGACGTGCCCATGTCGTCCGAAGAGCCTCGAGCGCGGTCAGCAGCTGCTGCAGTTTGCGCAGACGAAGCTCCCCGCCGCATCCAAGACACGCCTGCACAACCTCCTCAAGCGATGGCTCGTTCGGGACCAGCAGTCTCTGAGCGTTCTCGACCACCCGGATTTCCGAGCTTTCCTGGACGCGTTGCCGGGGGACTATATGTGCCCGTCGAGGAAGACGATGACGCGGTCGATCCTCACCGACTTCAGCAGTTCCAAAGTCGCCATCAAGACATACCTTGCCACCCTCCCAGGACGCATCGCTCTCACGACGGACGGATGGACTGCAGGCAACGGTGATCAATTCCAGTCCCTGACTGGGCACTTCATCGACAGCAACTGGACCCTGCATGCAATCCTCCTCGACTTTGCCCCGTTCCCAGTCCCCCCCACACCGCTGCCAATGCCGCCGCTCTCATATGGAGAACCTTGCAGGAGCTGGACATCGACGAGAAGGTGGTCGCATGCGTCACGGACAACACCGCATCAGCATACAACATCTCCGTGGATCTGCGCAACCGTGTAGCTCCCGAACACTTCTTCGGAGGTCGCTGTGCGGCCCATCTCGTCAATCTCGTCGTCAAGCACTCTCTCGATGATGCAGACCGGACCCTCATCTTCGCGAAGTGCCGGGCGTTCGTTTCTTTGGTCCATAGGTCGAAACCTACGGAGCAGGCTCTGATCAAGGCATGCGAGACTGCTGGTATCAAATACAAGATGCCGAAGACGGTCATGGACGTGCGCTGGAACTCGACGCTGGGACAGCTGCTCAGTCTTCTGCACCTTGAGCCTGCTCTGCGTCTGCTATTCGGCGAACGGGCGTATCGAGATCATGCGTGGGGAGAGCCAGAGTGGGTGGCCATACGAGACATTACGAGGATACTGGCCATCTTCAAGGACGTTTCCGAGCATCTCCAAGGCCGCAAGTTTCCAACGATGAGCGTCGCCGCGGAAGGCTTCGTTCTCATGACATACGAGCTCAACGATCTCGCTGCGTCAGCTGTTCTGTCTCCGTGGGGATCCGAGGTTCTCAAGCTCTTTCAAACGCGCCTGGAGGAGTACCGTCCCCATCTCATCGACTCGGACGTTACTCTTTGGGCCACCGTACTCGATCCAACGATGAAGAAAGATGTGATCGAAGCAGACGGCATACACAATGTGTGGGACGTGGTCAGTTCATTGGGATTCCATCTTGAGGCTCGCTATCCCAACTCCGCAGATGTTCAACAAGCTTTCAGTACGGCAGAGCCAACTTCCAACTACGAGAAGCGCCTGAAGAAGATCAATTCCTCAAGCAGAACGACAATAATGGTCACTCCTCGCAAACAACTCGAGATGTACCTGGCGGAGAACGTCATCATCACCAGCAAACCAACCGATGTTTTGACGTACTGGGCATCCAACGAGAGCAGGTTCCCCAGTCTTGCAGCAATGGCTCGGGATATTCTCGCGATCCCTGCTACCACAGTGCCTTCCGAAGCAGCTTTCTCCCGCGGAGGGGAGTTGATCACCAAGCGCCGTAATCGGCTTGGAGGCGATACTGTCACTGCTATCATGTGTCTTGATTCTTGGTTTGAAGGAGGACTTGGTGCTATTCCCTCCAATGTAGTGGATGATGAGTAGTAATACAGCTATCGCCTCCTTGTCGGCTGCGCTCTTTTCCCGCTCACCGCCCGTTCGGGTACCCGTTTTCAGCCCAGTCGGGCGCAACTCAAAAATTAGTCTGATCGGGCGGGCACGGAAAGTCCAATTTTCCCACGTTACCCGACACTACCCGCTCGAAGCCCGCCCGAAGCCCGGAATGCCCAACACTGGTTACCGCCCCTTCCTGGCGGAAACTGACCACGAAACCGGGCTGAGGGAGCAAGCGAGCAAGGCGGAACAACTCTTCGAACGAAGTAATGAATCGGAGCACAGTCAGACAAGCAAGCACTATGTAATGACTATAATGACTGGCCAGAAATGGGCTCCGAAGTCGCACCGTTATGATATTTCTTCGGGGCTGAATCAAGACAACTCAGCCAGCGTGCCGGCTTATACTCTGGCAACTCAGGCCTCAGGCCGTCGATTCGGGGCGTAAATTCGGGGCGTCAGCGCGTCGACAAGGAACGGCCAGACACTGACTCCATTCGCACACATGTTTCTCAATGTGTTGCTGCTGAGGGCTCTGCAAGTAACCTGAATGTCCCGATCTATGGTCGATTCGCCCCGAGCATGAGGCGATTGGCCCCGTAAGCGTTTTTTGAATTGAGCCCGTAAGATGAGGCGATTCAGCCCGTAATTATCGGCGACTGAACCCATAAACAAAGGCGATTGAACCCATAAAGATGGTCGATTGGCCCCATAAGGCAGGGCACTGGCCCCATAAAAATCTCAAATCGCCTTTGGCGACCTTCCCTGCTTCCAAATCTTCCAGATAAATTATTCTACAGCGGCCAGGGTGCCTGAAGTAACTGTACTGAGCTTCCAGGGTCATATCCGGTCATAGGCGGGCCGGGATGGCGGTCTTCGGCGACGTAATTCACTTTGAGAGCTCGTCGACGGGCGGAAACGCTTCACAGAAGCTCGACTTGTGTGTGAGTTGAACCCTCTTACATACCTGAAGGCCCGACCGGTCGTTTGGACAGTGTTAGTACACACTACCGCTCTATCCGGCTGAAATAGACATTACGGGCTCTGTCCACCATCTTTATGGGCTCTGTCCACCATCTTTATGGGGCCAATCGACCATCTTTATGGGTTCAATGTACTAATCTTACGGGGTCAATGCACCAAAATTGCGTTTTTTACGGGCTCAATCGACCATCTTTATGGGGTCACATGACCATCTTTATGGGGTCACTCAACCATAGATCGGGGTCAGTGCCGGGGTGCTCGGGGCGAACCGACCATAGATCGGGACATTCACCCGTTCTCGGAGGGCTCTCCATCAACGAAAGGTATATTGCTGGTCCCTCACAATTCTGCCTCCTGACTCATTCCTCCAGACTCCCTTCTTCATCATCAGACTTCACTCCTGGCACACGTTCCACAGCTAGATCTGCTGCGCATCCCCTTCCATCTCAAGTACTACCGCTTCACCCTCAAGACAAGATATGTTCAGCCGTCGCTTCCTCTTCCTGCTGCCCCTCGTGCTCGTTGTCGCCACCACGGGTGTCGTCTCTGCGCCCGTGCCGGACCCGATGGACACTCCGAGCGCAACTCTGTCTCAGCCGTCCAGGGTGAGTGCACCGATGGGTCTGGCTGATGTGCAACGGCTGCAACAGCTGACATGTTCTTTTGTACTGTACAGCTTACTGCTCGAGCAGGGTCATCATCATCAACACAGGAAGCTGTGCAAGATCTGGCGAGAGAGGCAGTGTTGAAGGATCTGAGGCGAGAATTCTGTAAGTGCCTAAGCTTTTGGGAAGCAATCATCCGTTGAGAAGAAATCTGACATCGATTGTTTCTTCGATGTGTGCGCGGAGTAGGGAATTACGCGCTTGATTACAAGGATCTTGGCACTTTCGTCCGGGAGTTGCAAGAGAACCCGCACGGCTTGCCTCCGCATCTTAAACAAAAGTTCGACAACAAGATTGCCAACTGGGAGTCCGTCCAACGGGAATTGCATACATGGACGCAGCAGCTCCGAGAAGATTACGAAGAGCTCCGAGCAGAACACGAAGCAGCACGCGGCAATAAGCGCAAGCACCCTTCTTCGTAGATGCTTTACAGTGATCGAATCATGTTTTCGTGGTATCCTCGAAGTTCGAAGACGAAGTTCAAAGACGGTTATTGGGCATACGCTTCAATGTAGGCCACTCTTCCTTCTTGAAATGTGCAATGAGCATCAGCTTCCCTGTTCACTAGGCGGCGCCTGGTACTTGTTCTTCACCGCTTCATCCATTGCTGCAGTTGTTGCATATCTGTCGGCATAATCTTAGGCTGGCACTTTCTCAGAGGCATACATAGCCATCTACTCGATGAGTATGACCAACTGCGGTGGAGAGTCCGACCAAGGAAGGTCTCGAACCTCACAAGCGCAAGCATCGCAAGGCTCAGAGGATCTTTGTAACCCTACACTTCGCTTGATTGACTGATGGACATTATTTCCGGTGGCAGTGTGTCTCGAACAAGTACGCAGGTCGTAGAAGGGAACGTCCTCGGCTCATACAACGGTGGGAATCACCTGCTCTTCGTTTGAGCTTGGGAAGGGAGTCCCAAACTCTGCCTGCTCTGCCTACTCTCGCTGTGATATGTATGTAGTCGGTAACTCGATACGTTCGGATCCATTGGAAACGTTCAAGTTTGCCTCAGCTTCAGCTTAAAACGACAGCGAGGTTTGGCTTCATAGTCATCCATGTTGTTGGGAGAGTGGAAACACTAGATCAGTTGTTCACGAAATAGAAATACGAGAAATGCACAGGAAGAAGAAGGCAGGTCGACGCGGGAGAAACGGAACGGGTTGTGAGGCCAGAGGGTATAAGGTAGAATGCAGGTGAAGAGAGTTTGAGTGCAGCCGCTAGAAGAATACGTCCCGTAGTACGGCCTGGAGTTCTACGCTGGTGATGACCATGTCCGACATTCTAGGTCGTACTCGCGACGGCGGGGTCACTTGTGCGGCAGCCGCTTGCTGAACCAAACACCTTGGTGCGCGCACTCGCGGCGGCGGAGTCGAAGGAGGCGTTCTCGCACACACATTGGCGATCGTTTTGACGTCCTTCTCAACATGGTCCTTGATGGAAGGGTTGTTCAGCAACGCCAAACGACGACAGCAGGAAACAAACAAACCAGCAGGCGAAGGATGCTTGGGCTGGGTGGAGTGATCAGTGAGGAAGGTCGCTTCTTCCTGGGAGCTTCAAGGAAAGAGCTCTCAGCTCTTGACTCTTGTGGTGGATCGGTTGCAGACTCAGGACTGTGAGGAGACAGCAGGGGCGAAGCAATGAGGATGGTGAGAAATGAAGAACAAGGAGGCGGGAAGACAATGATGAGATGGAAGAGGTACATAATGGCACAAAGCGCTGAGATGAGATGATGGAACGAACTCTTTTCATTGGAGGGAACGTTGTCAAGGCTATAATTGGCCAGATTGCTCACCTCTATCCCCTCCTCCCTCTCTTTTGCATCCTTTCCTTCAACTTCCTCAATCCTCTTCCTCCCTGCCTTCCACTCCTTGCTCATTTGAACATGCCACGATCACCACTGCACAGAACAGCGCCCCCTTCGGTACATCTCTACGACGACGATCGAGAATGGGAGGTGATTACCACGCAGCGCTTCCGGATCGGTCCGAATGGAGAACGACGGGTGGAGGAGAAGCGGACATACAGGGCCTGGATCGACATCTCCGAATTCGAAGATCAGGAGGAGGCAGAGCGAGCCTGGGAGTATTGGGATAATGAGCAGCGCAAGAGAGGAGAGGAGCAGCACGGCGCGCGTGCTGACTCTGACGATCCACCCGCTGGATCCGACAGTCGCGGACCTAACGCACCGGGTCTCAGCAACCTCCGCCTGCGCGCCCCCGTAACTTTGCCCTCGTTCTCCGGCTCCGACTCCGACTCCGACTCCCTTTCCTCGTCCTCCCACTTCGTCGGCTCTTCGCCCAACACTTCCTACTCCAAATCATCGACCGGCGGCTCGTCCTCTTTGCTATGCTCCACCGCCTCGTCGGCTCACTCCTCGTCCTCCGGATTGTCCTCGTCATCCGGCGGCCCCTCGGGCTCTTCTTCCACCGGACGCTTGTACGACTCCAGCTCCAACGCTGGCATCGCTCCTGGACGTCCGGCCCGTCGGGGCTGATCTGTCGCCGGCGAGCTCAAGCAGCAAGCGCGTCGTCATGTTGTGAGTACACACCCTCTCCCTCCCTTTGGCCCTTCTCCTTCTTTTTTTCCCTTCCTCTCCTCGTCCCAAGCCTTCTTCGACTGGTGCGAGATTTTGCATGGTCAGCTTCTCTCGGTTCTTTTGCTTTGCGAACAGTAAACTGACCTTCCCTCCTTTTTTGTCCCTTCCAAAACAGCATCTGGCCAGGAAGTACGGTATGAACGCTGCCGCATCCGAGGCATTCTTCCCACGCTCTACGGAGCGGGAAACAGCTCGGCCGAACCCATGCAGCCGTCTTTAGTATGGGTGGCAACGGGTGGAGGCTAAACCGGGATGAGGTCGGTTTCTGATTGGTTCCACCCGGGGTGAAGATGGGTACGAGGACGACGGGCCCAAGTAGGGAGCCATGCAAGAAGGACCATGAAGATCGAAGATGTACGATTTCGCCCCCCCCCTCGAATGTACCTTCACTATCACGAGTCCAGTGTTGAATCAGAACTAGTCCGCTTAAGTCTCCTCTAACTTCCTCTTACCCTTGCCCTTCGGATGAAGAAAGACAATCATCAGTAGTTGCCGCAGTATCAATGGGAAGATCGCGTTGTCGCAACTTGTGATTGACCGTGTACCTGGATGTCTCTTGCCACGATGTTTATTTCTAAAGGCTGACTGGCTGTAAAGGAGAAATGCGAGGCAAGGAAATGGACGCAGCTACTGATGAGGGAGAAAAAAAGAGACAGTCCTGAGAAGTTGGTGAAGCGTCTATCCTTGTAACGACCTAGATGAAACCAGAAACAACCACAGCCAAGAACGCGACTCTCGCCACAAAGAAGCCGGCCACGTACCGCGAGACCCCGGGTGACGTCGCCAGTCCATCCGCGCCGACATCGCTCGCATGTGTACCCGAATTGAGGCCCGGTGCAAGGGCCGCGAAGATGACCTGAGCCTTCGCGTCATCCCCCGACCCCGTCCCCGCGTCGAAGATGGTGTACGTGTTTTTCAAGAAAGCGCCGCCGACGATCCACTGTAGGTTGTCCGTCGGTAATGTTCCCAGACCGAAGAAGGCGCCCATGCAGGAGGAGAGGTCGTCTGAGGCTATGTCGCCTACGAAGTCTATATCGGGCTGTGTGGAAACGACGTTCCCCGATTTGAGAGGATCCGGTCAGTGATCTGAATGTATAAGGTCTCTGGAACGAGGCGGCGACAACTCACCAGGGTGTACCACTTGCCTCCGAACGCCATAGATGCGCGGATGTCTCGCGCCGAGCATGGGTAGGTGTAGTAGCCGGGCGCGTCCGCCATGGGCTCCGCGCCAGGAATCTTGGAGTACATTTCGGCGATGACCTCGTCCGGGCCGCCTATCAGAGTAGTTCCTGATTCGCGAGAGAGAGATCTTCAGCAAACGTTCTATGTGGGTCACGAGGGGAGGGATGGGGAGAGTATGCTCACCAGTGTCGATCGCCGCCCTTTGCTGACCACGGAGGTTAACCTGCTGATTGCCCGCGCTCAGACCGTCGATCAGGACGAGCCAATAGCTACGTTCGCGAATCATCACCCGAAAGCTGAAGGGAGTCAAGAACGTTCCGGTCATGGAGGCTTCTGTTGGAAGAAACTGCAAGTATATGTGAATGGAAGGTAGTATTGAAGGTCAGCGTTGCTTTTGATTAGATTTTCCCGCGAAACACACGTTTACTGAACGTTCTTTCTCTTGCTCAATTCTGCAGCCATGCACTCCTGTCCGGCCATTCAGTTTTCGAAACCAACGCATCTCCAACGACAATTCTTCCGAGCACCGGCTCTTCATCAAGACTGGATACGACAAGGCGCTTGAACAGCGGCAGCACTCCATGTAGGCCTGCTCAACAAGATCGCCCAAGACATCTGGGCGGATGCGGATCCGACGTTCAAGGAGATGTGAGCTTGCTTTTGAGATCGGATTGAAGCAGATCTGATGCATGGATGAACATTTTTATCTCGCAGACGCAGAGGGAAGCACGATTTGAGAGAACCTAGCGCTGACCGTTCTACACTCGCAGAATTTGAGAGGCGAGAAGATACGCGATTTGGACACGCACCTTGGCGATGATTGCTCTGGGTTCGTGCACGCACTGACGTGACCCTATGATTCAACCCTCGCTCTTGCTTCTTCCCGATAATCCCCACAATTTCATCGCAGAGCGAAAAACCGGGCAACCCTTCGTACTTCAAGCTTCAAGAAGCAGTCTGCCAGTACGCATCGGTCTCGTTGCAGATTGCAGACCGCATCGCGGAGCTAGACTGGTGAGCTCAGACGCAGCTTGGAGCAGGGCGTGGCACATCGTGGAGAATATGCATTCTCTGACGTTCCCTCCCTCCAGCTTTCTCGCCCTTGCAGAGACAGCTGCTCGTTTTGGCTGGGGCTGCACTAAGATGACTCAAGAAAACGTGACCCAGGTATACAGATGTTCATCGTTCACACACAGCGCGTGTCGGAGGGAATCAATACATAGTTTTGCCGGCTGGCGAGGACGCTGTGCTCTTGAGAACCTTGCTTAGACCACCACCGTAAGTCTGCCCGAGAACCGGGCTGCAGGACCAAGCGAGCAAGGCGGAACAACTTTTCGAACGAATTGAATCGGAGCACAGTCAACTAATCACTAATGACTCGCCAGGAATGGGCTCCGAAGTCGCGCCGTTATGATATTTCTTCGGGGCTGAAACAAGACAACTCAGTAGTCAGCGTGCCGGCTTATGCTCTGGCAACTCAAGCCTCAGGCCGTCGATTCGGGGCGTAAACTCGGGGCGTCAGCGCGTCGACAAGGAACGGCCAGACACTGACTCCATTCGCACACATGTTTCTCAATGTGTTGCTGCTGAGGGCTCTCCATCAACGAAAGGTATATATAACGCATGCTGGTTCCTCACAATTCTGCCTCCTGACTCATTCCTCCAGACTCCCTTCTTCACCATCAGACTTCACTCCTGGCACACGTTCCACAGCTAGATCTGCTGCGCATCCCCTTCCATCTCAAGTACTACCGCTTCACCCTCAAGACAAGATATGTTCAGCCGTCGCTTCCTCTTCCTCTTGCCCCTCGTGCTCGTTGTCGCCACCACGGGTGTCGTCTCTGCGCCCGTGCCGGACCCGATGGACACTCCGAGCGCAACTCTGTCTCAGCCGTCCAGGGTGAGTGCACCGATGGGTCTGGCTGATGTGCAACGGCTGCAACAGCTGACATGTTCTTTTGTACTGTACAGCTTACTTCTCGAGCAGGGGAATCATCTGGGTTAAAGAAAGCACTGGAAGCTCTGGAGATGCCAGAAGATCCAGTGCTTTCAGACGCAACGCGAACAACGCGTGAGTGCCTACGCTTCCGGGAGGCAATCTTGCGTTGAGAAGAAATCTGACGTCGATTGCTTCTGATACTGTGTGCCCGGAGCAGGGTTTCTCGCGTACGATGCGAAGGATGTTGGAAGCTTCGCCAAGAAGGTGCAAGAGACCACGCACACCGCTTCTCAGAATGCTCAAGACATACTCGCCGCAAAACTTGACAACTGGGGGGGCGTGCAAGAGGAGACAGTTGACGAGCTGATGCAGGTCTACCATCAACACGAAGCAGCATTCGAAGCAGAGGAAGCAGCGAAAGCAGCGAAAGCAGCGAAAGCAGCGAGCGGAAGCAAAGGAAGCAGCGAAAGCAGCGGAAGCAGCACGCGGCAATAAGCGCAAGCGCCGTTCTTCGTAGATGCTTTTGACAGCGATCGAATCATGTTTTCGTGGTATCCTCGAAGTTCAAAGACGGTTATTTGGCATACGCTTCAATGTAGGCCACTCTTCCTTCTTGAGATGTGCAATAAGCATCAGCTTCCCTGTTCACTAGGCGGCGCCTGGTACTTGTTCTTCACCGCTTCATCCATTGCTGCAGTTGTTGCATATCTGTCGGCATAATCTTAGGCTGGCACTTTCTCAGAGGCATACATAGCCATCTACTCGATGAGTATGACCAGCTGCGGTGGAGAGTCCGACCAAGGAAGGTCTCGAACCTCACAAGCGCAAGCATCGCAAGGCTCAGAGGATCTTTGTAACCCTACACTTCTCTTGATTGACTGATGGACATTATTTCCGGTGGCAGTGTGTCTCGAGCAAGTACGCAGGTCGTAGAAGGGAACGTCCTCGGCTCATACAACGGTGGGAATCACCTGCTCTTCGTTTGAGCTTGGGAAGGGAGTCCCAAACTCTGCCTGCTCTGCCTACTCTCGCTGTGATATGTATGTAGTCGGTAACTCGATACGTTCGGATCCATTGGAAACGTTCAAGTTTGCCTCAGCTTCAGCTTAAAACGACAGCGAGGTTTGGCTTCATAGTCATCCATGTTGTTGGGAGAGTGGAAACACTAGATCAGTTGTTCACGAAATAGAAATACGAGAAATGCACAGGAAGAAGAAGGCAGGTCGACGCGGGAGAAACGGAACGGGTTGTGAGGCCAGAGGGTATAAGGTAGAATGCAGGTGAAGAGAGTTTGAGTGCAGCCGCTAGAAGAATACGTCCCGTAGTACGGCCTGGAGTTCTACGCTGGTGATGACCATGTCCGACATTCTAGGTCGTACTCGCGACGGCGGGGTCACTTGTGCGGCAGCCGCTTGCTGAACCAAACACCTTGGTGCGCGCACTCGCGGCGGCGGAGTCGAAGGAGGCGTTCTCGCACACACATTGGCGATCGTTTTGACGTCCTTCTCAACATGGTCCTTGATGGAAGGGTTGTTCAGCAACGCCAAACGACGACAGCAGGAAACAAACAAACCAGCAGGCGAAGGATGCTTGGGCTGGGTGGAGTGATCAGTGAGGAAGGTCGCTTCTTCCTGGGAGCTTCAAGGAAAGAGCTCTCAGCTCTTGACTCTTGTGGTGGATCGGTTGCAGACTCAGGACTGTGAGGAGACAGCAGGGGCGAAGCAATGAGGATGGTGAGAAATGAAGAACAAGGAGGCGGGAAGACAATGATGAGATGGAAGAGGTACATAATGGCACAAAGCGCTGAGATGAGATGATGGAACGAACTCTTTTCATTGGAGGGAACGTTGTCAAGGCTATAATTGGCCAGATTGCTCACCTCTATCCCCTCCTCCCTCTCTTTTGCATCCTTTCCTTCAACTTCCTCAATCCTCTTCCTCCCTGCCTTCCACTCCTTGCTCATTTGAACATGCCACGATCACCACTGCACAGAACAGCGCCCCCTTCGGTACATCTCTACGACGACGATCGAGAATGGGAGGTGATTACCACGCAGCGCTTCCGGATCGGTCCGAATGGAGAACGACGGGTGGAGGAGAAGCGGACATACAGGGCCTGGATCGACATCTCCGAATTCGAAGATCAGGAGGAGGCAGAGCGAGCCTGGGAGTATTGGGATAATGAGCAGCGCAAGAGAGGAGAGGAGCAGCACGGCGCGCGTGCTGACTCTGACGATCCACCCGCTGGATCCGACAGTCGCGGACCTAACGCACCGGGTCTCAGCAACCTCCGCCTGCGCGCCCCCGTAACTTTGCCCTCGTTCTCCGGCTCCGACTCCGACTCCGACTCCCTTTCCTCGTCCTCCCACTTCGTCGGCTCTTCGCCCAACACTTCCTACTCCAAATCATCGACCGGCGGCTCGTCCTCTTTGCTATGCTCCACCGCCTCGTCGGCTCACTCCTCGTCCTCCGGATTGTCCTCGTCATCCGGCGGCCCCTCGGGCTCTTCTTCCACCGGACGCTTGTACGACTCCAGCTCCAACGCTGGCATCGCTCCTGGACGTCCGGCCCGTCGGGGCTGATCTGTCGCCGGCGAGCTCAAGCAGCAAGCGCGTCGTCATGTTGTGAGTACACACCCTCTCCCTCCCTTTGGCCCTTCTCCTTCTTTTTCCCTTCCTCTCCTCGTCCCAAGCCTTCTTCGACTGGTGCGAGATTTTGCATGGTCAGCTTCTCTCGGTTCTTTTGCTTTGCGAACAGTAAACTGACCTTCCCTCCTTTTTTGTCCCTTCCAAAACAGCATCTGGCCAGGAAGTACGGTATGAACGCTGCCGCATCCGAGGCATTCTTCCCACGCTCTACGGAGCGGGAAACAGCTCGGCCGAACCCATGCAGCCGTCTTTAGTATGGGTGGCAACGGGTGGAGGCTAAACCGGGATGAGGTCGGTTTCTGATTGGTTCCACCCGGGGTGAAGATGGGTACGAGGACGACGGGCCCAAGTAGGGAGCCATGCAAGAAGGACCATGAAGATCGAAGATGTACGATTTCGCCCCCTCGAATGTACCTTCACTATCACGAGTCCAGTGTTGAATCAGAACTAGTCCGCTTAAGTCTCCTCTAACTTCCTCTTACCCTTGCCCTTCGGATGAAGAAAGACAATCATCAGTAGTTGCCGCAGTATCAATGGGAAGATCGCGTTGTCGCAACTTGTGATTGACCGTGTACCTGGATGTCTCTTGCCACGATGTTTATTTCTAAAGGCTGACTGGCTGTAAAGGAGAAATGCGAGGCAAGGAAATGGACGCAGCTACTGATGAGGGAGAAAAAAAGAGACAGTCCTGAGAAGTTGGTGAAGCGTCTATCCTTGTAACGACCTAGATGAAACCAGAAACAACCACAGCCAAGAACGCGACTCTCGCCACAAAGAAGCCGGCCACGTACCGCGAGACCCCGGGTGACGTCGCCAGTCCATCCGCGCCGACATCGCTCGCATGTGTACCCGAATTGAGGCCCGGTGCAAGGGCCGCGAAGATGACCTGAGCCTTCGCGTCATCCCCCGACCCCGTCCCCGCGTCGAAGATGGTGTACGTGTTTTTCAAGAAAGCGCCGCCGACGATCCACTGTAGGTTGTCTGTCGGTAATGTTCCCAGACCGAAGAAGGCGCCCATGCAGGAGGAGAGGTCGTCTGAGGCTATGTCGCCTACGAAGTCTATATCGGGCTGTGTGGAAACGACGTTTCCCGATTTGAGAGGATCCGGTCAGTAATCTGAATGTATAAGGTCTCTGGAACGAGGCGGCGACAACTCACCAGGGTGTACCACTTGCCTCCGAACGCCATAGATGCGCGGATGTCTCGCGCTGAGCATGGGTAGGTGTAGTAGCCGGGCGCGTCCGCCATGGGCTCCGCGCCAGGAATCTTGGAGTACATTTCGGCGATGACCTCGTCCGGGCCGCCTATCAGAGTAGTTCCTGGATCGCGAAAGAGAGATGTTCAGCAAACGTTCTATATGGGTCAGGAGGGGAGGGATGGGGAGAGTATGCTCACCAGTGTCGATCGCCGCCCTTTGCTGACCACTGAGGTTAACCTGCTGATTGCCCGCGCTCAGACCGTCGAGCAGGACGAGCCAATAGCTACGTTCAAGCACCTCAACCGCATTCTCGGACCCGGCGACGAACAGGCTTGAGTTGATACCGCCGAGGGTCAATGTCCCTCCTGGAGCAAAGATGTCGGGTGATACATTCAGCAGAGATGTTAGTTGCCGTTGGAGGTAAACTGCAGTCCCAAAAGGGCATCAGAGTGGCGATCAGCAAGAAGACCACGAATCCGCCCGCAACATGAAAGGCGCGAGAAGACTTACTTCCAAAGCGACGTTCTGAAATGTTGGCCTGCAGCCAGAACGGAGGCGCGTCCACCCCTGCGAGCGACTCGAAGGCAAATCCCATGATACCCGCCACCTGAGGGCTCGTGCTCAAGCTGGAAGTTATCTTCGAAGCCACTGCAATCGCCTGTTTCTCCGACACGAACGTGACATCCCCACTGCCCATGCGGACGACGTCGTGCCCCATGATACCGCTCACGTTCCCGCTCCCGTACTGGACGTCAAAGATGGCATTCGGCGTCTGAAGGAAAGTGGTCGAGTTGGAGAGTTGGAACTTTTCGGCGCCGAGCCAGCAATCGGAGGAGCCAGTGTCGACGAGGAGGTTGTATGAGCGGGGAGGTGTACCGATCTGGACCCGGGCGATCCAGGACGAGTCGTGTCTGTAGTTAGACATTCGAACCTCTGCTTTGGCTGGGGAAGTTAATGCGGTCGGGTCGAATTGCGGGTCGCGTCTGAGTGGGGAGGACGAATCTGGGAGGCGATACTTTTGTCGGAGGTGCATTCGATGCGTATTGGCCCAGTGCACGACTTCCTCCTTGGACGACCGTGATCGGCCTCGAGGACGGATACCCGCTGGTCCGTGCTCGAGTTCCGATCGCTGAGGTACATGCTGTCGAAGAGGAATAGAGATAGGTCCGGGTGCCTGACTCCGAACGAACCCTGGCTCTACCGCTGCCGCCGCCGCCGCCGCCGCTGTAGGTACAGAGGAGGCGAGAACGATGGCCAGCGCCGATGCGGCTTGGAGAAGTCTGGTCCACGCCTTCATTGCCAAAGCCCTGTGAAGAACCAAAGGTCAGGATGAAAAAGGGGCGGAGACAGACGTGGGTGGAAGGGGAAAGAAGGTCAAAGCTGTCAAAGTACTGTAGATGAGAAACCGTGAGCTGTTCCAAGACCGAAGGCGGGGGAGATCAGATGGGATGGGATGAGATGAGGCGACGGGTAAACAGAAGATGTTCAAGCCGCCTCTTCGCTTCACTTGGCAGCCTCTCACACCGAGCAACACGCGACGCAGGACGCTTCTTCTTGTCTGCTTCAAGCGGGTGCGGCCTTCGCTGGCCAGTCAGTCAGTAGTGCGACGTTGAGACTTGACACGGTCAGTTGGGCAAAGTGGGAGGAAGTCGACAAGGTCTCGAGAAGTGCCCGCTGTCGAAGCAGAAGCACTTTTGGCAAAGATCTTCTCGTGTGGAAAAGCGCTTTCCCAATCAATGCCTTGCCCACTTGGCTGCCCGCCCGTGGCCCATAATCCAGAAGAACGTCGAGCTGCGAGCATCATCCATACTTCACTCGATAAGTAAGCGCTGCGGCATACTCACTCGGCGAAATGGGCTTCCGCGCCGGCTTCGTGCTCAGCTCGACCTTCTTCCTCTACGGCGTCCTCTTCCTCTGCTCCGTCGTCGACTTCCCGCTCGTCTACCACGACTGGAAGGCCGAGAGCGCAGATGCGGCCGAGACCTTCTACATCTCCTTCTTCCGCGCGCCCACTGCCATCCATGCGCTCCTACACGGCATGATCTCTCTCGGCCTCGTCGGCCTACTTGCCAAGCTGCACCGCTGGAGCGAGGTCGCCAAGTACTACGACGGCGGCAGCTTGGTCCTCTTCGTCTCTGCTCTCTGCATGTACCTCGGTGTCGTCCTGCCCAACGTCCGTCTGCTCTCCGACCCAGGAAACGCCGAGCTCCTCGCCCGTTCGTCGGTCACCACCCAGCGCAGGATGGTAGCAGACGCCATTGCCAAGGAAGCAGGACTCGAGCCACCGGAGACGATCGACATCACCTCGCCGTTGACACCCGACGAGCGCATCCAGGGCCTGCGCGTCATTGCCGCCTCGAACACCATCGTCATGCTCCTCCTCGCCGGTGTGGTGCTCATGCAGGCGACCGAGTGGTACCTCGCCCATCTTGATGCGGCGGCGGCGGAGAAGGAGCGGAGAAGATTGATGCGCGAGCTCGCGGCGTCCGCAGGATCCACACCCGGCCCTTCGAGCAGCAGGGCAATCGAGGGGGAGGGCTCTTCAACAACTTCTGCACTCGCGTCATCCACGGCCGTCAGCACGGGCGCGGACAAGCTCAAGAAACGCTCATAGCTTGCCGACTCCAACCTCCAATCCACCTTGAGGCAATTTTTTTTCGACTTCTAGATCTAGATCTCCCTCCATGCCGCATTCAGCCACGACAAACGATACGAGAAGGCAGGCCATCCGCTTCCTCACGCGTCAAGACTGTAGGACGGGACAGAGTCATCGCGGGAGGGCTCCACGTTAATGCAACCCTATTAATTGCTCTGGCCTGCGTACGAAGCGTGGATTCGTCCGGTCATCAAGTGAGGAGAACATGAGAACCCACCGACACCTTGCACGAATGACGAACGGTTGGTGGATCGGGAGGCGTGTATAGGCAAAGCAGTAGAATTCAAAGAGCACGATGGTACAGGATATGTGAAGTATATATAAATGGTGAAGCAAGCAGGGAAAGACGAAAAAGTAGATGGTTGAGAGTATAGAGTCCCCGGGTCACAGAATGACACACCCACACGCCTTCTCCCGTAGCCTGCCCCCGCCAGCGCCTCCGCCCGTTTTCCCGCCCTTGCCGACACTCAGCCGCGCAACCTCGTTGAAGATCTCGGACACGCCGCGGTTGTACTTCGCCGAGCATTCCAGGAAGGCAGCGGCACGGATTTGGCGGGCGACCTGAGGGCGGGGGCGGTAAGATGGTACGGGAAGGAGATACAGAGTTCAGTTCCTAGCTAGCCAACAAGGCTTATAGATAGAGGGCGTAAGAAACTGACCTCTAACCCTGCCTCATATTGGATTGGGGCCAATCCTCTTTGCTCGAGCTTGCTGATGGTGTTGGTATCTTGTCGGAGATCGCACTTGAGCGCGACCAGGATGATGGGTGAGCCTGGCGAGTGTTCGTTGATCTCGGGTACCCACTGCGTTTCCGATGGAAAAAGGGTAGGTTAGTTACGTGCGCGCGCAAGTGATTGCAAGTGGGCAAACTCACTCGATCCGTGATGTTTTGCAAGGAGACGTGGTTGTCAACCTGCATGACGGGAGGGGCGCCATAACAACCAGTCAGCCAGCTGCAGCACAACAAGACCCTGAGGGGACGACCAAGAACAGAGAAAGAAGAACTGACCGAAAAGCAAAGCACAATCAGATTCGTATCCGCATAACTCAAGCTCCTCAACCGATCGAAATCCTCCTGCCCAGCGGTATCCCACAGACTGAGCTCGACGACAGAGTTGTCCGGCAGCACGACGGGCTTGACGTACGTCTCGAAGACCGTGGGCTCGTACAGTTCTGGGAAGGTGCCGTGGACGTAGCAGAGGAGAAGGGAGGTCTTTCCGCATGCTCCGTCGCCGACTGTCACAACTGGGCAAAGGGGAAAGGGGGGAGGGGGAGGGAGGGAGGGAGGGAGATGAGGTGAGTGGGAAGAAGCTGGCATGCTGGGGTGCTGGCGAAGACTTACTCTTGCGCTGGCCGTAGTGCCTGACCGGCCCGGAGCCCGTGGTGCTCATCTGCGGAGATGTCATGTTCCTTCAGTCCGTTCGTTGCTGGTTGCTGTGCGCGCCGTCGTTGTTGGTGTCGTCCTCGCTGTCGCTATCTCGCTGTCTGTGGCTGTGGTCTCTGAATTTCGGTGTTTACGATGACGACGGCAGCGCGTTGATGAGGCGGACGACGCGACGCGACGCGTGGATGTGTTGATCTTCGGACCACGTGGCTTCCCAACACCTCATCCTTCTCACCTCATCGAACGGGCGACCTCGAGCTTGACGTTGATAGCATCAGAGCAAGTCATCAAGTGAGCGGGAGTGAAAGGAAGAAGGGATCCGGATTCGCTATTCGCTGTTGACTTTCCTCTGTTCTTGCTGTGGTCTTGCGAAATTCTCGATTCCCTCAGCCAGCCATGTCCTGCCTTCCGTATGTCACCGTCCAGCACGATTTCCCCCAAGTCTTCGACGACGTCGCCCAGGGAACCGTCGCCGCCGAGCGGATCTGGCTCTCCGTCTACGCTCTCAATGGCCCCACGGCCAGCATCCACGCTCGTCTCCTGCTCATCTCCGGTGAGCCAGAACGAGATGAGCATGTCGGACAGCAGGATGGTGATGGTGGCGGAGGCGTCTACATCGCAGAAATCAAGCCAGAGAATCAATTGACTGTCGCCAGAGTCAAGGACGCTCCTGTGAGTAGTGTCAGGATTGATTTTTTGTGCACTCGACGCCTGGCTGAAGACAGATCTCCTGGAATTTTTCTTGCCAGAAAAACCTCGTCGTATCATCCACCTTCCGACCGGCCGAGGATTCAATAGCGCCACCCTCAACTTCAGCCCGCCACCCGCAGCAACGCATCTTCCTCCCACCTGTCCACTGCCTCGCACCGCGATACACCATCCCGTACCCGTCTTCGACCTCAGCTCTCCGGCTGCGCAAGGGTGTCAGCACGCATATCTCCGCCTTCGATGTGTCGCCCTCTGGGAACGGGTTGTACGTTGCCGGTGCGGCCGATGGCAAGTGCTGGATTGGCAGGCTTCCAGGGTCGACTGGCGCTCCTAATGAGGCCCAGTCAAAACCTCTCGTCGTTCTGGATGGACATGTCGGGGACATCACCAATGCTCGATTCTTTCCAAGCGGAGAAGGTGAGGGAATTGGTCTATTTCACGACTCGATCAAAACCCGACTACATGCTGATTATGATTCGCCTCTATTTGCAGTCGTCGTCACGACGGGTTCCGACTTTCGAGTGTGCATCTTCTCAGCTTTACCACCCGACGACTCTAGCGCACCTCCTTCGACCTCCCCACCCATCAACACACCCGTCCGAACATTGACCGGCCATACCCGCGCACCCACCGCCACCGCCATTCTCGGCAAAGGACGCTTCATCCTCAGCGGCGGGCGAGACGGCTATATTCGATGCTGGAACGTAGGCGAGGCGAGGGAAGTCGGGAACTTGCCTGCTTCGGAGGCCGTCGTTTCCAGTCTCTTCCCTCCTTCCATCGAAAACATGATCCTCGGTCCTGACCCGCACGCTGAAGGCCGGGCCGACGACAACGGAACAGGACTCTCTGAGCAGGAAGAGGTCTTCCCAGGTCCCTTCCCTCTCTTGGCCGTCGGACTCAGCTCGGGCGAAGTGGTGATCCACGACTTGCGGAGATGCACTCTCGGCGCCCAGACATCGACGAATCCTCAGTCCATCAACAAGGGCGCTCCTGCCAAACCGGTCAAAGTCCGACCTTCAGAAACGCTCTGTGCCACTCTGCCTTCACCAATCTTCCCACCCGGCCCTCCCCTGGACGCCTCCGACCCTGCCCAGGCATGGACCAGCAAGCGACATGCTGGCGCAGTCTCCTCCATCAACTGGGACCGCGCCCGTCACTTGCTGATAGCGGGATACAGCAGCGGTGTCGTTGCTATCCATCGCGTGGGTAACCTCATCAGCCCTCAGGACGAGTCGACCACGCCGGTCGACGAGGTGTCGACGAGCTTGGTGGCGATGTGGAAACGGAATGAGGCTGGCATTACCCACATCGAGCTCGTGCCCACAGAAGACGACGACACCAAGACCTTGCGCATAGTTGTGACGACGTCCGACGGTCTCGCGTGCCGGCTCCGACTCGACGTCTCCTCCAGCTCAGACCTTGCCGTGCCAGCCTTGGAGACGGAGTACATCGGCTGGGAGTGCGGCGATGCTATCGGGGCGGCGAAGTGGGTTCCCCAACAGCGGGACGGTACAGCGAAGGATGTTCAGCGGGGCCGGCTGGTGCTTGCAGGTGCGGAGGGGGTCTTGCGGCTGTACTAAGTCTGTGAATGTCTCGCCATCGAAACATCATTCATTGCGACATCGGAATCACCCTGAAGTGCGACGTAGATGCAAGAAGAACTCCGGAGCGAATGTGCTTGTCGGAGTTTTCCCACGCTCAAAGGGCCATTCTTTCCTTCGCAGGCGAACATATAAAGAGTCAAGAAAATTGATTGAGCTGCTCTAAAAATGAAGGAAACGTCCGAAGAGTACGTCGTGGGTCGTTGCTGAGGATAATACTTATTGGTGTGGAGAGGGGTGGGATCGCTGTAAGTGATAATGTCGTGTCGTCGTACATAGTTTTGATCGTGTTCGGTTGTCGCCCAACGCCTCGCGCGCGGTGAAGGAAGGCGTTCTCTCGACGTATTCCCTTCCGCATCTCGGTATCATGCAGCATGACTTCGACTCAGTCAATCCTCGTGACCCCAAACTTTCTCGTGCTTGGCCTTCCAGAATTCAGCCATCACCCCGTTCGCCCTTGCCGACCGCTGCTGAAGATCGATGTATCCGATGTTGGCGGCCCGCTCGGCGTCCCTGAATCCGAACCCAAGGGTGTGCAAGGCAAGGATCTCCTTTTGCTCTTCCTCGGTGCCCTTCTTGGGTCGCTTTGGGCGTGCTGGAGCAGTGCTTGTCGCTTTGGAGGCGGAGGCGGAAACAGTGTCTGCGGCGGCGGAGGCGGCGGCGGAAGCAGTGTCCGCGGCGGTGGCGACGGGGCGGGCCTGGTCCATGTCGAGTTGCTTTTGCCTTTCAGCGGCAGCGTGGGCCAGGTAATCCCTCTCGAGTTGCCCCCGCCTTTCGGCGGCGGATAAGGTCCTGTCGAGGGCAAGTTTCCTTCGCTTTTCCGCAGCAAGAATCCGTGTGAGGGCAAATTTCTTTTGCCTTTCCGCAGCATGGAATTGGTTTTTCGCAGAAAGGAATTGCTTCTCCGCATCAAGGAATTGTGCGACGACGGCAGTCTCGGTGGCGATGAACCTCGTGAGCGCCAACAATTCGGACCACAATTGGAGGGAGTGCGTCGTTTCGAACAACTCAAGATTGGCGAGATCGTATGTGCCGGAGGCGACCCGATAAAGCCGGTTGAGGGCGACCAGCTTTCTCGCCCTTTTGGGTTTAAGGTCCTTGTCCGTCTCTCTGGCCTCCCTCTTCCTATCCTTGATGGGATCGAACGGAGGCAGTTCGAGCTTCCGGTCCTTCCAACGGAAAAAGGCTTGGAGCTCGTCCGAATTCATCTCTTCCATCGCCCTCAACTCAATTTCTTCCCGTACCTGCTCGTTCGCCAAGATCGACTCTCGAGTCGGTTCTGCGGCCTGCTCCTTCTCCCACTCGTTCGTCGTCCCGTTCGTCTGCCCGTTTGTCTCCTCGTTCGTCTGCTCCTGCTTTATCTCCAGCGTTTTCTCCTGTGTTCGCTCCACCGTCTTTTCCCGCTCCTCGCCGCTCCTCGCCTCTATCTGTCTCAACTCCGTCCTGGTCGCCTCCATCGAAGGCACCACCCCCTCCGCTTCCGCATCCTCCTCACTCTCACCCTCCGAGTCCGTCCTGAGGTCATCCGACCCAATCCCAAGCACCGGCGCAAGCGGCCGTCCAAAGTGCAAGCACTTGAGCACGTTGATCTGTTTTCGGACGATGGTCTTCATGTCGTCACCTACGAGGGCGAGGATGTCCTCCTTTGTCGTCTCCCGGTCGAGGAAGTCCTGTCGGAAGAGATCGAAGATTGTTGTGTCTGCTGAAGAGGAGGAGGAGGTAAAGGGGGGTGGGTTGTGTGCTGCTTCAGGGTCGTCGCGTCCAGGGAGAGGATGAGAAGCCGGGCTTGTGGGAACGGTGGACGTTGTCGCGCCTGCGGTGCTGGGACCAGTCTCTGCATCTTGGATTCTGCTCTTGATAATGCCCAATGCAGTTGCTTGTCCCGGCAATGTCTTGGCAAGCTTGTTGAGGATGTCCAGGTCCGTCCAGGGCACACCCGCCGGATTACTGTCACTGCCTGTCGTTGAGGAGGTGCCCTCGAAGTCCAGCTGACGACCTTTACCTTTTCCGTTGCCTTGACCCGTCGGGGGGATTTCCGCTACAGAAGTGCCTTCCGAAGGACCGTTTCCGTTCGACGACCGCCCATTGAAAACGGGAAACACAGAAGAAGCGCGCTCCGACGGCCGGCCATACCCATTCTCCTCGGGCTCGTCATTGGGCAGCGGAATGCCGATCCGGGCCTTCTTGCTGTTCGGCTCTCCGACAGCGTCGTCTTCAGCTGATCTTCGTGCGCTCATTGTTCCGTCTGGGGGATTTGTCTTCGGCCTTGCTGCCGTACAGCGAAAGTGGGCTGGCAGCTGGGGGCGGGACTTGGTGGGCGCGGAGTTTGTTACTGCACACAGCAGATCCGAAAGAGAAGGGGGGAAGGAGGAAAGGGAATAATGATCATCTTATGTATGCCTCATCAGGAGGTCAAAGTGCGGCCCTGAGACGGAGGGGTCTGAGCGCAACGCTCGTGCACGTGATAGTTTCGTGACACGAGGCGCGCAGCTCAGCGCGGTGGCGGTCTGAAGAAGTTTCCCTTTGTTTGCCCGCAGCCCGCCGCCCCCCGGAGGCGCGGGAAATATGTAGAACAGTCCCACGTCCCACTTTCACACGCGTCAAGGATATGTCGAGTACGTGACGTGGGCCGCCCGGGCCCAGCGCAGAGGACCACGGAAAGCAGAGCGGAGGTGAACGAATTGCGGGCTGTACAGCAAGGTCGTCGTCTATCCACCGACGTTGCGCTTTAGGGCGATGGGTGGTACTTTGTCCTGGATGGCCCCTTTGCGCATGTTCCCGCTGACGACAGTCCAGCACTAACATAATACGAGGTGGAGGACGAAAGTCTTCGAACGCACCTCAATTTTACTTAGTGTTTACACTCAAATCGCTCCTTCGGAGCTCTCAAAGGAAGTCCACAACCAATACAACAACTTGCGAGCGGAAAGCTGGAAATCATACAGCGTGTACTTGAGCAACTTTTTGTTCTTAAGTTGTCGGACCGGTTTCTGTCTGGGAAAAAGACGACTCTCAATAGGGTTAGGAGCAAAAATGAAATCACTTAATAATTTACTAATTGAATAAAAATCTCGGATTTTCACACTTTGCTCACGTACCCATTCGCAGACAAAAAGCAGTCAGCTCTGAAGAGCAAAAAGGTGCCTATTCGTGTGTTCTATGCTTACCACCTTTCAGCTCACAAGTTGTTTGACTGGTTGTGGACTTCAATTGAGAGCCAAGTTTGAAGATTCTGAGTGTAAACACTAAGTATTTCAGAAATCATTCGAAGACTTTCGTCCTCCACCTCGTATGCTGAGCGCGAAGAGTTCAGGCGCAATCACTCTTTCCTTCGCAGACGAATATCAAATATCGAATATCGAATATCGAATATCGAGAGTCCAGCGTCAAGGAAGTTGAATTGAACTGCTTTAGATGACATGAAGGAAATGTCCGAAGAGTACGCTGTGGGTTGCCAGTGAGGATGATACAAATTGGTATGGAGAGGGACTGGGTGCCTTGCGTAACGATGAAGGGGAGCATGTCGTGTCGTATCGCCGTGGCTTTTGCCTTGTTCGGGTTCTTGCCAATGCTTCGCGCGCCGGGAGAAGAAGTTATCTTTGACATACTTCTTGCCCCGCTTCGTGGTAAACATCGCTCCGCGCCGATCAATCTTCGTTGCCCCAAGCTTTCTCGTACTTGGCCTTCCAGAATTCACCAATCACCCCATCCGCCCTATCCGACCGCTTCCGGAGATCGATGTACTTCGTCCTGGCGCTCCGCTCGGCGTCTCTGAATCCGATGCCAAGGGTGTGCAAGGCGAGGAGCTCCATCTGTTCCTCCCCCGTGCCCTTCTTGGGTCGTTCTGAGTGTGGCGAATACGTATCTGTGTCTTCTTTGACGGCGGTGGAGGTATAGAGGTGGTGGCGGTGGCGGCGGCGCGGCTCTGGTCCATGTCGAGTTTCTTTTGCTTTTCAGCAGCGGCCTGGGCCCGTTCGAGGTTGGCTTTCTTCCGCTCTTCGGCAACAAGGCCTCGTTTCGTGAGATCCATGAGAGATTCCTCGATGAAAAGGAACTTCATGAGCGCCGACAGTTCGGATCGAAGTTGGATGTGCGTTTCGAACCATTCCAGATTGGCGAGATCGTAGGTGCCCGGGGCGACCCGATAGAGCTCGTTGAGGGCGACCAACTTTCTCTCCCTTTTCTTTGAAATGTCCTTGTCCGCCTCTCTGGCCTCCCTGTTCCTATCTTTGATGGGATCGAACGGAGGCAGGTCGATTGTCTCGTCCTTCCAGCTAAGAAATCCCCGGAGCTCGTCGGACTTCATCTTCTCCAGTGCCCTCAATCCCGCTTCTTCTCGTACCTTCTCCTTCAGCGAGATCGACTCTTCAGCCTGCTCCTTCTCCCGCCCGTTCGTCTGCTCGTTCGTCTGCTCCTTCTCCCGCCCGTTCGTCCTCCCGTTCGTCTGCTCGTTCGTCTGCTCGCTCGTCTGCTCGTTCGTCTGCTCCTGCGTCGTCTCCTGCGTCTGCTTCTGCTTCTGCTTCTGCTTCTGCCTCCGCTCCCGATGTTGATCCTTCTTTTTCTCCTTCGTCCGTTCCGCCGTCTTCTCCCGCTCCTCTCCCTCACTCCCATCGATCTCCTTCAAAAAAGCCTCCTTCTCCGGACCCTCTTCCATACCCCTCGCCGACCACCTTAATTCCTTCCGAATCGCCTCCATCTGCCGCTCCCACTCTTCCTCTTCCTCCTCACCCTCACTCTCCGAGTCCGTCATGAGATCATCCGAATCAATACCGAGCAACGGTGCAAGCGGCCGTCCGAAATGGAGACACTTGAGGACGTTGACCTTCTTCCTGACGATGGTCTTCATGTCGTCCCCTTCGAGGGCGAGGACGTGCTCCTTTGTCGTCTCCCGGTCGAGGAAGTCTTGTCGGAACAGGTCGAGGATGGTCTCGGCAGAGGTGGAGGAGGAGGGTGGTTTGAGAGCAGCTTCAGGGTCTTTGCGTTTGGGGAGAGGAGCAGGCGGAGCCGGGTTTGCGGAGGGGGTGGACGTTGTTGCGTCTGCGGTGCTGGGACCGGCCTCTTCATTTTGTGTCCCGGTTCCGCCGTTGAAGTTGGAACCTGTCATTGAGGAGGTGCCATCCGCATCCATCTGTCGACCTTTTCCTTTGCCTTCGAGTAATGTGGGGGGGATGTCCGCTGCGTGGTTTCCTTCCTCCAGCTGCCCCTTCAAAGTGGGAATCCCAGGAGGAGCTCCCTCTGACGACCCACCAGCCCCGTTCTCCTCGGGCTCGTCATCGGATAGCGCAATTGTGATACGGGCCTTCTTGCTCTCCGACTCTCCGTCAGCGGCGTCTTCGGCTGGTCTCCGTCCGTTCATGATTCTGTCTGATAGAGAAGTGGGACGAAAGTAGGGAAATAAAAGGAAGTGATGATGAATACACCTGCGCATCCAAAGGGCGGAGCTGGGGGTAAGCGGCATCGAGCAAGGATCAGACGTACCCTGAGTTCAGAGTCAAAGAACGACCGTCAGATCGAAATGAATGAATCTTTCTGTAGCGCGGGATTGGGATCAAAGACACGGGTGGTTGGACTGGGCCTCGGGCGGAACCACGGATCCCTGCGGTTTTATGTACGAATCGAAGCGCGAACAGTGAGTGGCTGGAAGCTGTTGGGAGAAGAAGAGGATGCGAAACGTCTGTGCTTCGTGTCGTGGTCGTCTCGTCTGGCTCAAGGACGTGCGCCTTTCCCACGCTCCAAACACCGAGGCGCACGATCCACCTCAATCTGAACTTTCACGCGCATTCACACTTTGCTCCTGCTCGACCCTCCCATCTTCACCGCTGCTCGAACAAACCACGGTCAAAGATCATCGATCATACCCAGCAGCAAGAGCTGAAGAGTTCAGACGCAATATCGCTAATTTGATTGTTGAACGTTGAAAATAACCCCGTATGCTATTCTAGAGCCTCGACTCGCTCCTCTACTCCCCCTCCCACTCCCCATCCGGGAAAAAAAACTCGTGATCCCTAAATGTCGAATACGCGCCGCCAACTCGATCCTTCTTCTCTAATGTCCCGAATCCCGATTCGGACTCTCTTTTGATGATCCCGCCCGAGGTGACCGATCAACGATGGACGGGCCTCCCCCAAATCAGATGAGGCTGTCATGAAGTAGGAAACGCGTCAGAAAGAAAGGGTCAAAAAAAGGGAGGAGGAAGACTGAGAGAGTGGAATCGACTCACCCGTTCGACTCGAGGAGGAGGACGATGGAGTGCACGATCTCTGCGATGCTCATCGTTGAGAGGTCCACTTTGAGGTCGGCGTTCTTGGGCTCCTCGTAGACTGCGAAACATGAGCAAAAGGAAAAGAAACGCGTCAGCTGGGTGTAAAACAGGCGAGAGAGAGGGAGGGAGGGAGACGCGACGTACCATCGTCGACACCGGTGAAGCCCTATGCACGAGCGAAAAGAGCAAAAGAGCGAAAGCGGTCAGTATGGAGAAGAGGGGGGCCCCATCCCAGATTGAAAAAGATCGACAAACCCACCTTGATCTCGCCCCTGCGCGCCTTAGCATAGTTCCCCTTCCGATCCGTCTTCTCACAGTACTCGAGCGGGGTAGCAACATGAACCAAGAAGAAGTTCCCACTGCCGCCCGTCTTGACGACCGTCTCCCTCGCCGCGGCCCGGGAGCGTTCATACGGCGCAATAGGAGCGGCGATCACGGCTGCGCCCGCGCGGGTGAGCTCAGCGGCGACGAAGGCGATGCGCTGGATGTTCTTGTGTCGGTCCTCGGGGGTGAAGCCGAGTTCGGCACTCAGTTCCGAACGCACGGTCTCGCCTAGGAGGGTAGAGACCGATCGCCCACCCTGCTCGTTGAACTTGACAGTCAACGCACGCGCGATCTGCTCGCGACCGGAATTGTACAAGCCCGTGAGGAAGATGGTGAACCCTTGCTTCTGCTTGGCCGGGTAGGACTCGCGCAGGGTCTTGACGACGGACTCGTAGGAGAACCAGTCTGGGATCGCGGTGCCGTTCTTGAGCCGACGACGGAGCTCGGTGCCGGAGATGTCCATGGTCTGGGTGCCCTTGGCCACCTCGTCCACCGGCTGGTACTCGTCCGTGGCGGGGAGGTAGGTCATCATCTGGAAGGGGACCATCTCGATGCCCAGCTCGGCCGCGTACTTGGTGACGAGCTCCTGGGCGTCATAGGGACCGTAGAAGTCGGTACCCTGTGAGTTCTTGCCGGGCCCGGCGTGGTCGCGTCCGACGATGAAGTGGGTGACGCCAAAGTTCTTGCGGATGATGGCGTGCCAGACGGCCTCTCGTGGGCCGGCCATGCGCATGGCGAGGGGCAGGAGGGCGAGATGTGCCATCCCGTTCGGGTAGCGCGGCATGAGGGACTGGTAGACACGCACGCGAGTGAAGTGGTCCACATCGCCCGGTTTTGTCATGCCGACGACGGGGTGGATGAGGACGTTTGCCTGATGTTGCCGTGCTGCACGGACGGTGAGCTCGCGATGGGCGCGGTGCATGGGGTTGCGGGTCTGGAAGGCGACGACTTTGCGCCAGGCGACCTTGGCGAAGTACTGGCGGAGCTCTGCGGGGGTGTACCGGAGGCCGACGTAGTCGTAGTAGAGCGGCTTGGAGACGGCCTGTACGTCGCCGCCGAGGTAGAAGTCCTGTACGACGTCGTGGAGGTAGGTGACGGCGGGGTGAGCACGGTCGTCTGCGCCGAATACGTTGACGGCCTCGTTCTCCTTCTGAGCCGGGTAGATGTCTGCGATGGTGAGGATTGCGATGGTGTTGTCGTCGCGCGGGTCCCGGAGTGCGACGCGTGTGCCTGGCTTGAGACGGAGCTGTTCGATCTGCTGCTTGTTGACGTCGAGGTTGATGGGCATGGGCCAGAGATGACCGTTGGTGAGCCGGAGGTCTTTGAGGACCGAGTTGTAGTCTGGCTCGGTCAGGAAGCCCTGGAGCGGGGAGAAGGCACCGGAGATGATGAGCTCGAGGTCGCAGAGTGCGCGTTCGCTCAGCTTGATCTCGGGGAGGGAGTCGGCCTCGACGCGGAGATCGGCAGCAATGGCAGCGTCGCGTGCCAGCAGATCTTTGAGCTCGCCCCCGTGCGGAGTGTTCGCCATGGTCGCAGAGGGAGTGTGTGTGGGAGGGTGGGAGAGTGAGGGAGAGAGGGAGGGAGAGAATCAATCGCGCTGAGCAGGAGATCGTCGACGAAGACCAGATAGAAGAAGAGGCAGAGACCAACCGGCGTCCCAGCTGGCCGTCGCAGCAGCCAAGCACGCAATCAAATCATCAGCAAGCACTAATCACAACGTGACCGTCGGCGTGCCCGGCGACGCCGATAGGCGGTCACTGGCCAAACCCCATCGGTGGTGGCAGAGGTGGTCATCAGGGTCTCAACATCTCCTCCTCACTCACACTCACGAGTCACGAGTGGTGCGATTTGCGACCATCTTCACCAACGCCTCAGCAGTCCGAACACACCCCCAAGGCCCCAAGCAAGGTACGATATCCCTTCCCTTCCATCACCTGTTGCGCTTCAGCTGACTCTTGATCCTTCCATCCTGCTCTTTTCCGACCGCGTCGCGTCTCTGTCTCTGCCGACTGCCTCTCTGCGCAATCTACTCACTGCTAACATCTTCGTCCATTCTTTGCTTTCCATTCAGCCACAGAATCAATCTACCTCGTCCCAGCGAACCTTGGTGCGGTCTCCCGGTCTCCATTTGGCCGCTTGCTCGTCTGCATTGCCTCTCTGCTCCTTTGTCATTCGTGCGTGAGTTGTCACTTGTCCGGTTGTCCCATCCCTTTCGCGCTCCAGTTCCTTTTCTCATTTCATACCTTTGTCGATACTTGGACTTCTTGCTTCCAAACATACAGGACATAATCGTCAATTTCAATCTCTTTCAGGTGACGATGATCACCGACGCCGCATGCCGTCGAGGGGATGCCGTTTTTGCGGCAATGTCGGAACAGCAGGTATCTTTGCAACATTTTTGGGCATCATGTTATGCAGTCGGACTGATGCGGCCAACAGCAGGGTGGGGCCTTGGATGGCAGGAAAGGAAGGTGCTGATTATGGACCTGCTCTGTTACTAAGTTCTCCTGCGAAGTCGACTGGCGAGGGACAGAGAAGATGGTGGCTTGATGCATGAGCTGTAATTGTGACCTCACAGTCAGAAGGCAATGTCAACACACCTTCATACTCCATAGGACCATAGCAAAGCAAAACTCAATATCTTGATACTCACCATCTGTGAACTGACCAGTGACTAACCAACGTTCTCCCGTCACCAACCCTAGCCGGCTAACCCTTCGGTGGCTCTTTCCAGTCTCCACCCTTCGTAAGATGGCCTGCAAAAGATTGAGATGTCGACTTGCGGGCCCACACATCGCAGGAGACAACAAGAGTGCCGATGAGCTGGTCGGACAGGGTTTCAGCCTCCTCGCCAATGAGCTGGCGCATTGGCTCAGTCTCAAATCGGACGTTGGTCTCGGCGAGCTTGACCATACGACCCGCCATCGTTGCCACGCGTACCAGGCTGAGGTTGGAAAGAACAATCTCCGGAGATGGGAGGAAGGCTTCGATCTTCCGTCGCTGGTCGAAATATGATTGACGCCATTCCAACAAATGCGTGATGAAGTCCTGTCGGAGGCGGGAAAGGGAAGGGTGAGCTCGAGGGATGCGATAGCCTTTGATGGATCGGTTTTGGGTTGAGCTGCTGGAGGCCTCTTCAAGCGTGTGAATTATGACGGGGCTCTTTGAATCGCAGACGTCGCAGCAAGAAGGAGGGACCGAAGGACCAAGACCAGGATCTTCGTTCCACAAACAGCGCGGCTTCGCATGCGGGCGACGTGGTCGCGTGGCAGAGACTGAAGGTGAGGGAGAAGTGGCTGAAATGGTGGACGATGGAGAGGCAGAAGAAGCACCAAGTGGGAGACTCATTTCTTCAAACGTGACGGTCTGTTTGCGTATCCATTCGAAATCGAGAGCCATCTCCTCTTTGATGATGAGTCTCCTGCACTCTTTGCCGCTGAGAAACCGGCGAAGGGGAGCTGAAATCGCGGCTTGGCGCGCCTTGACGGTTTGGGAAACAGGTTTGAGCTCGTCGGGCTGCCACACCCATGGCTCGACGAGCAGCACAGCCACCCCGCGCTGATCCTGATTGCGCATCGCTCGTCCGGCGTGCTGAACAAACTCTGTGAGGGTTCGAGGTAGTCGGTATTGAATGATCAGGTCAACGTCGCTGACATCGACGCCCATCCCGGCAGCCTCTGTAGCGACCAGGATGCGCACAGAATCATCGGTCGAACTGAAAAATGATGATAGAGTTTTTTTCTTCAGACCTCGGGTACCCATAGCCGTATAGTGACGTACCGCATGATGCAGAGACTGTCCAAGATATGCCCTCAGCACCTTGACGGCTTTGACCGCCTCCCTCTTCGTTCGACAATAGATAATGGTTTTAGGCAGCTCGCCTCCTCGTTTCGCCGTGCTTGAAAAAAATGCCGTAAGGTCGCGGAATGATCTGTTGCTGAATTTCATTGGTCGTACCTCACACCGAACGTTGGATCTGTCCGTTCCCGCATCGCATGCAAAGAAGCCTAGCTGTCCGAAGTCCAGTGCAGTCCAGACGTTGGGAAGAGCAGAGCGAGGGAGAGTTGCGGTGCACGCTAGCACAGGAATCTGGATCCCAACCAGTGCGCGAAGGACCCGTAGCTTGCCGAACTTGGCGCAAATGGCTGGTGGGTACGTGCGTTTTCACGAACCCCCCATTCGTCCACCACATGAGCCTCGTCGACGAATATGCCGCCGAGGCGGTCTCGAAACGATGGGCGAGAAAGGATTTGGACGATCGGCCCAGAGGAGAAGAGAATCTCAGGCGAAGCAAAGATCAGATTGAAAGCGCCGTCCTGAATGTCCTTGAGCAGCTGTGCTTTGCGTCGCAATCTTTGCTGCTCGGTGGTCTGGCGCGGATCCTCGCTGGGGAGGAACAAAGAAGAAGAATTCAGGCAGGGGAAGGGGATCATTTTGAAAGTTGGAAGTCAGCGAACAGGACTGAATGGACGCATGTCAGAACTCCAAACTTTGAAAGATCAGCAGTCAAACAGGAATGTCTGGTTCCCTGAGGGATTGATGCCCGGGCCCCGGATCACGGATGTCCGTACCTGCCACCGCAAGTCGCAAGTCGCAAGTCGCAACAGTGTGAACCAGAAGCGAGCTTGCATCTGCATCGTCCATCGGCCACTGGCGACTCGTCTTCGCAAGTACAACCTTGACTTGCGCCAGGGGCACTGTGACATAGCGGCAAGAGCGGAACCAGGATGGAATGAATGGGAGAATGAAGAGGTCGTAGAGAGGAATGAGGAAGTAGAAGCCAGCAAGGGAAAGCATGCTTAGTGCTAACTGTAAAAGATCCATCGTTCGTGCACCGCGGCCCACGGGGCAAGGGCCACTCTGCACAAACGACGGACCACAGCAGCCGACGGCTGAGGATGGAGCGGGTTGAGGACGTGGGAAACGGGATGAGAAATGGGAGCAACTCTGAGGATGGGGATGAACGATGAAGGGACTAGGGAGGATGGACCTCGGGAGGAGGGTAGAGCGCGAACGTGGGATGAAGACAACTCTGAGAAGGGAGATGAGGGGAAATGGGAGGAACTCAAGGAAGGGCCAAAGGGAAGGGAGGGATGCTCAAACACTCACGTATCTATCTGCGTCTCTGTTCTGTATGTCTGGCGACCACTAAGAACCTCGGGATCCAGGCCAAGGGCCTTGATGCTGGTGCCTGTATAATTGCGAACCTTTACAAAGCGATGAATAAAGAGGTGAATGAGAGCACAAATGAGAAACTCAAAACACGAGGAGACGCATTTGGATGCTCTGCATCACCAAGACAAGAATTCTCACCTGCTCCTCTCGGATTGCATCAAGGGCCACCACAATCACGTAAACCTTGTCCGGATTCATGAGCGCTGCGAGCTCCCAGGTTGCGGACTTGCCAGATCCAGTCGGCGCCACTACGATTCCGTCTTCGCCGAGCCCGAATCTGCGCACAGTCTCTACTTGCATGTGACGAGGATGGAAGCCAGTGTTGTTTCGAAACTTTTGTATCGCTTCGGTTGCGCGGCGCCGGAAATCTAATTGGGCTTCGTTGGAGTGTATGTTTGGGAGATGATCAGTGTCCGTTTGAGAGGAACTCGATAGAGAATCTGATGATGATGTCGAAGCTGTTGGAGGCGCAGGTTGCCCAGCGGCAGGAGCCGAATCTGTACGCCGTTTCTTGCCGCGACTGTGCCTGGTAAGCCCTGAGCTCCTGCTAACCTCCTCGCTTGTCCGCTTGCGTGGGGAGCACCTCCGCGGCAGAGGAGAGTTCTCATTTAAGGAAATTGGAAGCAGAGGCTGACGGGAAGACGAGGGGATATCCTGACGGGGAAGCATTCTGTAATCGCGGCGCTCGGTCCTGGGACTGTGAAATGAACAAGCAACGCAACGCGCGAACTATGAGTCAGCGAGCGACACGATCACAGCCAGAGCATTCCACGTTATGCTCACCTTGACTCTGATACTAGTCGTTACTGCTCCTTTCTTGCGACGTGGAGACCAGCATGATGGACGGTTTGTCCCTTTCAATTGTCAAAACTTCAGTCAGGGGGGAGTTGGGAGGCTGGGACGCGTCGAGACGCGAATCTCACGTGGGTGAGGGCTTGTGAGGCACGATTCTGTCCGCACATGACGCAACACGGATCGGAGATCCAAGATTGAGGAGCCATGGAGAACTGGACGGAGCTCAGCATCCCGACCCCCCTCAAAAGTAGTAAAATGCAACCTGCAACGGTACCTCTATCTCAGTCGGAAATGCTCTCTTTGCCCTGAAAACTGCAGGTGTCTGCAGATGAACACGCAGACTCGAACTCTGCTTAAAATTGCAGGCTCTGTCTATGCAGCAGAATCTGAGCTGGAGGCATCTGAACGAGGGGCATTTGGCCGTTTTGAAGGAGGACCTCTCCCAGATTTCGAAGGTTTGCTGCGTGACCCCCTCCCGCAGGTCGGGGGTCACGTGTCGTGATTAAAGCAAGCACGGCAGCAAGCCAGGTGGAGGTGGAGCCACCACTTTCCCACGCTCGCACACACCGTCCCCATCACCTTCTCGTCCCTGGGGTCGCACTCAACACACATACATTCAGAAAGAGAGACACAGAGAAAGCCACGATGGAGCCGTCCTCATTCCTGCACGCCAGCTATGCCCACCCGCTCACCCGCTCCCTCCAGTCCCAGGGCCGCGCACTGACAAAGGACATGTTCATGTATCCAAGTGAGGCCTCCATCTTCTCTCCATTCGAAATCCCATTCCAATAATTCATCTCGGTCCCTCCCTCCCTCTCTCTTTCTTTCGATACAGTCTTCATCACCGACGACCCAGACGCGGCCATCGAGCTCGCTTCTATGCCGGGACAGCGCCGGTGGGGGGTCAACAGGCTGCAGGACTTCCTGGGCCCGCTCGTCAAGAAGGGTCTTAAGAGCGTCATCCTCTTCGGCGTACCCACCAAGACTCCCAAGGTCAGTTCTCTCTCTCCCTCTCTTTCCTGCGTTGTGTGGATCATCTGAATATGTATCTTCTTCTCTCGTTGCGTTGGAAATTAAGGACGACCGCGGCTCCCTCGCAGACGACCCTTCCACCCCCGTCATCCTCGCCCTCCAAAAACTAAGCGTCCTCTTCCCAAGCCTCTACCTCGCAACCGACGTCTGTCTCTGCGAATACACCTCCCACGGACACTGCGGCGTCCTCCACCCAGACGGCACCATCAACAACGCGCCCTCCATCGAGCGGCTGGCCGAGGTCGCTGTGGCGTATGCGAGGGCGGGCGCGCATTGTGTGGCGCCGTCGGATATGATGGATGGCCGGGTCGGCGCGATCAAGAGGGCGTTGATTAGGGAGGGCTTGGCCAGTCGGACTACGTTGATGGCGTACTCGGCCAAGTTTGCTTCGAGTCTGTATGGGCCTTTCCGGTGAGTTACCCTTCTTTCCAAAACTCGTACAGTAAGGCCCACTGCTTACATCACTTCTTTTTTATTGTAGTGACGCCGTCGACTCCACCCCTTCCTTCGGCGACAGGAAATGCTACCAACTTCCCCCGCACGCCCGCGGTCTCGCCCGCCGCGCAATCACCCGCGACCTCTCCGAAGGCGCAGACATCATCATGGTCAAACCAGGACTGCCCTACCTCGACATCCTCTCCGAGGCGCGCTCGGAGTTGGCCAAGGACGTGCCACTTGCGGTCTATCAGGTTAGCGGGGAGTTTGCTATGATTCATGCCGGCGCAAGGGCGGGGGTGTATGAGTTGAGGCGGATGGCGGAGGAGACGGCCGTGAGCATGGTTAGGGCTGGGGCCACTCTGCTCCTTACCTACTTCACTCCTGACTTTCTCGAGGTGAGTTTGTCGATCCTCCTTCATGTTCAACCTCCGTCTTGCTCACCCACCGTCTCTATCAACAGTGGCTCGACGACCCGCGGGAGGGTTGAATGGGCACCTCCTCTCTCGATTTCTGACCCAAAGCACATCCAGAATCCCAAAGGTGTTTTTGTTTTGTTCGTACGATAAGCGAAGGGGACACGCAAAAGAATAGCATACAACGCGCGCCGAACAACGAGCCAGGTTGGATGTCGACTCGCTGTGTGTCCGCTTATTGGATGCAGCACTGCTCGTCGCCACCGCCGCCCCCAAGGCCGAGAGTCTCGAGTTCCGAGGGCATGTCGCCGACGACCTGCGCGTAAGAAGAGAAAAGAGGAGGGAGAAATGTCAGAGTCGTCTTCGGCACCGACCGAGAGCTGTAGGCAGAATTTTCACGCACCTCCTTAGGCGGCTGTCCGCACTCTTGCATCTGGGGCGCCCAAGCAAGCCAAACGAAAAAAAAAAAAAAGTCAGAGGGGTGGTTCAGTTACAATCTCAGGCCCAAAGGCCCTATTTATCTCCGCTCCACAGAACAGGAAGGCTAGACTCACCGAATCCATAAGCTCCTGCACCTCCGCCCTCTTCGCCTTCTTCTCGCTCTCCGTCCCATTCTCAAAGATCGGGTCCTCGAAGCATTCGACGACCTGGGAGACGAAGCGGTGTTGCGCCTCGTACCGCTGCCGGTCCTCGGGCGAGATGGAGGACGCGGCGGGGGAGGCGAAGTATTCTGGGTACTGTATAATCACATTTGGGGGGGAGAGAAGGGTGTGTGAGGTCATTCGCGTAAACAGACAAGGGCGACGCGGGGGGGGGGACGCACCTTATCACGAAGCTCCTTCAAAGGCTCATACAAGATATCCTTACTCAACAACTCCCCCATCATACTCTCCAACATCTTCGCCAACTCCGGGCCTTCCTCGCCCCCATCCCCCATGCCACCTTCACCGAGCGCAGAGAAGATCTTAGCGAGCTCGTCCTCGCTGGGCATGCCCATCCCGTCTGCGCCGGCGCCGCGGGAGGAAGAGGAGGAGGAACCGGAGGCGGCGTTGGTGTCGGATTCGCGGAGCTTGGCCATCGTTGCGCGGATGGCTTCTGCGTAGTCGGCGGGCGGGGCGGTAGCTGCTCCTGATGGTCCGGCTTTCGCGCCTGAGCCTGAGCTGGAGGTAGAAGCGGCACCAGCACCGGGCGCACCGAGACCCATGGCTGCCATCATCTCCTCGAAGCCGCGCATGAGTTCGTCTTCGTTGAGGTCGGGCATGTTCTCGCCGTCTTCGTCTTCGTCTTCATCGTCGGCATCTTCGACGGCGGCTTTGGTGTCTGAGGACGGTGCTGCTGTTGCTGAGGAAGATGAGGAGGCTGCTGCTGCTGCTGCTGGTGATTTTGAAGATGGTAATGATGCAGGCACTGGCTTTGCAGTCGTGCTCGACTTGTTGAACTCGTCCAGGACGTCTGTGGAAAAAAGCTCAGTCAGATCAAGAATCCCGCCACTTGTGAGATTCTGGCTTTCCAGCGCGGGGATGGCTGTGCTCACCGTCGAGGTCATCGAGGTCCTCTTCCACGGCTGGGTTTGTCGCTGGGACGTCTGCCTTCTTGTTCTCGTCGGCCATGGGTGCTGATTTGGGAAAAATGCACGGGGGGCGAGGATGGTGATCGTCGTGAGGAAGGACGGAAGTTGGGTGTGCTTATGAATTGTCATCCCACCCATCCATCCAGCTCGGAACATGCACAGACAGCGGACAGCGGCTTTGACTCCAGCGTACGCGGCGAGGCGAGAGCAGGTATGCATCGTGAATTTTGGAAGTACGAGAGGGAAGTACAAATGTAAATGGGAAAGGGAAAGGGAAGGGGAGGGAAAGCAGGTCGGCAGTGATGGAAATCAGAGAGCGGTTCATCGTTCGTGGGAAGAGCGCGGGGTGAAATCAGATCTTGCGCTCGACGTCCTTGACAGATTGTGCTACTGATTTTACGGCGCCCTTCGCCTTCTCGCCTGCGTCTGTGATGCTGTCTTTCAGAGCGGCCTCTCTGCCGCCGAAGTAGTGATATCTCTGTGGTGAGAAGAGGAGGGGCAGGTTAGCCAAGAGCGCCGCGCTTGTGTTGAGAGAGGGAGGGGAGTACTCACGCAGAAGCGTGCGAGCTGGGTGTACTGTGCTGTTGCGTTTGTCATGTGGCAGGCGAAGAGGAGGTAGTTGCGTGGTTGTACACGCCATGCGAAGCGCATGAACACCGTTCTGTTCCAAGAGCGAGGGAGAGAGGGAGGTCAGCTTGGGATCGGGATCGAGGCAGGGAGCAGAGTGGAGAAAGAAGAAGGGTTAGAGACTGACGAGTATGCGGCGAGTGCGGTGGTCATGGAACCACTGATGACTTCCTCATCCTTCTTGAGGTCTGCGATGGCAGCGAGGGGCAGACCCCAGTTTGCGACGGGGCCCCAGAAGTGTGTGGACTGTGGGAGACGCAGAGAGAGAGGGAGTGTGTGTGAGTAGGAGAAGATGGGGCGCAGAGTGGTGCGGAGAGTTGTGCTGACGAAGAAGTATTCCTTTGCTGCTGGGGAGCGGAGCCATGCTGAGAATCCTGAGGCCATGGTGAGGATGAGGCGCGGTGAAGTTGCGATTGAAGCTGAGGGAGGGAGGGAGGTTGCGGTTGAAGCTGAGGGAGGGAGGGAGGGAGGGAGGGAGGGAGGGAGTGATCCTGTGGGAAGAAGGAGAAGAGAAGGCTGTCGCTGCTGTCAAGATGTGCTGGCTCGCTGTCGAGATGAGATGGTCTGTTCGCCTCTTGTTCGAGTACATACAGTATTTTGTGGAGCGGCTGGGTGAGTGGTGAGTGGTGACTCATGCGGGCGAGAGATACGGCCGAGTGAAGGGGCTGCCCCGCTGCCTGCCAACGCCAAGAGAGAACAGCATCCCTCATTTCGCTCGCTCCCAGTGCTGTGCCTGACGCCTGACGCACTGACCCAACACAGAAATCAATGAACGAATCTTCTGAACTTCGGATTTGCACCACTGCCACGTCCACGTCCACCACTCACTCGCCCATACACACACACGATGCTCGAACACGCCTGGACGCTCTCCACCGACGACATCCTCAACCAGCTCACTGTCGACCCTGCCCTCGGCCTCAGTGCGGCAGAGGTACACCGCCGCAGACAAACACACGGAACCAACACCCTCCCCGAAGAACCAGGCACGCCCCTCTGGAAGCGCATCCTCGCTCAGTTCCAAGACACCCTCGTCCTCATCCTCCTCGGTTCAGCAATCGTCTCCTTCCTCCTCGCACTCGTCGACAGAGACCCAGAAACGACATCCCTCGCAGCAGCGCTCATCGAACCCTCCGTCATCTTCCTCATCCTCGTCGCGAATGCAACCGTAGGCGTCATCCAGGAGTCTCACGCCGACCAGGCCATCGAGGCACTCAAGCAGTACACCCCGGAACAGGCTACCGTCGTACGCGATGCCGGACACGTCGCACGCGTACCCGCGGCCGACCTCGTCCCCGGAGACGTCCTCCATCTCGGCGTGGGCGACAAGATCCCGGCAGACGCACGTCTCATCTCCCTCGCCTCCTCCGTCCTCTCCGTCGACCAGGCCATCCTCACAGGCGAATCAGAATCCGTATCCAAGCGACCAGCCGTCATCCCAGATCTCCAGGCCGTCAAACAGGACATGAAGAACATCCTCTTCAGCGGAACGACCATCACCACCGGATCATGCACCGCCATCGTCGTCCTCACCGGATCACACACCGCCATCGGACATATCCACTCCCAGATCAGCGCAAACGAGTCCGAACAGGAACAGCGCACGCCCCTCAAGGTCAAACTTGACGACTTTGGTGACATGCTCGCAAAAGTCATCACCGTCATCTGCATCCTCGTCTGGCTCATCAACATCCGCAACTTCTCCGACGGCACACACGGCGGCTGGCTCAAGGGTGCCATCTACTACTTCAAGATTGCCGTTGCCCTCGCCGTCGCTGCTATTCCAGAAGGTCTCGCTGCCGTCATCACTGCCTGTCTCGCCCTCGGAACACAGAAGATGGCTAAGAAGAATGCCATCGTTCGTCACCTGCCCTCCGTCGAGACTCTGGGCTCAACCAATGTCATCTGCTCAGACAAGACGGGAACCCTCACCACCAACCAGATGGGCGTCACCGACTTCATCACCCTCTCCTCCGACGGATCCTCCCTCGCCCAGTACACCGTCGACGGCACCACCTTCGCTCCCTTTGGCGACATCACCACGGCCTCTGGCAAACCCACTTCCCAGCTCAACAAGGAAGGCACCGCCATTCACGCCCTCGCCGAAGTATGCGCCATCTGCAACGACGCCACCGTCGCCATCGACGACAAGGGTCAGTACTCCGCCATCGGCCAGCCGACCGAGGCCGCCCTCAAGGTCCTCGTCGAGAAGATCCAGCACCACGACGAGCGCGTGAACGCGTCTCTCAAATCGCTCTCCCCCGCTCAACGCGTCATGGCGGTGAGCGAGACCTACACGCGCGCCAACGCGCGTCTCCTCACGCTTGAATTCACACGCGATCGCAAGTCGATGTCGACCCTTGTCAAACGCGCGGATACGGGTAAAGGCGCGTTGCTCGTCAAGGGCGCGCCTGATGGGATTCTCGAACGCAGTGCCAATGTCCTCTCGGGTGACGGGAAGACGGTACCGCTCTCCTCTGCCCTCCGCGCCCAGATCCAGGACCAGATCCTCGCGTATGGCCGACGTGGATTACGCTGTCTCGCCCTCGCCGTCGCCGAGGACGTCTCCCCCGACCCGGCCTCGTACACCGCCGAGTCGTCCGCCGAGTACGTCCGTTTCGAGCAGAACCTGACCCTGCTGGGCGTCGTGGGCATGCGGGACCCGCCGCGCCCCGAGGTACGCGCTGCCATTGCCCGCTGTCGCGACGCGGGTATCCGCACGATTGTCATCACCGGCGACGACAAGAACACGGCGGAGACGATCTGTCGGGACATTGGTATCTTCGGCGCGGACGAGGAGCTGAAGGGGAAGAGTTTTACGGGCAGGGAGTTTGATGCGCTGAGTGCGGAGGGGAAGGTGGACGCTGCGTTGAGGGCGAGTTTGTTCTCGAGGGTGGAGCCGTCGCACAAGACTGCGCTTGTGGACCTGTTGCAGGGGCAGGGGCTTGTTGTTGCCATGACCGGTGACGGAGGTGAGTCTCTTTTCGCGTTTCCGGAGATGTCACTTCAGGAGAGGTGTATTCTGACTTCTTTGCTCTCGCTCTCGCTCTCGCTCTCGCTTTTGTGTTCGCCCACTCGCAGTCAACGACGCGCCTGCGCTCAAGCGGGCCGATATTGGTATTGCCATGGGATCGGGAACGGACGTCGCTCGTTTGGCGGCCGACATGGTCCTGGCTGTGAGTAGCCCTCCTTCTTCGTTTACACAAGAGAGCGCACCCTCTGACCATTCACTCTCACTCTCTGCACAGGACGACAACTTCGCGACCATCACCAGCGCCGTTGAGGAAGGCCGGAGCATCTACAACAACACCCAGTCCTTCATCCGGTACCTCATCTCGTCCAACATCGGCGAAGTCGTCTCGATATTCTTGACCGTGCTCCTCGGCATGCCCGAGGCGCTCCTCCCCATCCAGCTCCTGTGGGTCAACCTCGTGACCGACGGCCTGCCCGCGACCGCATTGGGACTGAACCCGCCCGATGCGGGGATCATGAGCCACAAGCCCCGTCGGCGGGACGACCCCCTTGTGGACAAGTGGCTCTTTGTCCGGCTTTGTGTGGTGGGGACGTATGTGGGCATTGCGACGGTGGGAGGGTATGCGTGGTGGTTCATGCGGTATGCGCAGGGTCCGCAGTTGACCTTCTCCCAGCTGGTGAACTACCGCTCGTGCGCCAAAGAATTCCCGCAGGTCGCCTTCCAGACCAGCAGCGCGTACGGCGGTCTCTCGTTCGGGTGCGACATGTTCACGCCGGAGCATGTGGCGGGCCGGGCGGCGACGACGATGAGTTTGAGTATTCTTGTGGTTGTGGAGATGGCGAATGCGATTTCGTCGATTACGACGAATGATAGTTTGCTTACGACGCCGCCGACGAGGAATATGTGGTTGATTGGGGCGGTGATGTTGAGTATGTTGTTGCACTTCATGATCCTCTACGTGAGTTACATTTCTCTCCTCCCCCCCCAACTTGCATACCCACATCGCGGAAAAGAGCTGACGGGATCTCTTGTGTCGTGTCCTTCTTCGTACAGGTCCCCATCTTCCAGGACATCTTTGTCGTCACCCCGCTCACGTGGGAGGAGTGGAAGGGCGTCCTGGGCATCTCGCTGCCCGTCGTGCTCGTGGACGAGGTCTGCAAGTGGGCGTCACGGAACATCTTCGACCCGGAGGCGAAGGAGGCGCAGCAGAAGAAGGTCAAGGTCGACTAGAAAGGTTTATTTTTCCTACCAATCCTCTCCCGGTCACCAACCAACCGACTCCCCCCCCCCAAAAGAACTTTGCATCAAGTACAAGTCAAGTCAGTGGCATATCTCGTCAACGTCTCTGGGATCAAGTGTGTCTTTTTCCTCCTGCACCCCTCCTCCCGGGGTCTCCCCCCTTTGTCTCTCTCTTTCTTAATATGCACAATTCAGTTCAGGGCTTTTTCTGCGACTTTCTTAGTCTGATTACCCAGACTTTAGTTCTGGGTTTTTATCGGCCCCGGCCCCTTACGGCCGTATTGTTCATTGCAACATCAATAGAAATTTTTTTCGCAATTCCGCCTCAAACCTCCTCAGATTTTTTTTAGAGGGGGGTCCATTCGATTCTCTGTTACGTGTCCAAATTTCAGCTCATTCGGAGCAGTTTGAGGTGTACTTCATTTAGGGCCTGTACAGCTGCACCGTCCTATGACGCTGAAAGATATCACAAAACACAAAAATAGGAATCATATGACATATGACGCAAAAGGAGGTGGAGTTAACAGATCCCGTACAGCAAGCCCGTCAAAGAGTGTTGTTCGAGCTCAATTTTCGACGGTGCGTCAAATCACGGTGCGTCCAGCTAAAAGCTGGACGCTAGTTTTGACTATGAAAAAGTTATCATGACGCAAAGTTTTGCGTCACAGAAGGTCTGCTGTACAGGTCATGACGCTACCGTGACAACTTTATCACATGACGCAAAATCAATTAGTAGCGTCACGCGTGACGCTGCAGCTGTACAGGCCCTTAGTGACGGAAGTTGAGCGTTTCGGATTTAGTCCATGATCATGGAAATTAGCAGCAAAGCTCTTAACTCCGAAGGCCCGAAGCGCCCACCACCACTCACTCCCTCACCAGCACTCCCTCACCACCATACCATTTCCCTTCCCCCCCTGCCACCGACGTCTCGCTGCAGCAACGAAGCACATCAAGGTAAGAATTTCCTCTCACCATCTGCGCTGCTGAGTGCTAACTGTATTTCTTTCTTTCCAGTCTGCAACGTTTTGAGTGATTTCTTCCTCCGGTGAGCCTCTCCTCCGTTGATCCGTCTCTCTCCGCCTCTCTTCGCCACTCTCTTTCCTTCTCTCCCTCTAGCTGAACATTGTCGTATGTAAAATATCAGAGTGACCACATGCAAATTGCAATCTGTTTTCGACTCGGACTCATGGCGGAGCGGACGAAGGGTAGCGAAGCTACCCTGAGCTTCCGCGTAGCCATGAGCGCCTTTGAATCATAACTTGCATCTGTCTGTCATATCAATCATGTCTGAGAAATGCAATCTACCTTACTTAGTAGCCTCGGACAGCTCCGATCACTTCCTCTGGACGACCACGACCATGATGCCCGATTATAAGGGGAGGATATGTCATTTTTTATTTACAATCAATGGAAATGATAGCTACAGTGTTTCTGGTCATGGATGTCAAGGTTTGGGAGAGATTGAGCCAGAATTGAGCGAGATTGCTTAGTACAAACTCGGCGGCTACTTAGTACCCCTGCGCGCGAGCCACATATCTGACCCAAACTCGACAACGACGCTGTTCCCGAGCTTCAAACGTCACGCCCTAGTCTATCACACCCTCACGCATCTTTCTGTATTAGTAATCATTTGTGAGAAATGCAATCTTCCTTCCTTAGTAGCCTCGGACAGCTCCGATCACTTCCTCCGGACGACCACGACCATGATGTCCGATTATAGGGGGAAACTATGTCATTTTTTTTTTATTTCAATGCATGTAAATGATAGCTACAGTCTTCCTGATCAAGGGTGTGAAGGTTTGGGAGAGATTGAGGAAGAATTGAGCGAGATCGATAAGAGCAAACTCGGCGGCTACTCGACAAACGACTATGCAAATGACTCTTTACTACGACATGCTCTTCGTACATTGGAATTTGGACGCTTTTTCTGTCAGTGGGGCGGCGGGGGGGCGAAGCCCCCCCGCCGCCCGTGGATCGACAGGTACTGGAAAGAGGTTTTTTTCTTCATTATGTAGTTACGATCAAATTACAGCAAGATGCACAACGGTTGAGAATGGCGTTTCTTTGGGCCAAAAGTTATGAGGCATGCCCTGAAAATTATGAAGCATGCCATGAGGCGCAGCTTGTCCGGAGCGACAGTTTCTTCCCCCACAGCGAGACCAACGAGACGATGCCAGAAGCGGGTCTCACCTTTCGAAGTTTGGAAGCACATCTATATAAGCACAATGGAAGAAAAACAGGTCAACATGAAGCATGAAGCAGCGAGGGATGAGGGAGAAGGTGTCCGTGGAGAATAAATCACCAAGGATCCTGATGTCAATCTACCAGAACGCGATATGGTGAAGCAGGAGAAGATATCAATCGAAGAAGAGAAGGAGGGAGTGATTGAGACGTTGAGACTGCCAAAACTTGGCTGACTATGAAGAGAACACCAGGGACAATGACTTAAGACCATGCGAGTCTGCCCTCTTTCGTTTCGTACCTCATTATCGCCTCATCTTGGGAAAAGTGGTACTGAAAAATGAGCTGTATGCCTCTGCCCTCTACGATCGCCTTCGCCAGGATCGTCGGGAATGCTATAGACAAATTCTCTGCTCACAGGATGTGTTCCGTCGCCTCGGAGGCTCGGACGCCTCGTACTATGCTGAGAATACAGAGGGAGCGAGCCTCGATTTTGGTTTGCATTCGTGGAGTGCTTGCTCACCTCGCCGCCCGTCGCACCATCCAAATTCGAAAGTTGTTTTCAAATCCGGGGGACGATTTGAAAACCTCATTCTCAATCGTTGTGCATCTTGCTGTATACAATCAAAATTCAAAAACAGAAACTGTGGAGAAGTCTGGGTAACGCTCTGGTCACGCCCCGCACGACCAGGTCTGTCACGATCGTATGTACCAGCCCGACACTAGGGCATTTCGTGGGTGACCGTTGCCGTTGAAGTAAAAGTACTTACGGGGCAAATTTTGAAGTCCACCGGCGAAAGCACTCCACATGATTCTACAGATGCAATTACATTCAGTTGACCCGATGCACCGGAATTCGCGGTTCACCACATGGTTGTGTCCCGTGCACGGCGCACCCGTGCATTCTACTCGAGGAAATTATCCCTGGTCTCCTCAACTCCTTGATGGGTGCGGCCTACGTCTTCATATACGTTCATCAAGTCCTTTCAGCATGCCTCGCCTCTCAGCTCGTCAGCAGTCTCTGCGTGAGACTCGCGCTACTCTGCTTCGTGCGTTTTTTTGGAAAACCGAGCCGCAATCTGGGAACAAGAAGACGACGTATGGCAATCAGATGCGGCCAGCTCCTCCTCTTCGGGCGACCTGGACACCGTCAGCAGTCCAGACGGCAGCAACAGTAGCAGCGACATTGACCTGCAATCTATGAGCATCAGCAGCGTCAGCAGCAGTGGATCATCCATGAGCTTCAGCAGCAGCTCCACCCTTGATCAATACGAGATGGTTCAAGGCATCATGCGGCAACTCGAATCTCAACGCGTTCTACATGAACGGCGCACTCCAAGAGGCATGGAGCGCCTTGTAGATCGGCTTCGACGGCTCAAGGACTCCAACTCGATCGGCGACGCGGCGTTCTATCGACACCTTGTCCGTATGACACCAGATGCGTTCGATGCCATCGTCGAGGTCATCGCTGCTCACGACGGCTTCAGCGTATCCGATCCACGGCGACCCGGCGCATCTCCTGAGGAGCAAGCTGCGGTGGCCTTCTACAGGCTCGGACGATCAGGCAACGGTGGAGGAGTAGTGGACGTTTCGTTTGTCTGCGGGTGCGCAGAAGGTTCGGTCATCAAGTACACAGCGGCAATCTGCAAGGCCCCCTACGACATGTGCGATCAGGTGCTCTGCTGGGCGTCGGAAGAGGAGAAGGAGGTCGCCAAGGCATGGGTCGCCGAGAATTCTGGGTGCGTCGAGTTCAGCGGAGGCTACTCTATGGTGGACGGCTCACTCATACCGCTCGCGTTTCAGCCAGGCAAGAACGCGTTCTCCCGCGAATACTGGGATCGGAAGGGCCAGTACTCTCTCAACATCCAGCTGGTCGTTCTCCCAGTTACATTGCGGACGGTCGACTACGTCGTAGGGTACAAGGGATCGACTCAAGACTCTCGCGCTTTCGCGGCCAGTGACGTCGTCAAGCGGCCGGGCGTGTATCTGGAGGAAGGCGAGTTCGTATGGACGGACGGCGGGTATGGGCTGTCGGACTTCACATGTGGACCCTACGATCATGTCGTCGGCTCCAAGTCTCGAGACTTCCGAAGATTCAATCGTGCCGTCAGCAACGTCCGGCTGCGGTCAGAGCATGGCTTTGGATACCTCAAAGGTCGCTTTCAGTGCCTTCGAGGTCTTCGGCTCTATGTGCGGGACGAGGACGATCACGAACGGCTGACGACAACGATCGTGGCGGCCCTGGTGGCGCACAACCTCGCATTGAGATGGGACGGCCCCGAGGAGCGTCGTGTCTTTCTCGACCTTACCGCTCTCTCTCGGAGGGCGGCACGGGCATGGGACCGGCTGCAGCGATCCAGTCCGGAGCAAGACGAAGTGGAACGGATGGCGTGGACAAGGAGAGTCCAGTCATACCAAGCAAAGGTTGCGGCCGACAACGTTCGCAACAAGGACAAGAGTCAGCATCAGCTGGACACGGAGCGGAAGCAAGGAGGGAAGCAGTTGCGAGAGCAGCTGCATCAGGCACTGTTCGCGGCACGAGACTGGGAGTTCGAGGACAACACCGAGCAGTCGAGGCTGCATGACAGGACGGAACAGGAGTACCAGGATTGGCTAGCGGAGAAGGCGGCCAGGGCGGCAGCAAGGAGAGGTCAGAGACATCAGGCTCGCAGAGGAGGACGATGACGACCGTGCCGTCGCACTCTGTCTTGCATCAGACATCATCACTTTACGCATCAGCATCAGCGATCATCTGGGGACGCGATTAATAATAAACAGAGCAGTTGATTGTGAGGGCCATAGAGATGAGGTAACTAAAGTGAAGGAACTGAGGACGCTGGAACGTAGAAGGTCACTGGAATGAAGATGGATCATGAAGCCTGAGGAGACAGTGGTATCCGGAGTCCGAAGATAGAGTAATGAGAGACGCAGTAAACACAGCGATGGCCGATGGGCTAGAATGATGGTGATGATGCTGCAGTGATTCAGTTAGGAGCTTGAGCCACAGAAGGTCGTCCCGAAGATCCGCTGGGCATAAGGTGCTGAAGCACCATCGTCACGATGTCGACCTTGCCCATGAACGTGTTGATGCTACTCGTCAGTTGCGATACGGCCTGGGCAGTGTTGTGGATGTCGTTGTGGATGGCTTCAAGCTTGATGGCTTGGGCGTTGAGGCGACAGTCGAATAGGTCCTTTTCCTTGTCGCGGTTCTGCGCCTGAAGCTCGATCTTGAGCCGTTTCGTCTGCTCTCGCTTGGAAGCGACCAGGGCTTGAGCATGGGCGCGCTGCTGTCGTTCTTCTGCGAGTGTGCGTCCAAATTCGTCGAGGGCTCCGTCGACTACGCTGGACCGGGCGTGCTTGTGGGTCGGCTTGGGTTTGGGCGCACTCTCGAGCTTGACCGGGACAGGATGCAGACGTTCGACCACCTTGGCCTTCCCTTTATCCATTCTTGCGGTCGGGGACGTACTGTCGCCGGCTTCCTTCTGGACGGACCCCTTACTCATCGGATCCGTACTGGTTGCGTTGGCGAGGCGACCGAGGGTGGGCAAGGGACCCTTTCCGGGGATGTAGAGTCGCTGAGGCAATCGTGATCCGGAAGCCCGCGGCGTAGATGTGTTGGTCTGTCCGTCTTCAGAGTCGTCTTCACTGAATGCGTCGTTCCTGTCGTCCTCGTCGAAATCAAAAGCGCGCTTTCGACCCCTTCCCGATGTCTGTGATCGGAGACCGAGACCAACCGCCTCGTCCTCGCCCTCGTCTTGGCTCTCGACGCTGGTACTAGCCGAACCCGTGGTGGTGCTGATTTCTCCGGCTCCTGTGACAACGGTGGAGGGATCCGAGGAAGCGCGGTCGCGCATCATGATGTGCATCGTTTCCCACCAGGGATACTCCTCCAGCAGCTGCTCGCGAGCGGTCTTGACCGGTCCGTCGTACATTTCGTCCAAAAGAAGGCCTTGACCCGTCTGGCTCATAGCCGTGAGATGCTGCCGGTACTTCTTCACCATGGCGGAGATCTTTGCCTTGATTCCGTCGACCGTCTTGTTGGTGCCTTCCGGGAAGACATGGGAGCGCAGGGCCCGGATCATCGTCGCGCCTTGCATGTGACTGCCCTTGATGGGGTGACCGCGGTTGTGCCCGGGAAGGAACATCACCTGATGGGGAATGCTGTCCTTGAGAAAGTCGACAAGGGCGACCATCTGATGCGTCGTCCAGGGCTCGCGAACGGACTCCGAGATCGAGACGGGAAGGGAAGAGTCCGAGACTTGGCTGAGGGCAGGAGAGGTAGCGGCCTCGGACGAGGACGAGAGAACGAGCGGATACGACTTGCTAGCCCCTGTTCTGTGACGAGTTGAAGCCATAATGAAGATGGATTTGGAGAGAGTGGAAGAGTAGATTTGAGCAAGCGGAGTGAGAAGAATAATGGAAGAGAATGGAGCTTGTAGGAGGGGATTGCGGAAAGAACGTACCACATGTCCACGTCTTATCCCTGGACCCTGACCGAACCGGGTGTCTGGTATCCCATCGGCCGTCGCCTCCTCGAGCTTGATGATTGCCGGCTTGCTGGCGACGATCAATCTGGCAGATGCCTGGAAGTCATGAGCGGTAAGGAGTCGTGGGCGCTGAGGAGTCGTGGGGAGATGAGGAGCAAGGAGTCGAAGTCGGTGCACACAAACACTTCGAAGTGTCGCAATGTGCGGTGGACGGCACTTTTTCTGGCAAAGCGCAGATCTATGCGTGTCGGCAGACTGAAACACGTCTAAACGCCTAAAAGCCGACGCCTGCTCAACGGTTCACACAAAGTCCAAAGTACTTTTACTTTACTTTCACTTTGACCCTTCACTGGCGAAATGCCCTTATACATACACTCTGCTCGAGAGATTTGTGTGTGTGTGTGTGTGTGTTTTTTTCCAGTGCTTTTTGTATTGCGTAGACACGTGGTGAGCGACACCTAACAACACCATCGTCGTGTGCAGGGCTCGGCACGACTATGGGTTTTTACGACTATTACGGCTATAGCCTCATACGACTATGAGCGACTATAGCCATTAGTCGCTCATAGTCGCTGATAGTCGCACTTACGACTATGACTATGACTGTGCTCCAGAAAATGTACGACAATAGTCGCCAACTGGGAAGTTCACTTCCTCACTGCGCAGGATGATGTCTGGGACGAGCTTATCAAGGTTAGTAATCTCTCCTTCCGTCCCTCTCCTTTCCCCTGCTTCTCGTGCTTCAGACGTGAGAGAATGATCCCTGGGCGTGAGAGGGCTGACAAAAACATCTTTCATTTCATGCGGTGTGGCAACGAACGCCTAAATTCAAGAAATGGAAGAACAAAACGTTTCCGAACTATCCGCGCATCGACGCGCTGAGCGCAAAGTCGACTGCGACCAGCGAGTTTGCGGGCGATGGTGGTGCGGAAGCGGGTAGTGGAGATGAGGATGAGGAAGAGGATGGAGAAGATGGGTCTGAGAAAGATAGTGACGATGACGATGCTGTGAGTGTGCTGTGGGGTTCTTTTTCCCGCTGGGTGCCTTTGTGTTGAAGTATGAATATATAGGCATGTGTATTGACTGTGATTTACTTTCATCTATTCAGGACCTTGTCTCCCCCTCCCGCAAGCGCAAGCGCCCCTCGGCCGTCGGCGCGATGGCCGACATTGCCTCCGCCCTCAAAGGCATGGGAAACCAAGACGAGGGCGTCGGCGATGCGCTTGCGGAGCTGCTCGAGCGTGACAGCGAGAGCTTCGATGAGGAGAGCTTGGCTATGATCGGGCTCGCATTGGCGGACAAGCCGCGTTTGGCCTCCGTCTACCAGTCGTTTTCCGAGCGTCCGGAGCTGCGCCGCAGCTTCCTGCGCAAGCTCTTGAAAACCTCTCCCTGACGGACTTGCTTCCAGTCCGCAGTCCTCATGTGCCATTGCTTTTCTTTCCTTATGACATTTATCTCAATTCAAATACTTCTCTCGTTCAATTCATGTTTCGATTTGAGATGAGGATGAGGGTTTAGGAAGGAAGATGCTACTGGCGTCGGTACTTTGTCCACATCTGCTTCGCGATGCGGTCGCGATGTGCCGCCGCGTCGCGAGCCTCGACCTTCCGTGTCGTTTGAGGCTGCTCCTCTCCGGCGGCACTGCGCTGGTCGGTGTTGTCGAGGAGCTGACCTTCAATGTCGTTGTCGGGGTCGAGCTGACGGATGAGGTTGTGTACGACGGCAAGGGCAGGGAAGAGATCTGCTTGAGTCTGCAGGGCGAAATGGCAGCCAGTTGTGAGGATTTTGAAACGAGCCTGTAACACTCCAAAGACCCGCTCAATCACATTGCGGGCACCCGCATGACGACGATTATACAATTCTTTTTCATTGCGTGGTCTGCCAAATGTTTACGTGTGATCAGCGGGTGATGATACGGAGACAGCGACTGGGAAGGGGGAGGGCTCACCGTCGAGTTCCGACCGAATACTCTTTGAGATGGTAGCGCACACCTCTGTACGGGATGAGCAGGTTGGAACTGAAACCGAATCCTGCATCACCGAGGAGTTTTTTGTCCCCCAGTTTGAGTCCCGCGTCCTGTGCCTTTTGCCATAGCGGACTGTCCGACGCTCTTCCCTCCCAGCCACTAAGAATGTAAATGAAGCACATGTCAAAGTCGCACGCGGAAAGGACGTTGAACGATGTACGTCCTTTTCGATTCCAAAAACGATCTCGTATCTTGAGCGGCGCGTGGGCAGGGACGTGCGATCCGTCTATGGCTCCAATCACGTCCTTGAAACACGGAAACAGGCCTGGGTCACCGGTGATGCGGTCTGGGACAGGGCTGTGACGAGAGGGAAGTCGAACATATTTCGAACAGACGCGGGGAGACAGAAGCGCACGAAGGACAGCTTTGAACGCGCTGGAAGGATTTAAAAAGAGTCATTCGAATTGTGCAACAGGCGCTGATGATGGAGAGGGGCCAGCTGACTCACGTTCCGATCGAGGTAGCACTGTGTCCGAAAACATCCGCAGCCTGCCGGCATGTGACGGCAAACCGACACATGTAGAGAAAAATGGCCAGTCGTTCCGTGGCAGTGATGTATTCCCCGCCTGCAAGGGACCCCGGGCCGATGAGATCCTTCTCCAGCTCGCTGAATGTGCTGCTGCCCATTCCCAGCATTTCTCGGCCCGAGGTCCCCCGCGCAGAAAGCCATCGCGCCACTTTTTTCTGTCCTAAAGTCCTTCGCGCGTGACCCGACTCTTTAACGATAAACCTTCCCGCGCGTAAACAAGCAGCCACTCCCACAAGGACGACAGCCTTGTGCCTGGCTGAGCGTCGTTTGGGATGAGGCGGCATTGTCTATAGGTCATCGAAAGTATCAGAGAAGAAGGGGTGAAATAAGACCAGTATACCAAGAAGGAAGAATAGAAAGAAGAGCAGACTACTCACCAAGAACGGTCTGGCTGAGATGAGATGCAAGGCTGAGATGAGATGAGACGAAGTTGTTGTCTGAGATGAGACGAGGTTGTTATCTGAGATGAGATGAGATAAGGTCCTTATCTGAGATGAGATGAGGTTCATGATGAGGTCTACATACGAGATGATATCGTCGAGACACGAGCGAGACGCGAGCGAGATGAGGTCTTGAGATGAGACTGTCATGAGGCTGTCGAGCCACGAGCGAGAAGGGGTGCCGAAATGAGATCGTCGAGCCACGAGGGAGAAGAGGTGCCGAGATGAGATCGTCACTCGTCGGGCTGTTGAAGATCCAGGTCCGAGATGAGGTCGTCCATCCGCGTGCGAGATGAAGTCGTCGAGTCGCGAGCGAAATGAGACTGGATCAGGTTGGGTCAGGCTGCTGATCAGCAGCACGGCAGGCAAGACGGCGACTGGAGAAAGAGACAGGGAGAGTCTCAGCATCAGTAACGATTCCGCGAGAGACAGTGGCGGAGTCTGGTAGTGGGGAGTGGGGACAGGCTCATACTCACCAATCAACGAAGAGCACGGGCCACGGAGGGAGGAGCTGGGTGCCGTTCGTGTGGGCCTCGAGGTCTGGGACGGGGTGGAGGTGTTGTTCGGGTGAGCGAAGGGCGCAAGAGGGAGAGGGAGAGTAGAGTTTGCTGGCAGGAGTGGTCAGGGGAGACTGGCGAGAGACCGGTGTCGAGGAGGGAGCCGGCGGAAGAAGCGGAGTTGGTGACTGGTGCCAGGGGGAGCCGGGAGCGAGGACGGAGGGCCAGACGTTGAGGGCTGAGGCGCAGACCGCAGACGGAGAAGAGTGGCGCTGGCCGACGCGGATGGCGCGAGCTGGCGTTGGTGGGTGCCGGACCGGATGCGCGAAGAGTAGGCGGCGGGCGGCAGCAAGTGGGATAGGAGAAGGTGCGTGATGGTGAGCGGGAGCCGGGGCCAGCTGCGGTGGGCGGCAGAGGCAGAGCAGAGTTCGGCGATGGGCAACGGCCGACAAGGAGCAAGGGCGAAGTTGACGTCGTCGTCCGTCGATATCTGTCGGAAAAGGAGAAGTGGAAGAGAGAAATCACGGAAGGGAGGAGGAGTGACGAAGGTAGGAGTGAGGAGGCTGACCGCAGTCGCAGTGGTGGGCCGCTGTACGGGACAGGGTCTGAAGAGGTTGGGGTTCAATCGGTGGTCACGGTTTCAGAATCACAGTTTCAAAATCTGATCTCGTGACGCTCTGCGGACACAATCATGCGTCACAAAATGTGGCAGCTGTACAGGCTCTAAAAATCCGGTCTAAAATTGATTTTGCGACTATAGTCGGACAATAGCTGGACGTCAAGGCTGTAGTCGCAGCAAACAATTCGGCTATAGTCCGACTATAGTATGTTATGGTCTGACTATAGCTTGGAGTTGCGACTATAGCCGCAGGCCCAGTGCTTTGCAGGATAATATGAGTTATGACCCGTAAGAGTCATATAGGTCATATGACCATTTTAAGAGTCATAAAGTCATAAGTCATATTTGTAAATTGAGAGTAGCCCTGGAGGTCATATCATATGACCAGACTTTGGAAATTTTGGTCATATATGACATTATGACCAGAAATATGACCAGAAATCCTGCAAACACACAATTTAGTAATAATAAGACTCTTTTGTAATATTATGACTCTTACTTATGACCTAATTATGACCCAAATAAGACCTACTCTCTGAACTCAATCCGAGCTAGAGCTTCTGTAACCGATATTTCTAGCACAGAGTTGACCGTCTTTGACTTCCGCACTGTCTCATGTGGCATAACAGTATGTAACATCATGTTCGTGTGTTGTCGCAACCATTAAACGCCAGAGTCCACTGTCCAACCTCGGAAGGCATTTTGTGACATTGAGGAATATGACCATAACATGACTTAAATAAGAGTCATATGACTCCAATTCAGGTCATGTCATATGACCAGCCTCTGAGGTGCGCACACAATAAGAGTCATGTCATATGACCAAGCCCCAAAAACAGGGTCATATGACCCATGAAAAGCACTGCGCAGGCCCGACCGCCACCGATATAGTCAGACTATGACATCTATTAGTTATTACCCATAAAACACTATAGCCAGTCATAGTGCTAAGTGCGACTATTATTGTTGGATAGTCGAACCATAGCCTGACTATATCCGATTTTAGACAATTAAAAGCGACCTACACTATAATTATTTATAGTCTGAAATTTGACGTGCAACTATAATGCGAAAATTATTGTCCCAAAGTCCGACTATAGTGGCGCACAGACGTTACAATTTTGGCTATAGTCACACTGTAGTGCAAATTTTGGCTGCGCAAAAGCCTCCGACTATCGTCGACTATGCCACTATAGTCAGACTTACGACTATGACTATTTCGGATTTTCAAAAAACGCCTACGACTACGACTATGACTATGCCAAAAAAACGTGCGACTATAGTCGGAGCCGAGCCCTGGTCGTGTGGCCGCAGACCCCACCTGGCCTTTGGAGCTCAGAGAGGAGGAGATCGATCGAGAAACAAAGGGGGCCGTCTTCCTTCTCCCATCCTTTGTCCCACAGCTTCAGCCCCGGTACCATCAGGCCATCAGTCCATCATCTTCAGCCCCGGTCATTGTCCCACGCAATGAGCTTCATCTATAAAGAGTCGAGGCTCGCTCCTCGACTTCCTTCCTCGGCCCCCTCGTCTCTCCGTGTTTCTCGTTCGCTCTCCATCTCCTCTCTGCTCACTTTCCTGAATCTTTCCTCTTTCTCAAAACTTACTTCTCCTTTGTTTGCGCATCATTATCAAACCTTCCAAAATCCAGCATGTCTTCCTCACAAAATCCTCCCGCTCTCGCTGCCTCGTTGCGTTGTCTCGAACGCCTTGGCGAAGAGCATCGTCTGGCTGCCGAAGAAGCCATTCGAGCCCAATTCGATGCCGACCAACAGGCTGCGCAGGCGCAGTCTGCGCAGGAAGCCGAGGAAGAAGCGGAACGTCTCGAACGGGAGCGCGCTGCGGTTGCTGCTGCCGAGGCACGTCATGCCGAGGCCTTGCAGGAGCAGGAGGCCCACCTTGCTGCTGCCAAACATCTCATCGATCTGGCGAAGGCGAACGACCCTGTTTCGGAGCCCAAGGACAAAACAAAGAAGGTTGTTCAGGACGACTCGCTCGGTAATTCCCTGGATCTGCTTGTTGCTACGCCCTCGCAGAAGATTCGGGATCGTATTCGCGCCAACGAGTATATCGATTTGTGGCATCTGACTGCAGACGGCATGGCTGTCGCCACCAAGTCCAAGTTGAGCGGCGATATGTAAGGATTCTGGCCTCTGAGCTCTGACTTGATAGCACCGTCCCCTGACTCTGAACTCAATTCCTATCAGAGTATGACTCTGACAGGTCTGACTCTGAATCATTTATGACCAAAGTCTTGCGTGTCATTGTTACGCAATGGCGACTCATTGAATCATTCATACTCCATTTTTTCCATTCTCACCCCATCCAATGTTAGTCTCCTTCAACCTCATGTACTTAGTCATTCTCCTGTTGTTGGAACTTCTGGATGATGTCGAGAGTGTCAGTGTCTTGCCTGAGTAGCTTACCATGAGTCGTGCGAATGAGCCGTTCATAACTAGACTATGACTCAGGCCCTGGGAGCGCTCAGCGAGCTTCCAGGCCCAGGTCGAAAAGGTATAAAAGGAGACAGGCTCTTGCCCATTCTTCCCCCCCCCCCTTTCGACCAACAGACACCTCACTCACATCACAGACACCAACTTGGCAATTCACAGAACATTGCAGAGTTAAGTCTACCGTGTGAACCGTTGTGTCTATCTGAGATAAGATAAGATTGCTATTTACTTCGATTACTGCTAACTTGTCTGACTCTCTGCCGTATAACTATTACACGATACCACCTTCGAGCTGGGAACGGACGGCAGTTTCAAGATCAAGGAGTCCACGACCGGCTTCCGAGCGGATCGAGACCTTCCTATGACGGCCTGGATTACGGCCATCGGACACTATGTTCGCATCATGCAAGCCGAAGCTGTGTCCGACACATTGTTCAGTCGCTGATTCGGCTCAACCACACGCTCACAAATCATCCCGACTTCGAGGAGCACAGCACGGCCATTCGCATGTGGCACCAGCATCAGCGCCGGCAGTGGGTTCTCAGCGGTCATCTCAATCCGGACGGCAAGCATTTCAATCTGGGAAAGCCAAATCCTCAGCACTACGACGCTATTCGCCTTCGGCTCATCGAGGCACAAGCCACTAAATATCTTCCCGGAGTAGGCCCCGGAGTAGCATTTCCCGGAGCTCCGCGGACTCCGGGAGACGTTCTGCACGGGTACGGAGCACGGAGCGAGATTTGAGCATTTTTTACTAGCTTTAGATTTGCGGAGCTACTCAGCGAAGGTATGGCTACAACTCCCCGGAGCACGGAGTGAGTTTGCTTGCATTGTCAAAAAAAGCCCCGGAGTACGGAGCAGACCCCGGAGTCCGTCAGACTCCGGGGATGGCAAAGTGGGTCACGTGATGGCCAAAACTGAGTCACGTGACCGGCTTTTGAGGGATTTCTCGGCCGTATCAGGTCGAAATACTGTGTATTTCAGCTGTTTTGGTGCAGTAAACCCTTAGAAAGAAATGATATAAACTTCTAAAGCTGCGATTGAACTGCTTCGATGAGATTTGACCTTCTCCTGAGCCCATGTTGGACTCATTTCATGACACTCCGGAGTACCCCGGAGTCCGCGGAGCTATTTTGCGGAGCACGGAGTCCGCCTGTGAAAAATATACGGAGCACGGAGTTAGTTTCTTGTGCGCAACCGCGACTTCGACGGAGCACGGAGTGCTCGCCAGCTGATCACCAGAAATTTTGCGGAGCGCGGAGCTGGCCACATCTCAGACGGAGCTGAGCGGAGTGCCGCCCCGGAGTCCGGGCTCCGGGGATCCACTCCGGGAAGATCCTTACAAGCCACTCGTCGCGTCTTGGGAGTTTCAAAACGCTCCTTTCCCGACGATTCTACCGCTCCGCCTCTCGCCAAGGTAGCTCGAACCGGCTCTACGTTTCGGTGCTTCGTCTGTTTTTCCAGCAGCCCGGGTCATCCATTCCGCACCTGCGCCGCCAAGGAGCGGGTCGATGGCAAGACCCAACACGTCGTCCGCGGGCCTACGGGACGTCCAGTCTTCGCAGAATCCCTCAAGCCCATATGTATCGACTTTCAGTTCAAGGGTTGCGGAATCAGCTGTCGGACCGGCGGCATGCACAGGTGTGCAAACTGTGGCACCGGCGGTCACGGTGCCTCATCGTGCTCGGCATGATGCTCGGTCTTCTCTCGCTCTTGGCGCAGTTCCTTCTTCTTCTTCTACCTCAAGTCTCATTTCATCCTTTTCTTATTTCGACTCCTCTCCTTCTTCCCTCCATCACCCCTCTTCCATCTATTCTTCTTCTGTCCTCACTTCACCTTCTTCACATCCTTTACCTTTTTTCTCTGCTTCTCCATGTCTCTATTCTCCTTCTCTTGCAGGCACCGTGCTCGCGTCGACAATCTTCAATGACGAGCTACGACGCTTCGGCCTTCTGTCTCGGTTTCCCTCTCTGGTTTCTGGCCTCTCGTCCGGTTTCAACATCGGTATCCCGTCTCTTCATCATTCCCGACTGCAAGCCAACCATAGCAGCGCACTGGCGCAACCGGCTGTCATTCAAGACGCGATTGCGCGCGAGCTGGGCGCCGGTCGTTATCGGGGCCCCTTCTCTGCCTCTGAGCTTCAAGCGCTCATTGGCCCTTTCCAGTCCAGCCCTCTTGGTCTCGTACCAAAGGGTGACTCGGACTGGCGCATCATACAAGACTTTTCTCGGCCTCGGGCTGGGGAAAGCATCAACTCTCATCTGTGCAGCGACAACTGGCCCACTGCTTGGGGTGCTGCTCGTGACGTTGTGCGCACTGTGAGTATCATCCTTCTTTCTTCCTCTCATCCCTCCTTTGGGTTCATTCAGGGCCTCGAGCTTCACGCCTTGGTTCCCTCAAGCTTCGGCTCAGGACTTCGCTCTGCGATGCTCCCCTTCTTCTTGGCTCACGTCAATCCTCGTGGATTGACTGGGCATCTCTTCCTCTCCTCGTCTCGTCTTCGTCGAGTCAGCCACGGGCATGTTGGATATATGCATCATCCATGACACTTGGGTCGAGACTGGTCTCACCTTTTAGTATAGTGGTAGAATGTTCACAACAGGGCACTCACTGACGCGTTTCTTTGCCTTGTGCAATCATCTCTTCCATCTACTCTCTCTTCTTCCAACGTCTGCGCAGGGCGCAGTTCGTGACGTCGGGGAGGCTTTTCGCAGGGTTCCCCTGCACCCTTCGTAGTGGCCGGGCACTGTCGTGCGTGGTCTTAACGACGACCTCTACATCGACATGTTCCTCGGCTTTGGTCTCTCGCCGGCCACCGGAGTGTGGGGTCTGGTGGCTGACGCAATTGCCGACGTATGTCGCGCGCGCGGCCTGGGACCCATTCTTAAATGGGTCGATGACTTTCTCTTCCTCTCCGTCCCTCTTGGAGACCTGCAGCGCGTCAATCTCGACCGCGGTACTCTCGCCTCCTCCATACAAGGTCGACAAGTCAGAGGCGGTGTGGCCTTCTTTGCCTCCGCTGACGGCGAAGAGCACGTCGAAGACTACGCCTTTCCGCTCCGGAACCACACTGCCAATGCCAACTCCGACCTCGTGGCCTCTTTATCAGCCATCACCAGCATCACGTCTCCGCCTGGTGTCCCCTGGAAGGCCTCCAAAGACGTTGATTTCTGCCCCAACCCAATCTACATTGGGTTCCAGTGGTTCATCGCCGAACGCTGCGTGGGTCTTGCCGACGCCAAGCGCCTCAAATACCTCGCCTCCTTGCAGCTCTGACTTTCCAATTCCCGTCAAGGACTTCGCGCCGCTCAGAAGCTCTTCGGTCAGCTGCAGCACGCAAGCTTTGTGGTGCTGCACGGTCGCAAACGCTTGGGCTCCCTTCGGAGATTTGTGGCTTCCATGTCTCATGCTGCTCCCCACATGCGTCATTGGCCTGGAAAATGGTCACTGCGGATTTGCGTTGGTGGGAAGCCGCCCTGGCTCGCCCTACTCTTCGGCGTTCATTCGCACATGACGACGACGTGTTTCAAATCGATGCATCTTGCGATGCCTCCACGTCCTTCGGGGTTGGGGTGCGCATCGGAGACCGAGAACTCTCCCTCCCTCTACGCCCCGGTTGGGCGTCTCAAGGTTGTGACATTGCCTGGCTTGAGGCGATTGCCCTTGAGGTTACGGTGCAGCTCCTCGTGGACCAGGGCGTCTCTGATGGCAAGGTCCGGATTCTCACGGACAACACCTCCGTCTTCTTCTCCGAGCGTTCAGGGCACAGCCGCAATCCGCAGATCATGGCGGTGCTTGCGCGAATCCGGGCAATGGAGGCGAACCACAACATCGATGTCATCCCAGTCTTTGTCGCCAGTGCCAACAACCCTGCCGATGCCCCTTCCAGAGGTGTTCGGGGCGCATCTGCGCAACTACACTGTCCTCTCCTGCACCCCGCAGTACAGCCATTCTTTGGATGATGCGGGCTGGGCAGCTCTGCAGCCAACCCTTTCGGCCACGTTTGCTTCAGACGGGCGCGCGACGACTTCAACCTCCAGTTCGTCTCAAGTCCTCCTTCCCACTGCCGCCGTATCGTCGTCTTCATCAACTGGAGCTGCTGCAGTTGTGGGGCTCTTTGATCGCTGGGACTTGGTCACCAAGGCTTTGGGTCTGGTGCACCCCGACGCCTTCCAAAGTCAGGAATCGGAAGCTGCTCGCGGCCCTACGTCACTGCCTTCCTCTCTTCCCGCTGGCCTCGGCAGCGAACACCCAACCCTCAGCGTCACCACATCTGCAATCGCCAGCAGCTCCCGTCGGCTTCCTTCTCGCGCAGGTGGCTATGACACTGTCACTGCTCCGCATCGCCTTCTTGACTGGGTGCCTGTGGGCTCCCAACTCCACACTGCACGAGATCCGGAGCAGCGACGTCGTGTACTCGCCGCTGCGTGGGCCCCGAGTACCTACAGCACCTACGGCACAGGACTTCTGCGCTGGCTGCTTTGGTGCGATCGGCATCAACTTCCTGCTTCCGCGCACTTTCCGGCCCTTGTCGGCGACGTCGTAGACTTTGTCGAGTCCGTGGCGGGTTTCTTCGCGGGGGGAACGATCAGAAACTGGATTTCTGGTTTGCGCGCGTGGCATACAATCCATGGCGCCTCTCTCAACACGACAGACCCGCAGCTCACCACCGCTCTGCGCGGCGCTGATCGTTTGGCACCAGAATCCTCCAAGAAGCCTCCCCGTGCACCTTTCCGCATTCATCACCTATGGGCCATACGGCAGCATCTCGACATGGCCAGCTCCTTTGATGTCTCGGTGTGGGCCTGCCTGCTCACGGCCTTTTGGGGTCTGGCGCGCCTAGGCGAGCTCGTCCCAAAGAAGGGCTCTTTCAACAAGCGATATCATCCTTCAGCAGCGCACCTTTCTTGGGAACCCACTCCTCACGCTCCGCAGGGGGTGGTGACTGGGGGTGTCGCCCTGCCGTGGACGGAGACGAAAGCAAATGGCGAGAAAGCATGTTATGGAATATAGCATTCCTCGTGCCATTCTTGGGCCTCGAGGGCGAAGTCGATGAGCCTCGTCTGCATATCTGTCCACATCATCGAGCTAAATGAATCGAACATGATGATTGATGGCTAAGCATGTCAATGAGGCACGATCCTGGCATCAAGATTGTGTGGGCGTGTGTCTGCTGTCAATACTCACTAGTTTTCTCCCTCGCCCTGGCCTGTTAACAGATCAGCAAGAATTTCCTCAGCTTGTGCATCGTCGACCAACCTCAAAGCACGCTGTAACGCACGCGGATGTCGTAAGCGAGCTGCAGTCCCGCCAAGTGCCAACAGATCGTGCATTCGATCATTCGATAGAGAATAGGAACAAAAAGCGTCAGATAAACGTCCGGTGCAGCTGTCCAAGGTGCTGACAGGGTGCTGCTTCTTGCGGCGCGCTCATCGTATCTTAGATGATATGTGATATATCTGGCCTATGAGTGTAGTCTGTGTGTTTGCATGAGAAAGTACCGAATGACTGAGGAGGAATAGGAAGGGAGGCGTCAGCATCGTGAACGCACAGGCAAACAAATGCAGAGTACCGCACGCACGTAATAGTGTAACCACGACGAGCGCAAAGGCAAGTTTGGTTTGACAAGCTTCTGCCAGAGGGATACGCACAAGCGGTTAGGCAGTCCTAGTCTGAAACCCTGAATCAAAAGGGCAATGACGTGAAAGAAACTATTGGATGACGAAAAGGGACAGGTGAGAGAAGGATGAGAGGGTGAGCAGCGAGGAGTTGAGGACTGAGGACTGTCCGGAGTCGGGACTTCTGACATTCTTCATAATGGGCTTGTTGCGGAACGCTGATTGTGCTGGGAAGGAAAGCGCACTGAGAAGGGAAACATGTGAACGTTGAAAGTGCGTTGCACTTTGAAGATCTTGCTGAGTGCGAGGATGGTCCTCGTCGCTCCTGAGGACAAGCTTGAGTTACATGGGGACAGTGATTACATTTCGAACCTGAGTATCATCCCCAGCGAACCTCAGATTATTTTGAGGGTATTTTGCGGTTCCATTTTCACAAATCTCATCTCGCAGTCTAGATCTCGACAAACTAGATTTTCAAGCGCTCTCAGACTGTTATCTTAAGCACAGCTGCTACAAGCTTGATCACGAGCATACACATTTCTGAAATCGTACCATATTTCGAGATTTGTGAGATCGTCTCTCGGAGTACGGAGCTCCCCCGGACTATCCGGGCTCCGTAGCCGCAGAGCACGGAGTAAACGTTGTGAAACACTTTGTGACTTGACGGAGCACGGGCCACGGAGTAAGTTTTCTCTGGCGGTCCTTATCTCCACGGGGTACGGAGTAAGATGCTGGTGTAACTCTGAAAAGAGACGGAGCCTGGAGCACCGCATAAAGTCAGCGAAGTGCCCCGGAGTAAGGGCCCCGGAGACGGAGACATACTACCTTCGCCCTCCCGACGACCAAAGGTAGTATGGAGTATACTACCCGAGCCCCTGAAAACAGTATACTATAGTACAGGGCTCGGCTCCGACTATAGTCGCACGTTTTTGGCATAGTCATAGTCGTAGTCGTAGGCGTTTTTTGAAAATCCGAAATAGTCATAGTCGTAAGTCTGACTATAGTGGCATAGTCGACTATAGTCGGAGGCTTTTGCGCAGCCAAATTTTGCACTATAGTGTGACTATAGCCAAAATTGTAACACCTGTGCGCCACTATAGTCGGACTTTGGGACAACAATTTTCGCACTATAGTTGCACGTCAAATTTCAGACTATAAATAATTATAGTGTAGGTCGCTTTTAATTGTCTAAGATCGGATATAGTCAGGCTATGGTTTGACTATCCAACAATAATAGTCGCACTATGACTGGCTATATTGTTTCATGGGCAATAGATGTCACAGTCTGACTATAGCGGTGGCGGTCGGGCCTGCGGCTATAGTCGCAACTCCAAGCTATAGTCAGACCATCACATACTATAGTCGGACTATAGCCGAATTGTTTGCTGCGACTATAGCCTTGACATCCAGCTATTGTCCGACTATAGTCGCAAAATCAATTTTAGACCAGATTTTTAACGACTATGGCGACTATTGTCTTACATTTTCTGGAGCATAGTCATAGTCATAGTCGTAAGTGCGACTATCAGCGGCTATGACTATAGTCGCTCATAGTCGTATGAGGCTATAGTCGTAATAGTCGTTAAATCCCATAGTCAATCCCATAGTCGTGCCGAGCCCTGCTATAGTATAATGATCAACACTGCCGATGATGAGGGGACGGGAGGGTTCGAAACGTCGTTGTCGTCGGACTTATAGGCTTACTGGTTGTCGTCTTGCCGACCGAGGCAGGAAGCTTGACATGTCCGAAGGTAAGGAAGAGCACGGAGTAGACCCCGGAATGGGTTTGCAGGAATTCTGGAGCAGTCTGGGCAGAGTTCCGGCGGTACCCGGAACCCGGAATGCTAATTTTCCATTTTTGTCAATTTAGTCCCTTTAAGCAGGAAGCCGGAATTTCCTCGTACCGCTCAACCGGAATGCGGAATGGATTTTGTTTTGGTCGTGGTTTTTTGGCGCAATGCGGAATTTGTGGCCAGAAAAGCTCATTCCCCCGAGGTTCCGCCGGATTCCGTGAGATTCCGGGGGTCACGTGATGTGAGGTCTCATTTTGGAGTTTCATCTATAACTGAGGCTCTATGGCGAGTTTCCCATATGAGGAGACCCAGTCTTGTGGTCTCAACAGGATATTTGAGGCTTAAAGAAGATCATACTGACGTGTGTGAGTCATCAAGTGGCCAACGCAGAGCTTCAATATATACTATGGTCTATGGACGAGTACAAAATCGATTTAGAAAGGGGTGGACTCGTTTTCGTACGATCTTGCGACTGTGGAGGAGAGTCCCGGAATCCGGCGAAAATCCGCATTCCGGGACCTGCGGAATGCGGAATCGAAAATTGATTAAGCCCTAAATGTTGACAGAAGCCGGAATTTCAGATATATGAATCTGAATTTTTCCCCGGGATACGGAACTGGGCGTCCGAAAGAGGAGTATTTTAACCGGAAGGCGGAATGCCCTGGGAAGCCCTGGAATTCCCGCAGAGGTCCTCTCCGGAGTACGGAAATTCCATGGCACTTCTTGCTCTTCCTTAGAATCAATGATGTGCCATCTTTATTGCGCTTCGATGTTCTTAAGAATGAAGTACTGAAAAGTGAGAGCTGGGGTGATCATGGTCATTGGTCACCACCAGAAGGAAGAAGACCTATGATGGGAGTGTCGCCTCTGCTGTTGACGAGGTTGCTGTTGCTCGCAGTCGGTCCAATTCTTCTTGCAGCGCCGCGGCGTAGGCGAGCGACGCTTCGAGAGCCTCGTCCTGTTCCTTGATGCGTCGCTAATCGGCAACAAACTGGGCCTGATGTTGACTGAGTAGGACCTCTCACTCCTTGCTGCGCGCAATCTACAGCTCTCGGTATGCAGCCATACCCTTCGTCCATGTGTCGGCAATGGTATTGGCCGCGTCCAATAGTTCCAAATTTTTTTTTTTTTTTTTTTTTTTTTTGGGGGGGATATGCACAGCTCCTCACTCGCAAATATGTGTTTCTTCAGGACGCGCGACACCCGTCCCCTTCGCCCAGCAGCCAGAAGAACATTTTTTTTTGAATCAAGTGAATTGCCGACCCAGGCACATGAGGCCTATGCAGCTATAGAGATACAAGTACAGCAGAGAATGCAAAGCGTGACAATGATAGAGTGCGGTGACGGTATTGCCGGAGAGTGTGATGCTGCGAACTGTTGTGTCTTTGTGAGGGTATCAAATCTATGCGGGTGTGTGGTATGCTGGCAGTGTGGCGGATGCCATTGCTGCTGCCTTGGTGATCAACTTCTTGTCGTTGAGCAATGCCCAAGTCGACCCGGCCTTCCTTGGCCCAATCTCCTTCTCCAGTTCCCTTCTCTGGCCCCTGGTCCTGCTGCATTCGAAGAGGACATGCTCTCGGGTGTCCACCATGTTGCAGTGAGGGCAACGCGCGTCGTCGGTGACCTTCCGCCACTTCAGGTATCGGTTAAGACCGATGTGACCTGTTCTGAGCTGCCCGCAGAGCATGAACTCCAGTACGATTGGCAAAGATAAATGCCTGGAGAAAGGGTAATGAGCCAATAGCGTGCATAACACAGGAGTTTGAAACCCGAACAGACTTACCTACTTGCTTTGCCAGTCTCCAGTACTTCTCTCGTATCACTCGCTGCCTCTTCTTTTCGTCCGTCACATACGTCCATTTTGAATACGTTTTGATTTCCACAAGAGCGTCAGCCGTAGAACGGTAGGACCGCATTGGTGACGAGTGCGGACCGTCTAGGAGTTGGAAGCTGGATGAATGATGTCGTCCTTGCAGAAGAACGAGTACATTGCTGTTGAAGGAGCATAGAAGTCATTTACCATAGAGGTGAGAGGCTTAGAGTGTCAAGACGAATTAAGGGTTGTAGCAATGTACGATGCAAGATAACTCCCATCAGTCAAACCGCCGTTGACCTCCTGCATGCGAGGCGAGAGATGAAGCTGCCGACACCGACAGCACACAAACATTCGCAACTTAGTCCTCTGGCAAGCATATACACTGTGGACAAACAGCAAACCAGGCGGGTGATTAGTATACTCTGCCGAAATGGCCGAAGAAACAATGAAGAAAGAGACATTTTCACCTCGACTTCAAAGACATTGCCGATTCGACCTGCTGGAGTGCCGGTTAGCTTTGGGACTGGGCCAAAACGCTTCGATATTTTCTTGGAACGGACGCCGTTATTGCATTTTTGCTCAGTAACACGTTGCGTATTGTTTGTCGGTAAACTTCGTCCGATTCTGAGTCTGAAAGTTGCGTTCGACGACGACGTCGTTCTGCGATGCGCTGCAAACCTTTGACCTTTGTTTTTGTTTCTCTGAAAGCTTGTTCTCCTCCAGCGCCTTGATCCGTTCGCTTCGTCGCTTCAGGCTGTCGATGCTCGGCTGTGCTGATGGCTGATGCCGTCGAAATTGGGGTCGACGAAGGAGACTAGTCGTCGGTATAAGAGGCCGTTCTTTTGCTGTCGTCTTCAGGTTCGTCTTTGCCCTCATCAGGATCGACCCAGTGTTGAACATACTATTGGAGTATGGAGTATTCCTATATACTATAGAGTATATACTATTTGCAAAAACATACTATATACTATCGGGTCCCGGGAGAATTTTTTGGAAAACATACTGTATACTATTTCAAAATCTGGCGGAGGTTATATTATACTATAGTACCAATTTTGGTCCGAGACCCCGAGCACGTCGTCTCAAAGTACTGTAGTATACCTATAGTATACTATACTCCCTGAAAATTATACTATACTACATAAAAATTATACTATACTCCTACGATAGTATAAATTAGCGCCATAGTATACATATGCTCATCAGTATACTATACTACCTGTCAATTATAATATACTTCTACGATATTATATGGTAGCACTATAGTATGCATATACTATTACTATAGCACTAGTATAGCACTACTACATTATATTTTCTTTGCCTGGATTGCGTTTGAGAAGGAAGTATTTAAGTATTATACTACTACTATAGTATGATGGAAAATTTGCGCATACTATAGTATTAATATCATGATACTATAGTACTACCCCTTTTTGGCCGTGGAGTATAGTAGTATTATAGGAAATACTACCATACTATCCTATCCTATATACTACCTTCGCCCTCCCGAAGACCAAAGGTAGTATGGAGTATACTACCCCAGCCCCTGAAAACAGTATACTATAGTATAATGTTCAACACTGGATCGACCTGGTCAGATACGATGAACTCTGCCATAAACCGCTCGCTGTTGTCCGTATCCGAGGCGGACGTTCTTGTTGATCGACCCGAAGAGCTAGAACGACCGTGTCGCCAGCGTATGTAGAAGGGAGAGGTGTGAGAGAAGAAGGCGTAGACAGATCGGCTTTTTCTTCAGCTTCGTCCACGACGCAATTTATGCTATGAGGCGATGATGCTCAACGACAACTGGAGGGGCAAAAAGAAGGTATTGGCGACTCGACGCCTTGATTTATATTAAGAGGCAAAGGCAAAGAGAGGGATTGATCAAGTTCCAAACAGCAGTAGAGACCCACAGCTGACAGGCACGATCCAAACTCAAGAAAATGATCAAAGCGCTCGTTTTTGGCGTTGGAGATGGAAGCTGTTGGACCGCGTAAGGCCCTCGGTAGGTCTGATGACTCCAGGTTCAATGGCATAAAAAGAGGCGATGTTTTGTAGAAGCAAAAAGCCATAGATGTGTACTTTTTGTACTTATCGTTTACGTCGTCTTGTGAACTCTTTCAAGCGTACTTGTAAGGATGGCACAGGCCACACCGTGGAGCCTACAGCCCTGAAAGCTTTTGAACTTGTGTCATATACTGATATATTCTTGTCAGTGTTTCGAAGTGTACTTGAAGGACCAGAATTTTTTCAAAGCATACTGCAGTATACAGTATGTTTTTGGTCCGGGACGTCTGGGTACTGCGACAGTATGGAAAAAGTAGTAATGCTTCCTTCAAGTATACTGCCAACCTACTGTCAAAATTTCAGGTAACTACAGCATACTGCAGTAATACTGCAATAGCACTTGTCAAAGAAAACATAATTCAAGTATACGCAGTGTAGTACGGCAGTATGCAGGCCACGGCAACTTCCTTCACTTCGTATACTTTGTAACTTGGAAGTGAGAACTAGTAGTGAAACTTTCACTATACTTTGGCCTCCGAGCCGTCGAAAAAAAGATAGTGAACTTTCACTTTGGCGGGGCCGGGAAAGTGAAGAAAGTATGGAGATAGTGAGTTCGTCTTCATGTTGAACTTGAAGTCACTTGCTATCACTAGTAGTGCGGCCAAGTTAAGATGGTCGCTAGTGGGTAACTATTCAGTCAGTAAAGGAACTAATAGTTTACTACCCAGCTGCAATCAACACTTCATAATATTATTAGACACTCCTCATTTCACATCACTTTGTAAAACTCTTGCAACTATCTTCACTACCTAGTGACTTGGTAGAGCTCTGATGAGACAAACCCAGGGATCACCGCGGTCTTCTATGTGGTCGCAACGGTCGCAAAAAGCGCTCAAACTAGTAGTCACTGTCTCAACTTTTCATAACTAAACTATACTTTGTCGGCCGGCTGAGTCTTTCACTTTCACTTTCACTATACTTTGTCCGAAAAAATGCTCACTATCTTCACTTGCCGAGCTCTGGCACACATTGCTGTGATGCATGGGGACAGCCAAAGGCTCAAAGCCGCCAAGGGGCGGCCATTAAGTTCTCCCATACCTGAATGCCTTCTTTCCTTTCAGTGTCGCGAGGAACTTCAAGTGGTCAAATGTAGCACCGTGTAGGAGCACAAAGTCATGCACGGGCAGCACTTCAAGCGCATACGAGTCAACGCCGGCGAAGGCGGCAGACTAGACTACCACTACTACGTTGCGCCTCTCTACAAGGCATACGAGTTTGGCTTCACCATCAAGTTCATGCAGAGCGATTCAGGCAGAAATGCCATGGTACCTGTCCACCAGGAGCTGGTCGGCATCAAGAGAAAGCTAGACGAACTGCAATCGTCCGACAAGTCCACCGTCGAAGAAGTGAGTACCCTCCTCCCACCACGCATACATACAAGAATGGTCATCTGTGTTCTTCTGGTTGTTGCTTGCTGGCAGGCTCCAGTCATTAGTGTTGCGACCAAGTTCTTTTACTCAAGAGAAGTGTACGACTACTCGGCCGGAGAAGGAACCAAGGCATTAAATGCTGCAGCTATGGTGAATCCACTCGACGTCGAGGCTGTCTTCCAATAGAGTGTCGTCCAACAGCATACACCCTGTTTTACTATTACTTTACAACCTTATCTTCGGAAGCACCCGGCCAACCTCGGCACTCATGGCAAGCACATAATGCGAGCCAACAACTCCCATGCTCACGCCCAGATCAGGACCTTTCTTTCGGACAAGTACAACAATCTGCACAATCACCTCAACGAGCATGTGAGTAGCCTTGTACCCTTACCATGCTTGATGTCTTCATTGCTATTGAGCTCGCTTTCCTGTTCAGTTGCACGTCAGCATTGTCTTCCGGGACGAGAAGAAGAAGCAGAACCTTCACGCTCTTGCCCCGTCTTTCTTCAAATCATACGAGATTCCAATCACCGAGAACCGACTCAAGCGTCTTGCTTTGCTGGTGAGTGCTGAGGTGTTTACATTCTACTTGGTCTGTTTCCATACATTCCACTTGGTCACATGCTCTATTCACAGCGATGGTGTGCCTCAAAGTACCATGTACGCTTCTCTCCCGACGATCTTGCCTTTATGTCCACTCGCAAGCACTGGCCCATCAATCCGACCTTCTAACAGAAAGCTAGCGCCGTGGTCGCTAAGCTCATCAAGCAATCCGAGGCATCTGCTGCAGGTAAGCAGAAGACCGATCTGTGAGTGATTGTGGTACTGACCTCTGATGTTTCCTCTCCTGGCTGACAGCTGATCTTATCCCTCTCGTTCCAAGAGCTTCATTGATACTCTGCTCAAGAAGGACACGGACAAGTACGGAGACTACACCTTCAAGGAGAAGACCGAGGACGCGAAGGCAGAGAAAGTCATTGATCAATACGTCGGTCAAGCCTACCCGAAGGAGACCAAAGGCGCAGCATCTGGCTCGCGAACGATCCTCGGCGACAACGCAGGCAACTAATCGATCCCCTTCCTGTTAATGATCCATGTATAGCAACCACCTATCCTGTATCCTCCATGCGGCCTACCCATCCCATACCCTCCTCACAACATCCAATCCATAGTGGTCCTGGAACGCTTTCCATGGAAGACCCTTGGAACGCTTTCCATGGAAGACCCTTTCTAGATTGTTCTCACTACTAATATAGGCTTGAGATGGCATTGCTGAGGACCTTCTGTGAAGTATATCATCACTGATAGTCCTGAGATGGTATCGCTGAGGACAGAGCCCACTGAGGATCCTCCTCTATCCTCCCTCCCCCTCCAGGAGGATCTCCAGTCGGCCGCCTTACTCAGGCCCCAATGGTAGTCGGTTGCTATAGGGGTATGTACTCATAATTGATTTGCTCCACCTCAGACTTCTTCATTTTCGGATATATTTGAAACACCCTCCAAATCTCACATACTTCCAGAACTCCTTTACATGTTAAGTCCTTCCTCCTTCGCGATGAAGGCGCGCCGACTGCCGGCCGTCCGAGAAGGAGTGTGACGTCGGACTACTTACTGCTCCCGTGATTTTACAGGAAAATGAAATCAGATTGCAATTGACGGTCCAGGTTGGACACACCTCCGGCTAATCCCTACCCTTGTCCTAGAGTTGTGCGCTTCTAGTATTATGACAGCCTTCGAATGCAGTCCAGCAACACTTCAAAAATCAAGACTGGTACGACCCTTGTCAACGTGGTATAGTGCACGTCTTTAACCATGAGAGACTTTCCACATTCTCCTGATCAAGACTTGGGCAAAACTAAGTAGGTATATGGTTGAGCAATCCTGGCTACACGGCTGGGCCAAGGGAGATACAGCACATCTTCCAGCAATGAAATCCCTAGCACAGACTCGGGCTCCAAGCCATCCAAACAGGTACAAGTGGGCAGCGTGCAGTGAAATAACAGATGACAGGGCTATATTGCAGGTGTAATGTCTACTCCGACTCCTCCTCGGTTGTGTCCTTCTCGACTGACGCAAGCTCGTCGACAATCGACATCTGGTTTTCCGCGCCTTGCGCGCCTCCTGCTCGCCGATTGCCGCTTCTTGCACCCAGCAGGCATCGTTTTCCTCGCCTCTTCCACAATATCTTCAAGCTCGGGGCCCTCCACCGATGTGATGAACGCGCAAAGGTGTGCCTGTTCTAGGGCCGGACTTCTGTGAAGCAACTCGTTCAAAATGTTCCCTAGACTCTTTAGAGTTATAGGGTTATTGGGGTGGTTTTCGTTACGGCCGTAAATCTATTCGCTACATCGTTCGAACAAACCTTTTATTTTCGTCCCCAGACCGCCTGAAAGTTTCTCACGAGTGGGGTATCCGAATTCTCTGTTATACTATCAAGGAATGGCCCTTATCCGATCATGGCGATGGGTACCTCGTTCGAGTCGAGGTTGGTGAGGATACGGAGATTGTTGTGGTTTCTCCTGGAGGTACCATGGTGCGCACCTCGGAGCATTTCCGTGGAACATCATGGAGCGCATGGAACAAACTTTATGTAGCTGCGCACCCACTCGAGTCTCGACGCGCTCGACACCCGACAAGGATCATACGAATCAACCATTCATCCACCACCTCGACTTCTATCTACCACGAATTTCATTCTCCTTAGGTTTTGACCGCTCCCCGCTCCCTGCGTTGCTGATGCTCACCGCTCTTCTGCTTTCCTTCCCTCACTCTGATTCCCGTTGCCACTTCATTCACAGCTCGACTTCGTCTCGGGCACGACGGCATCAAGCAGTAAGTCTCGCTCTGCGTATTCTCGAGCTCTGTGGTCATTATGCGCTGACCTCCATCTCTGTCTTGTTTGGGCCCCCTCGCAGCTACATCTCCCCCGATATCTACGTGTTTGAGCCTTCAAGACAGAGCGCCGAGAAGGCCAGCGCGGTGCTCACCATTAACCGCAAGACGGGCGACGTCGCCACCAAGCTCAACACCGATATCCTCCGCACCGTTCGGGAGCGCACCATGGAAAACTGCGGTGAGTCGTGTCGGTAAAAGTTGTCCCAATCGGGAGGACATAGATTTGGCGCCGAAGTGTCCGGATAGAAAGACAAGGCTGGGGTAGCGAACTACGCTACAGAGCTCCTGTAATAGGGAGAAGGCGCTGCAGGAAAAGACCTTTCATCCCAGATCGTTGCTGTGCCGGGGAGCTAGGGACGGATATACTCCTCCTGCTGAGGACGCAAGTGCAGGCTTTCGGCTCTGAGCCGTCTTGGTGGTGAGATGGGCCTGCTGCTGAGGACACAAGTACAAGCTTTTAGGATCCGAGCCGTTTTGTGGATCGCTTGATCGGTTTGATCAATGTGGATGGTGGTGGAAAGGGAAGGAAGGGGAAAACTGCATCGCGTTGAGCTTTGGAAGATCATGTATGCTTTCGATCCATGAAAATATAAAACAAAGCCATCACTTTTTCCACCCCGCCACCACGATCAGACCGTGAAGCATCAGCGGCTCAGCAGCCGCTTTTTCTCAGCTTCATCTGTCTGATGCCGTTCCCGTGGCCAAGGTCAAGGTAAGCTCGGTTACTGTATCGCACGTGAGAAATGCTGAGCCGCTAGCCAGGAATCGCCTGGAACTCGCTGGTGACGCAAGGGACTTCTGGAAGAGCTGTCAGAGAGAGACGGCGGACAACGTTGTATATGTCGTTGTACCAGGTGCGTATGCTTGCGTCGACTATGATGGTCGAGCGCACAGTCTGAGATATGAGAATGGAGAACCAGTCAATCAGAGAGTCTGATAAAATGATAATGTGACCTTGAGTCTGGGAATTATTCTGCCAAGTCACACTCACCGACCGCAGATCTTCAAGGCTCAAGCGAACGGTGCCCATTATCTCTTTGACGCTTCGCCGGGCGGCGACCTGATTTTCAATCCATTTCCGCACCTCGCTACAGTTTTGTTGCTGAGCGAGGTCGGCCCACGTCCCAGGTTCGTGGCCGCTGTACCTCCAGTAGTATTGGACGGTCACGAGGCTGTCTTTGCGCGGAAGACTGGGGGAGAAAAAAAGGAGTGTGTCGCGTGCAGACAGTAGCGGCGCTTTGAATTGAATCTTGATTCGAGCTTTGCAATCAACCTAAGATATGAAGAGTTATGAATTCATCAGCGCACATTTCTGGGGAGCATGGTCCCAGATCTTTCCCTCACCTTATATGATGTAGTGGCTTGTCCTGTGACAACTTGGCCCGTATGTGTGGACGACCATTTCCCCGACCTCTTCGTCCTCAACGTCTTGTGCCCGGCAACTTCTGCACCACGCCTTCAGACCCTCGCAGTCCTTGTGACGGATTCGTTGAGCAACCACTCCCCTCTCTCCAACAGCGCATGACCAGCATGTGCGCCTTGAGGGCGTCAGACGCAACTGAACAGGGCGAGATTTGGGGAATACTCCAACATCGTGCGGAGTTAGGCCGAACCTACTCTGTGGGCGGCTCCAAACACCCCACACCGAATCGCCGGAACACCTCGAAGGTAAGTTCATCTTCCCCACAGGGCGCAAATCTGAGTGATCACCCCGTGCACCGGAGCCAGAAACCTGTCCTGGATTTCCAGCTACCCGCTTCCTCCACGCCCACACACCTGTGCCTGCCCTAGGTCGTATCATTCAAGATTCGCGTTCACACCGATGTGCGGTGTTCCCTCTTCATGTCGGACAACAGCACTCCGCCGCAGGCACCCACCACGATAAGCTCCATACCCGCACACCTTCTCCGCATCTCTCACAACCAGTCTGACTATGGTCTAACTATAGTCTCTTGTCGACGGCCGCGGAACTATGAGCGAATATAGCCGTACAGTCGGACTATGGGCGACTGCGATTATGACTATTTCAATTTTCCGGTACGACTACGAGTACAACTACGACTACGATATGGCGAAGCGCTTGTGTATCGTGGTTGCGCGCTCGAATGCTGAAGCGGAGAGTCCTGTCGCGCCACAGACCGTAAAGAGATGGTTGTGCCCTGGTAGATTGTTGATGATTGCTTTCGTGTCGCAGTCTTAGTGAAAATCAATCATATAGACGCGGTGCATCCTCCCAACCAAGAAGGCAAGTATGCTGAGACCGGGAACCACGCTGCACAGCTCACGTAATAGAGGGCTGGCGCTGCAGAAACCATTTTTCATCCTAGATCCCCCGATGGCCCGTTCCATTTATTTCCGGTGCTGGCACAGGTGACAGTAGCCTGAGCTATGGCTATCTTTGGTCTGATGTCTTAGGGACAAAAAAGGGTATCAGATCGCAACCCATTCAAAACTTACCGGACGAGGTGCACTGATCAGCAATATGGAATGTCTAAAGGTAATAGGAGGCAGGATGTAGTAATGGACAATGGTGCAAGTAATGTGAAGAATGAGTACATGACAGGGAAACTGGAGAGCTAAGTAAGAGTGGGGAGCGGAGGCGGGTTCATGTCAGGCCATTCTTATGCTAGTTGAAATCAAATATCTTTTGTTAAATATTTTTAATTTTATAAAGTAAAAAGGGGACACAAAATCAATTTAATAGATCATTTTTATTGGCAATGGTAAACTTCCTAATCGTGTTTCAACAAAATTAGCTTGCATAGTTTATGTAGTACTTTTCAATGTATAAATTCTCTATACAGCAGTCTATTTTACCGCCCTTTTCGATTTGGTTATGTACAATGCGCCGGAGGCGTTAGCACAAGCACCACTGTAAGATATTCCAGCTGATAGTAAATACATCACAGGACACAGGGTCTTTTTATCAGCTCTTCGCACCGCACTGCCGCTTAAGCCAGCCAATCGCCCGTTTCAATCACTCTAGATCCTCTGCTGCCTGACAAGCCAATTTCAGGCAGCATCTCAACACAATGTTAACACGTCACTGCATGATTAATATTTTAGGCAGCAGAAAAAAGTAGAAAGGAAGAAGAGAAAGGACTTACTACTTTTTGCGGGCGAGTTTTGACGAAGAAATTCTTGCTGCTAGGCCTTGCTATGATAGCGAGCGAGCTGAGAAAGACGACGCTCTCGTCTTTTCTTCGACTGGAACCGCTTGATATCATCTTCATGTTCTGGACAGGATCCTTGTGGCTTCTTTATCTCATCTTATCACCTTCTCTTTCTCTCTACTTCCCTCTTTTTCGCACACGCATCCCGCATAGCAACGCCCTGCCTCCACTTCCTTCCACTTTTCCCACGTCACACTTTTCTCTCGCCCTCATCCTTACCCTTCTCGAGCTCATCCTTGTACCGTTCTCTCTCCTTTGTCAATCACTCACTCTTCACTTGTTGCATATTGCTTCGCACTGCTAGTCTATCTAGTATACTTCCAGCTGTTCCTGGTTGGCGAACTCATGGAGGGGGGTAGCTTGAATTGACCCACGTTACCTATGAGACAATGCTCGTGTGGATAGGTCAGGCGGTAGGTCGCAAACTGAATATTGGAGCGCTCGAAAAATGACATACCTCAGCCTCGCGTCTAGACATGGTCAAGTCCTATGAGTATAACAAGATGAGTGGATGAAACATTTTCCCTCCTTAACCAATCACCATGCTATACCTGAAGGGCGAACTTAATGGCCGCCCTAAGGCGGGAAAAGGCTCCGAGCCCGCCCCCCCCCCTTTTGAGTTCTCCACAGCGCACATATAAATGAGTGCCCAAATTTGACACGCATGTCGAGGACACCTTATTGAGAATCCTTGCCAAATTTGAGAACATTCGAATTTGATGTAAAGGGCATTGCCTTGGAGAGAAAATCATGGGCCGAAAAGAATTCAAAGTCGTAGATTTACTAAGGTTATCCTGCACACATCAAGCCTCGGCAACTTCCTTCACTTCGTATACTTTGTAACTTGGAAGTGAGAACTAGTAATGAAACTTTCACTATATTTTGGCCTCCGAGCCGTCGAAGAAAAAGATAGTGAACTTTCACTTTGGCGGGGCTGGGAAAGTGAAGAAAGTCTGGAGATAGTGAGTTTGTCTTCATGTTGAACTTGAAGTCACTTGCTATCACTAGTAGTGCTGCCAAGTTAAGATGGTCGCTAGTGGGTAACTATTCAGTCAGTAAAGGAACTAATAGTTTACTACCCAGTTGATATCAACACTTTATGATATTATTAGACACTCCTCATTTCACATCACTTTGTAAAACTCTTGCAACTATCTTCACTACCTAGTGACTTGGTAGAGCTCTGATGAGACAAAACCAGGGACTACCGCGGTCTTCTATGTGGCCGCAACGGTCGCAAAAAGTGCTCAAACTAGTAGTCACTATCTCAACTTTTCATAACTAAACTATACTTTGTCGGCCGGCTGAGACCTTCACTTTCACTTTCACTATACTTTGTCCGAAAATTTGCTCACTATCTTCACTTGCCGAGCTCTGCATGTGTAAGACGCAAATTCGGGGGTCTGACCAGCCACAGTAACGAGCGAGACCCAATAGTCAGAGCTGGCCCGCCGCCCATAAACATCCCGAAGGAAGGAGCGCAGCGACGCGGGGGGCAGCGCAGGACAGGAGGGCCTGAGGTGATCAGCCGAAGCACCCAGTGGCGAAGACGCGGGGGGATGCCTCCGGAGCTTAGTACACATGCAACGAGGCAATCGAGAACGAGTCGTGAATCACTTGGACAGCGTGAGAATCATTATGACAGAACGAGAGCGTGAGCGAGTGCGAGCCGGGACGAGATATCAGGGACGGGGAGCGGGTTGAATCGCGGGAAGAACTGGAGCGGGAAGCGGAGCGGGAGCGAAGGGAACGAGTTGAGCCGTGGAGGCGTTTGCAATGGATGCAGCAGTTCGTTGATGCACGGCGAGGAGGCCGCGACCGTAATCACGAAGGTATCGACTGACCGAGTTGCTCGTCCAACCACCAAGAAGCTTGATATCCGCGATCGCGGCGTCGGTATGCCAATGGACGGTAGCTCACCGATTCGGAACGAGTGTCCCAAGAAGGCAACATGTCATTGAGTGCGCTCCGCCGGAATTCCGCCAAAGTTCCGCGGAAATGTGCGGAATTCCGGAAAAAATAGGCATCGTCGAGACACGCTCAGGGGGTAAAGCAGGCATCATCATCCGTTGAGAGCTTCAAAATAGCACTGGAGTCAATACCGCAACAATGTCGGACGGTAAATTTATAGCTCTGATTGTATTAGAGTCATTCAGAGCAACTTATACCACCACTGCGCTCCGACGGAATTCCGAGCTCCGCATACACGGAGCACGGAGGAGCATTATGACAATGCGCAGAAATAACGCGGAGCGCGGAGCTGGGATTTCAAATTTTGTAAAATTCCGTCGGAACGCGGAGCTGGTTTTGTTCAGCTCTGTCTCAGTCTGCGGAGGCGGAGCTCGCCTCAAAAAGTCAAAATTCCGGCGGAATTTGGAAGGGCGGAGGCGGAGCCCTTTACGTTGCTCCGGGGACAACCTTAGCAATGGCACGTCCTGAGGTTTGGCCGTGGCCGACCTGAAAAACTTTGACAGTGTTGAATGCCGCCTGCAGTGTGGGCGCTCCTGCCGGCAGCGGCGGGAAGATGGAATGGGGAGGGTCTTGCCGAATGGAGACTATATGTGCATGCTTCCCTGTGTAAACAGACTGCAAAGCTTTTCCATCAGGGTAAAGTGCGTCAGAAGAGGCTCCAGCGCGTGTCACATCAATGCCTTGCTCATTCAAAGAGAAGTAAGACGGGCGGTGCTCCGTTCCGCTCCCATTCACTGCACAATATATTTTGAGCAATCACTAGTTCAATCATTAGCTCATCAATGATCCGCAGAACCGCAGTAGCCAGCGAGCACAAGGATATGGGGACGAAAAAGGAATCATTCTCATCTCACCGGAATTCAAATTGAGTAAAATAATCCTGATACGGGCGAAGCGAGGCGTATAGGCATTCCCATACGTCTTCGCTGGTCGACAGCCTTGTGATATCTGGAGCCACAATCTCACACCTTCACTGGGCCAACACTTCGTGAAAGCTGGGCCCAGCGACTCGCGCTCCCACCTTGCTCTACGGAAGGTGATAGATCTGAAAAGAGACAGCAGAACCGCATCGGAACCTCAGAAGTCGGAGAAGGCGCAATCGAACCTAATCGATACTCACGCTTACCTTGTGGAACTTGATATTTGTGGCTTCCGGAGTTTGAGGTCGGGCCGCAATGGCGGTGAGAGAAGAGTCATGCGAGGGCTCGGCGGCGAAAGCAGCAGCGGCGCGCACTGGTCCGGCTTGGACGCCGAGACCGCGGAGTCGCTGCGCTGCGTGGTGAGTGGATGCAGAAAAAAGGAAGAAGAGGCTGGGGTCACCGTTCTTGCTGTGTACGCCTGAGTGAGACTCAGACGCGCTAAAACGGTTAACACTGCGGAGTTGATAGCTATCATCGGTCAGGGAAGACGCAGATGAGAATAGCAGCTCGTTGTTCATAATGACAGTCATCATATCACACGTTTACTGTAGGTGAAGCGCAGCGGAGCTGGTATTGGTGCGTCAAATATCAATGGTTCATGCAGCTGACTGCGCAGCGTGATGTTCTTAGTTTTCAGACTCCGATAATTTTCCTCAACAACTCATAATCGCGTCGGGAAACTCGCTGTTGTGGGCTGTTCAATTTCCAATCCCCCATAGCTTAAAGCTGTAGTGCCTCATATCGTCGCCGCCGCCTCATTTCATTTCATCACCTTCCTTCATGTCGGTTGAGGCCGGTCCGTAAGTGCCCGCAGCAGTTCATAACCCACTCCCCCACCCCCCTAATCTTTCCATTCAGCTGTCAACAACGTCGCCTGTTGATTCTCTGTTGTCTGTGAGAATCTCCAATCTCCATGGTCATCAGCCAACGCGGCAATGTCACTGCCAACACTGAATCACTGACCATGACCCACTCCTATACTTCTGACCATCTGAGCAAGGTGATTCGTTGCTTGCGTACCTGACCACCGCCTTTCTTCAGCGCTTCTTCGACCTACACCATCTTGAGCTCTCTCTCTCGCCCTCTGTGCGGGATCGTCTTCGATCATTACACCACGGTCTCTTTCTCTCCCCACCTACTTATGGCGCAGGTAACCAGCAGACCAGCTTTCAAGCACAAGGGTGAGTACTTGCTAACTTCTCTTGCTCTTGCATGCAGCTCCACTCCAGAGTCCCACTTACCTTCGAACCCATGCATTTCCGGGATCACGACAACCAGCCTACTAAGGATCTTCCCGGAGTAGGCCCCGGAGTAGCATTCCCCGGAGCTCCACGGACTCCGGGGAACGCTCTGCACGGGTACGGAGCACGGAGCGAGATTTGAGCGTATTTTCCTAGCTTTAGATTTGCGGAGCTACTCCGCGAAGGTATGGCTGCAATGCCCCGGAGCACGGAGTGAGTTTGCTTGCATTGTCAAAAAAGCCCCGGAGTACGGAGCAGACCCCGGAGTCCGACGGAGCTCCGGGGATGGCAAAGTGGGTGACGTGATGGCCAGAACTGAGTCACGTGACCGGTTTTTGAGGGATTTCTCGGCCGAATCAGGTCGAAATAATGTGTATTTCAGCTTTTTTGGGGCAGTAAACCCTTGGAAAAGAATGATATAGGCTTCTAAAGCTGCGATTGAACTGCTTCGATGAGATTTGACCTTCTCCTGAGCCCATGTTGGACTCATTTCATGACACCCCGGAGGACCCCGAAGTCCGCGGAGCTATTTTGCGGAGCACGGAGTCCGCCTGTGAAAAATATACGGAGCACGGAGTAGATTTTCGTGCGCAACCGCGACTTCGACGGAGCACGGAGTGCTCGCCAGCTGATCACCAGAAAATTTTGCGAAGTGCGGAGCTGGCCAGAGCTCAGACGGAGCGGAGCGGAGCGCCGCCCCGGAGTCCGGGCTCCGGGGATCTACTCCGGGAAGATCCTTAGGCGGAGGAGAATGTGCTTAAAGGTCAGAAGCCGGACACGGACGGCGCGTTCGATACCGACGCCGCCGAACCCATCCATCGACAATCCGACCATGTCATCTATTGCTTCAACCGCGCGATGCAGGACTTGTATCGCGCGTTGGGTGTGGCGTGCGCGGACTCCGGTGGTGTGCTCGGGGCGGACGGTGCTGGCGACGACGAGGCCGAGTTGGAAGCAGCGAAAGCAGCTGCCGATGTCGGCGGGCAAGGGGTCAGCGCGCAGATCAAGGAGGTCCAGGAGATGGTGCAGGCTGTGCACGACCCCGAGGAGGCCAAAGGCGTCCATGTAGGAGAGAATGGCGAGAGAGGTAGGCTGTAAGGATCTTCCCGGAGTAGATCCCCGGAGCCCGGACTCCGGGGCGGTGCTCCGCTCAGCTCCGTCTGAGATCCGGCCAGCTCCGCGCTCCGCAAACATTTTGGTGATCAGCTGGCGAGCACTCCGTGCTCCGTCGAAGTTGCGGTTGCGCGCAAGAATCTACTCCGTGCTCCGTATATTTCTTACAGGCGGACTCCGTGCTCCGCAAAATAGCTCCGCGGACTCCGGGGTACTCCGGGGTGTCATGAAATGGGTCCAACATGGGCTCAGGAGAAGGTCAAATCTCATCGAAGCAGTTCAATCGCAGCTTTAGAAGCCTATATCATTCTTTTCCAAGGGTTTACTGCCCCAAAAAAGCTGAAATACACATTATTTCGACCTGATTCGGCCGAGAAATCCCTCAAAAACCGGTCACGTGACTCAGTTCTGGCCATCACGTCACCCACTTTGCCATCCCCGGAGCTCCGTCGGACTCCGGGGTCTGCTCCGTACTCCGGGGCTTTTTTGACAATGCAAGCAAACTCACTCCGCGCTCCGGGGCGTGGCAGCCATATCTTCGCGGAGTAGCTCCGCAAATCTAAAGCTATTAAAAAACGCTCAAATCTCGCTCCGTGCTCCGTACCCGTGCAGAGCGTCCCCCGGAGTCCGCGGAGCTCCGGGGAATGTTACTCCGGGGCCTACTCCGGGAAGATCCTTACCTCCGCCATCTCTTGCTCCAGGATTGAAGACATTCGGCCATTGGAGGACGCCGCATCGACGACGATGATGCCTGTCCAGTGCTGAAGGATGCCGTGAGTCTTGAGCGCCGTGACGAGATGGCCAGCGAACGTTGCGCCTCCGTGACGACCCTTAAGGACCAGGAAGTTGAGAACGAATTGTCGGTGCTTCCAAGAAGGATCAAGACAAGCGACCACGAAGGCGACAAAGGTGTGTCGCTGTGACGGAGAGCTCCACGCATCTTGACGGATGGCGAAGGGAGCTGCGTATGTCTTGATACGGTCGACAGCCTGCAGAAGGAGTCGGTCGGAGAGCTGCTCAAGATCGGCGACAACGGAGCGGGCCGACATCAACCCTTGGCCGGCGACTGATGATGCTGCCAGCATCAGGTCTCGGAACCATGGACGGGACGGGGCCGTAAAGGGGAGGGCGTCCATGACCACCCAGAGCAAGGCCTTGTGACGGATGACGGAGAGCTGAACCTCGTGATTGCGTTGCCTCTGGTCGACCACCCATGAATTGAGACTGCCCTGCCCGCCGCCAATGGACGCCGCGCCCCTTCGAGAGGGCTCAGGTGCCTGAACCGCAGGATCCGGCTGGTGCCCTCCAATGCCTTGTCCTTAGGGAAGTAAAGGTACTTGCACGCGGACTTGCTGTGCTTGGGATTGAGGTGAAGAGAGAGGCTCGACCGGTCGTCGGGATGGCCGGTGTACTCCCCGTCACAGAAGCAACACTTCCACTTCTCCGTGATGACGGTGTATTCCGCTCCGGTCTTCTGTTGGTGGCGGATCTGCGAGAAGCTCTTGAGGAGCCGGTAGTAGCGAGTGCCGTTCTTTATGTTAGGGTGCTCCGTCTCCTCTTTGACGAGCCGCATCGACGCAGACGTCTGCTGCGACTCCTGCTCCAGATCGTACGGTGTGTCCTTGGGGGCGGCAGGCTTGTGACGTGAGCGTTGAGAGGGTTCTTCCTCGTCGAGTGAAGAAGAGCCTGCGCGACCGCGACGCGCATTAGCGAACTCCTTCTGTTCCTGGGCGGAAATCTTTCGCGACGCCTTCTTCGCGGTACCCTCCCCGCCAACTGTCGGACGCCGCCGGATGCGCTTCGCCGGGTGCGCTTCGCCGGGTGCGCTTCGCCGGACTGGCCGTGAGTCCCTCCTCATCGCTGAACTCGGGGTCTTGCGTGTCGTCGGGCTTGAAGTCGTCGAATTCGGAGTCGTCTTCGTTGTGGTCGTATTCCGTTCCGGCGAAGGGTAGCGAAAAGTCGGCATGCTTCATCGGGAGGATTAGACCCTTTCCAGAGTCTTTGTTGCTCGCGGTGCGCGTCTGCCGTTTCTGAGGCCCGGGCTGGTCGCCTTCGGAGTCGGAATATCGAGAGTTGGGTCGACGCGTGCGCTTGCCCAAAACGACGGAGGTATCTTCTGCCTTGGAGGTGGAAGCGACAGAGACGCGGGCCTGCTGGGAAGGCTGGGACTCCGTGAGCGACGGATGACTACCGTCGATAAGCTGTCGCCATGTCGTCAGCTGCGCATCCTGTTGGAAGACAGACCAGAGCTGCTCGCCCTCCTGCGTGAAAGCTTGCGGCTAGAGTACAGAACAGCGAGGGTCAGTATCGGCGCGGAGTGGAATAAGAGGTCGGAGCATGATAACTTACTCGTTCTTCCCATATGTGATCGTCTTAAGTGCGCTGTCTTGAGTGGAGAGTGCGGTCTTCTTCACAGACTCCAGGGCAAGCTTGAAGTTATGTTCTCGGTCCTTGCGGTAAGGGGTAAGCCCCAGTTCGTCGAGGTGATTGAGGTAGGGGCCGTCGGGAAGGTCGTAAAAGAAGGAGTATCCGGCCAGCTCGAGCAGGCGACGGTCCTTATCCAGCTTGGTCAGGAGACCCGGCTTGAGCGGACTGACGGCCTCGGTCATGTTGATTGTTGATGGGGCAACCAACAGTGGGTGGCCAACGAGTCTAAGGATCCTCCCGGAGTAGATTCCCGGAGCCCGGACTCCGGGACGGCGCTCCGCCCAGCTCCGACTGAGATTTGGCCAGCTCCGCGCTCCGCAAAATTTCGGGTGTTCAGCTGGCGAGCACTCCGTGCTCCGTCGAAGTCGCGGTTGTGCACAGGAATCTACTTCGTGCTCCGTATATTTTTCACAGGCGGACTCCGTGCTCCGCAAAATAGCTCCGCGGACTCCGGGGTACTCCGGGGTGTCATGAAATGGGTCCAACATGGGCTCAGGAGAAGGTCAAATCTCATCGAAGCAGTTCAATCGCAGCTTTAGAAGTTTATATCATTTCTTTCTAAGGGTTTACTGCACCAAAACAGCTGAAATATACAGTATTTCGACCTGATTCGGCCGAGAAATCCCTCAAAAGCCGGTCACGTGACTCAGTTTTGGCCATCACGTGACCCACTTTGCCATCCCCGGAGTCCGCGAAGCTCCGGGGAATGCTACTCCGGGGTCTACTCCGGGAAGATCCTCATTACCCACCATACCTGACCGATACCTAGGCTGATTTTTTTGCCAGTTACGGTTTCTGAATGACCCAACATCATTCGCATGTTCTTCTGTGTGATTTATACCTATTTTCAAATGACTGCCGTAAGAACTCAGAATTCTCAGGCACGCCTGTTTATACCTAGCTATACCCACATATACCCGGGTAAACGCGAGGGTACTGTCTGAAAACGTTGAAGCATTCTTCTGTGTCTGAAAGCATTGAAGCATTTTCAATTGCCCATGACGCTCTGGGCCCTGGGATGGTACTGCGGTCGTTGGCATTGTGCAATGGCGCCCCAGATCAGTTCTTGTGGGTTTCTGAGGGCCTATACTATGTTTCAGGATCCTGAAGCAACTATAGGCTCCGAGCTCCCACCGAGCCTGCTTACGTAAATTCAGTAAACTTAGGCACGAGTTTACTTAGATTCTCTTACGCATACCCAACACTTTTCCACGCTTACCAAATACCCATTCCTTTCCAAGTTTACTCCACACGTCTTTTTTTTATCTTCTCACTCATTCTCACACGACACACCGCCATCCTCCATTCAAACCACACGGTACACATTCCAGTAGCCTGCCAGTTGCCGATGTATAAGACGGATTAGTCTTTGGCATCAATGAGGGACCCGCCACATTAGACCACGTCGTCGCAGATAAGGAGGACAAGGAGGAGGAGGAGTCCGTCACAGCAAACTGCGTCGTTGACGATGAAGAGGATTAGGATGGCGTTTTCATCTGCTCGAAGGCGATTCGCACCTCGCGAAGTGGATCCCATAGTGCGATGATGGAGGCTGGAGATAGGGAAATGAATTTCCGGACCCCACTGAACACTTTCACCCACTGCCCAGCCCCCGAGGCCCGAGCTAACCTCTGCTCCGATGGTCCCATACTTTTCCTGTTCGGCGGAAGACTTGAAGACATGCTGCTGGCTGGGCTGTTGTCGGTCTTGTGGTGTGGCGAGCCGCATATTGAGGCGCATTCCATGGCATCCTGCATAGCACGCAGGAATGACAGTATTCGCAACGGATCGACGTTGAAGTAAGTGCTGGTCCCGGCTTGAGAGGAAAGAGTAGGCACGTTCAGACACGTGGAAGCGCCAATATGCTCCAGAGGCATTTGCAAATTTTCCTTGGACAAGGCGAGCAGCTCGCGTCGAAACCGTTTCTGGTGGCTTCGACCTTTGTGCTGCATCAGCTTGGGTGCTCGCAACGGCCAGCCGCTGTTTTCGTTGCTGTTGCTGTAGTGGCGTAAACGAGCTCCAGACCCATCGCGCCAAAGCCGTCAGGGATTGCTTATCGTTTCCCTCCTGTCTCAGCAGCTGAACGCGTGCCCTTCGTCCTCCCCAGCTCCACTCCACGCCGACACCACTGCATTGTAGTTCGGGCTGCTGACTCATAAGTGAGTCGAACGTCGTAGCACCTTCGGTGAGGATGACCGCCTTGCCATCAAACGTGAAGGAAAGCAGACCCTCCTCTTGAAGCCGAGTTCGTAATGCTTTGACGCTATTCCTTGTGCCTTGGTGCGTAGATGCAACAACGTCGAATCCGGTCCGGGGAGGGACGTCTTCAAGAAAGGAACTCTTCTTGTTGCAAGAACAGGAACATCCTCTTGCTAGAATATGGACGAAATGCCCACAGCTGCCTTTGTGGACCAATGCTCTCGAGGGCGAAGCGAATCCAGACAAACCCGTCCTTACGAAGCCGCGCCTGTTTGATTTGATTGCGCAGACCTTCTAAGTTTTCAATTTCCCTGAGAGCGGCGCGTTACCGACCGAAACGTCTGCAGTGTATGCGTTATACGCGGACGGATACCAATGTCGATTTTCCAAACACGCCCTCTTGCTGAGGCCTTCTGGAAGATTGGTGTGGGGCACAAACGCTGACCGGACGGTTCTCCACGACGGTAGCCGATGAGAGCCCAAGAAGAATTTAGAACATGAAGAATGGCTCAAAAAACGCCCGTCTGCCTAATGGATAATGTTAAAGTGCGCCGTATATGGTGACGCCGGCGGGACGCCGGATTCTGCGGGGTGGGACGAACTGGATGGTTCCCACTTCCACTGTCCCCCAGCAGTACCCGATTCGAGTGCTGGACTTAGAACGCGTCGGCCAGCATTACAAAGTGAAGTGGGGCATTACAATGCAATACAAAACAGTCAAGTTAGCTGCTCAGTCGCGTCTGTTACGCTCTCCGCGTCCCACGACCGCCGCGCAGGTCACGACGGGCAAGCAAAATGATCTCTTCCACGTTTTCTACGCCTTCTTCGCCGTCGTCTTCGCAGCATCCCGGTATGCGCGGAGAGCCTCCCTGGTCTGGTTCGGCTCCCATCACGAATGCAGAAGCGCAGGAAGAAGCCATTGCGCTGCGAAAACGACTTTGTTCTCTCCATCTCGATCAAACCAAAAGCGACTATGATAGCTACCTCAAAGAGTACGAAGAGTAATGCCAGGAACGAGAGCCTCCGGTGGTCCCTTACCCGATCACGGCGGCCAAAGCTTCGCTTTTCATTGACTTCGAAATGTCGCGGGAGCATGTGAGTCGCTCTTGTCTCTTCCTGCCATCCGCTTTTCCTGGCCATCCACATTCCATGATACACCCCAATCCCCAATCCCCAATCCCCAACCAGTTCCCATGGTCTCGAGTCTCCATCATCATCCTGCCCCCTGCCGGCCTCGGCGAGCTGTGGACCATCGTCGCTCCATTCCCAAGAGTGACCATGCAGCCAGCAGTTAGTCTGCAGTATGCCAGCTCAATCATTCCTGTTTCGATGGTTCCCCTTCTCTGGTTCTTTTACGTTCAGATGGCTGATGTTTGTTGTGTTGGCAATATATTGTTGTGCGCTGAAGAATGACAGTGCACCTTCCTTCTTGCGTCTCCTCCCCGGGCTATAGTACGCGAGTGGACCAAGATCGGCCGATGGCAAGAAGCGCACGATTGCCGGAACGCAGTTGGGTCATTCTGCGATCAAGCAGCGGATCAATGCTCTGGAGTGGTTCCTCAAAGCCAATGAGGATGATTGGCGCGACCACGAGGACTATCAGGCAACGCGGGTGAAGCTGAGAGACCACGCTACGATCAGTCAGCAGGAGGGAACTTCTCGGAGGGACAAGCGCAACAGGGCGAGCTCTGGGCAAGAGCAGAAAGCTATGGATTCTTCCTCAGGTATGCACATTCCCTTTCCCACAAGCTCATTCTCTCAACAAGACCCGCATGATGCTCTCAAGTCTCAGAAGCGGGCCAACATCTGACAGCGTCTACACATGGATTTTGTTTCTCTGATGGTCCGCCACTTTGCAGCTACCTTGAAGAAAGAAGAGCTCGTCAAGATGAGCATATGGGCGCTGAAGATGGGGAGGACGCCAGCGAAGATTGGAACCTTGATCAGGGACAGAGCTATGCTGCTCGCATCTGTCGCGAGTGCCTTTCGAGGAGACTCATTGCGTCAATTGGAGTGGTCGGATTTGTTCTTGCACAACGCTACGGTCCCTGGTCGTGGTGGGGACGACACTGTCAAGGTGCGTGCACAATGTACATGGCTCCTCGATTGTATGCTGCATGCTGGTGCACATTCTGGATCTGGACATCTGGGTACTTGTAGATGCAGACAACGGAACGCAGCTTTACTGACACCACCATATGTCCATTTTCTCATTGAACCAAACTTCCAGCTGCTCGCGTTTCGTGCAGACAACAACAAAACGAACCAAAACGGTCGCTTGGACGAGTTTGCCGTCGCTCGGCACAGCGACCCTCTCCGTTGCGCAGTCGCCGCCATCGCCATGCAGGCGCTATGGTCCATGCAGCTTGGGAACGTTTCCCGACCATCATTCGAGCCCAACTTCAAGAGCAATAAGCACGGCAAGTACGGTCACAGAGAGTGGTGGGAATGGGTGATCTTTCGTGGCCGGCACTCAGCTCCGATACAAGAGATGGTATACAAAAGTGAGTTGTCTCTGGTGCTCTTCCCCCTTCCCCCTTCCCCCTTCCCCTGTCCTGCCCTCTGGTCTGGCCCACGTCTATGGTCTGCGGAGTTGCAATGCGTTGCCAAGCTTTCCTCTCCTCCATGAGTACGACGCGCAGCGAGCGAGGTGGAGATGGGTTCTACCATCAGTGCGGGCAGTGCGCCAATGCGGCGCTCGGCTCGGCGATGTGGAGCGGCGCGGTGGAGGAGAAGTGGAGAGATGGAGATTGGAGTTGCGGTCAGAGCTATGCGCATGGCGAACAACGCTAGCTGGGATGCATTTGAGCCTTGCACTGTGTATTTGGGTCAATACTGATGTTGAAATTGTACCTATTCCATCTCCCACTAGCACACGACAGCGCAGTCAACAAGATGTTCAAAGCCAACGATGTCTCAGTGGGAAAGACAACACACGCTGGACGAGCTGCAAGCGCCATGACTGCACGAGAGAATGGTGCAAGCGTAGCTGGAGCAAAGGCGTTAGGGGGCTGGTCGGACGGTGGTGCTTTCCGCTCTTGTTACGATCGTTCTTTCCCTCTCGACGCCATTTGGGCGGTTGCCGGCTTCAACGGTCAAGACTTGGATTCTTACCACGTCCCACGATCCCATACCAGTGAGTCTGCTGTCTGTCACATTCGAAGCCTTCTCTACGTCCTCTCTTCCGCTACTCTGTCCCCTTGCTTCATCTCTCACGAACTGACCACACTCATGGTCCTTTCATTCTGTTGTGCGTCCCTAGAGCCCCCTCAGAGCCTGCTTCGCCAGCTCTTTCCTTGGGTAGAGGAAGAGCGAGAGAAGCTCAAGGAGCGGCAGGCGGCAAACCAACACGCGAGCGACTTTGCTCTCTCTGCTTTCCTTTCGTGCCTCGAGTGGTTCCGCGAGGTCATCCTCCCAGATGCTGCTGTGCTCAGTCTGCGTGCATACTGGTCCGAGTTCCAGTTCTTTCCGACATGCGCGACGTTTGCGAGCGCCGAGTTCCACCAGTTTGCCGCCGAGCTCGCGAAGAGCATGAAGACGGCCGATTCGGAGTCGGAGCGGCAGCTCGCCCAGCTGCCCAAGCAGCTAGGAGCGGGCGTGAAGAATGCGCTTGTGGATTTCAAGTCCGATGCTGAGCGGCGCGACGAAGAAATGCACAAGAAGCTTGACCTCTGTATCGAGCTCATATTGCGTCAGGCAAACACCATACCGACACTCAACACCTCTACCACTCCAGCCGCACACTTCATCGATACTCTTCCTTCTATTGCCTCCGCTTCTTCCTTCTCCATTACAGCCGATCCTCAAAACCCCACTCCCCTTCGAGCATCTGCTCTCGTAGGGACACCGGCGCTGCTTCCCCTCCAAATTCAAGCTGCCACACCATCATCCCCGTCCCTTTCTCTCCTCTCTCCACCCAACAGCACGTCCCTTCCCGCCAACACGCCTTCTCTCCTTTCTCTTCCCCTCGCTACCGTGCCGTCGCCAAGGGCGCCCTCGGCCGCGCCACCATCCTTCGACATCTCCGGCTCCTCCGATCGTGCCCTCGCCTACCTCAACAGGATCATGGCACCAGCATCACAACAGACCGCCCTTGCCCCTGCCTTCATCGCGCATCTCCCTGAAACCACAGCTTTGACCTCTGCTACTGCAGGAAGCGCCCAGACACAGCAGCAGATTTCGGAGCTGATGGTGAAGGAAGAAGCCCGATGGAGAAAGGAGAAGGTAGCCGCCAACGAGCCCTGGGCATATGTCGCAGAGAAGAACATCATTTTGCCAAGATACCAGTTCCGGCCAGGCCCGTCTGTACGTGACACGTGGGCGGAATACAGTGTGGGGGCAAATGGGCGATTCGGAACCAGGATGATGGAAGAGACGTGGGGAACGGGTTGGCGGTCCGGACCGGGAATGAAGCAGGAGTGGAGCCGACGAAAGAAGGTGATCGATCTCCTGGAGGACATCACCCGATCACGACCGAGCTGGACGCAAGAGCACGCGATAAGATTCATGGAGGCCTGCTTTGGGGGCTATACGACACGGGGACTCTCTGACTGCTTGGCCAAAACGGCTGGCTCTAAGGGTAGAGCCAACGCTGCGACTCCATCATCTACATCCTCAGCCATCACTCCTTCTCCCTCGTCCAGCACGGTCCCTGCCTTTGTTTCTGCCCGAGAAGTTATCTTCAAGCGCCTCTCGACATGGTCGCCTTGAGGCCAATTGGAGACATCCCGACTCCTCCTACCTCTAGTTCTCTACAGCGACACGCCTTTTCTCAACCTGCACCGCACCCACCGCTCTCATCCGCTCTCCCCGCACCGCTATCACCTCAGCAGCAGCATCGTCTCGTAGTGTACCAGGTCCAGTGTCCCGCATTGCAGCATCATCAGAATCGTGACGTGATGTGTCCCTCCCTCGTTCTTGCAATGTAATGTAAAATCAGCCCTTTCTGACCTCTCTCTTGAGCAATCGTCGCGTCGGTCGGAACCTGCAGAGAGTAAAGACTAGAGATTGAGCGAGGCTCCACAGACTTCATTAATGCTGGAAGAAAAAGGATTAAGGAAAGGGGGATGTGGAATGGCGGCAGGCGGAGGATGGGCAGCTAGTGACTGTGGACGAAATAAAAGAACAGATCAAACCTCAGATCAAACCTTCACATCTCGACGATGGATCATGGATTGCCGATCGGCTGCCTCCCATGTTTACGTAGAGACACGCGCGCCGTAGGCTATTTACGTCGTAAGCGTCCTGGTTGAGTTCGGCAGCGCCTGAGGGATAAGAGGTCAACAGTGGAATTCAGAGACATCAGACATCCATCAGCTCAGAAAGAAAGTCAGTCAAAGCCAGCACAACAGATGCCGATGGGACGCAGAAGAATCATGTACTTGACAGTACTTTGATGCTGTGATTTGGAGGAAAGATGAACTGTCATTAGTGCCATGCGTGATGCGTCCCTATCGCCTACGACGTATGGTTTGAGATCTGCTCGATGGCCTCAAGAAAGTAAGACACATCAGTCAGTCATGACCCATGGCATCCATAGTTTCCTCAACGTTAAAGCTTTGGTATTGTTCTGTGTGTACTGTGTAGGCGGGAGAAAGCGGTGTGGATAGTGGAATTGATCAGCGCCAACATACAAACTACATGCTGCAAAAAGCCACAACATCTGCTCACGTATAGACGAGAACGACTCCGAGGGCATTGAACGCCTGAGAACCGACTACCGAGCATGCAGATTGCAGGCCTGTTTGACGCGAAGAAATGGGGAAAGCAGACTCAGTGACATTGAAGGATTGCCGAGCCATGGTAAAAATGCTTACTCACCATGCATGGTCGTGGTCCAAACACACGCACCGTAGGCCGTCAGACGCTGATTCGCGACACGCGCACAGCACAGAAAGGGCAGAAAAGAGGTGTGGATTGCGAAGCTGTTAAAAAGAAAGGTGTTTGATCAGTAGTCGTGGAGAGGAAGCACAGCTGGAGGGAGTGAGGGAGGGTACTCACTTATAACGGTGTCCTATTGGCCGTCAGCTACAGCAGAAAGCCTGCCCAACTATCCTCCTTAACTTCTGCGGCGGCGGATAGGAAAGGAACCATCAGCTTGTCAGCTGGTCCCAGCTTGGTAACCACTTCCTTTGCTATCCGATCACGGTGATGTGCTGCTTTCTTGACCAAGCTGTGGTGACCGGCGTATAGGGCGTCTTTACTTTGATCATGATCATCTCGGTCCCAGCCGTCACCATACGAATTCTACCATTTGCTACGCGAGTCGGCACGAGTCACGACCTTGAGGCCCATATTCACGATGTCAAAGCGTAGCAGCTGGGGTTGATATTTCACGAGATATTGGAGCTCTTGAGTCGTGGCCGACATGGCGAGCCATATGCAAAGAAGGTGAGTTCCTGTTCCCCCGGAACGTCCGAGCTTTCTTCGACGTAGATGGCCTTGACGATCTCATCTTTGTCGACGCAGAAAAATACGTATACGCCCTCACCGTAGTCCAGTGCTCGGCAAGACTGTGGGATTTTACGACTATTACGACTATAGCCTCATACGACTATGACTATGACTATGCTCCAGAAAATGTAAGACAATAGTCGCCATAGTCGTTAAAAATCTGGTCTAAAATTGATTTTGCGACTATAGTCGGACAATAGCTGGACGTCAAGGCTATAGTCGCAGCAAACAATTCGGCTATAGTCCGACTATAGCATGTCATGGTCTGACTATAGCTGGAGTTGCGACTATAGC